>JAUPFT010000015.1:27171021-27771021 GCA_036936625.1 Parnassius smintheus behrii | reverse complement strand
TACAAGGTACGATTATCACCGAATTAAACTTAGTACAAATTACTTTACACAATTAGTTTAATTATCACAATAAAAATAATACAATACAAAATACTATTTATCCAATCAGTAAATTATACTACGCAATTAATTTAATTCAAACAAATTACTATTCCACGAGTAATAACTACAGTCGGTTTACGAGACAACGCTGATTGATAATTATTACATATACAATATTTGCAATTGCCACGCTTATGTAGCAACGGTAATTATAAACCCTACTCGACGCGTGTACCTAAACCTAAGGTAAATACCTAAACAGTCCGCTTACGCCCGGCCGCGGGCGTGGCACAATTCTACCTACCACTAACAAAGTAAGCGACCGAATAAAGTAAATAAAACTCAAAAAATACGGTTACTACACGGTTCTATACACCGATCCTATCCGCTAACAAATAACACGCGAACAAAACAAAATTATTAATACGTATTGCAACAAACGTTACGTATTGAGCTGGGAGTGGTTTCAAAACCCATCAGGAAAACCACGCCCTGCTACCAATTGTTACGGCCTCTAGTTACCCGGGCAAAGGTCGTGGAACTCGGGCCCATCAGGAGTTCCACTCGACGAGCAACAGGAGGTCGGCCTAAATGGCTTGTGGAATATTACACGTTAGCGGTAAAAGGGGGACCAAACAAAAACTTACCTATTTCTTCGAAGTAGGGTCTACCTTAGGAAGATTCAGGTGTAAGTGTGGGTGTGCTTGACTGTGTTGTGGTGGGATTGTGTTAAATTATGTAACCTGACTTCCTGCTGGTTGCAGAACCGCCGACCCCAAGGCTTCACCTCTATTCTTTATATCGAAGTGGCAGTCCGTCACAAAAATTTAAGAATCTAGTAAATTACACTCGTTTCTCACTTGTTAATTGGAGACAAGCCAATTGTCATTAGGTTAATCCAATAAAGTCCAACAAGATTTAACCGAACGCGCGTCACATACAAACTCGACCTTTGTGAAAAAAGCAATATCACCGGACCGCGCGGCAAACTACTCAGGTTCGCGAAGTATATACGTTAAGGCAGAGGTGCGACTAAACTATTAACACAACGGGCAACTACCCAGATCCACGCTCTGCGATAAGTGAAGCGCAAAACCCGACGCCGGCGCAGCCGGGCGCCGCACCAGACTGCACCCCCCCGCGCCTCCGCCGTCAGGCGCGCCTCCCGCTCGACCCGAGCGCCGACTCAGGCCTAAACATGCATATTCTTTCTATTCTGTACTGTGTCTTATTTTACCCTTCTACTCCTCCTTATCTTAAGGAGAAGTTTAGTTTTGTTGGGCTTCTTAAATAATGGTTTGAAGTGGATTTTGATTCGTAAAAGTGATGCGATTTTGTGAATAAAGTGTCCGCGCATGTGAACTATTAGAGAAAAAAGAAAAACGACGAAACAAGCGCTTTGATGTCGATATTTATATCGATCAAAATAACCTGATGTTTACATCAGGTTATTTTGATCGCTTGGGCACCTCATGAACTTGAGTGGCTGTCGTCATCACCTGTCCGCTGGGTTGAGCTGTCATCAAAATCTCCTCAGTGCTTCGCAATATGACGCATCACCATATTGTGAAGAAAAAAAATATAAAAATGAAGATTCCGAAAGAAATGGTAGGCTCAGAAAGGCTAGAACCCAGAGCCCTAAAGCCAGTTAATAGAAAAAATTAAGCTACTGTGGACTTGACAGAAGATTATGAGTGCGTTTGGTAGAAAAAAGCGCTAGCAAGCGCTTGTAAGCAAAATGGCGAAACTAAACAGTTTTCGGCCAGGACACGTTTGCTAACTTCAGTATCGCTGACACAATTCGCCATTTTGCCTATTTAATTTGTTTGTTTTGAAGTAGAGTTTATAAGTGGTTTTGTGCAATATTAGTTTTAAGTAATATAATGACATGAATAGACATATATGTGTTATTAAAAATCGTGATTGGTAAGTTTTTAATTTGAATACTTTACATTACTTTACATATATTTAAATTAGGTTAGGTACCCCGGTTAAAACTAGCTTCGTGTCCTAGAGGAAAATAGCTACATACGATTTGACAGCGCTTACCGCTTACGATCGCCATTTTGCTTACAAGCGCTTGCTAGCGCTTTTTTCTGCTAAACGCACCCTATGATTATCAAAACCATTACTCTATGATGCTCTATGACCAAAACCAAAATAGAAATAAATATCATAAAGTAGGAACTAAAAGATAAAATCAAGGAATAAACGACTACGATAATAAATTGTACATTTTTATTTCTGATATATAATAATAATGTCTAATGAAAATAATAAGCCTACAGATCTTGATTGGATTCAATTACGACGCGATATGGGAACATCGCATCATACCGAAACAACAAAGGAAAAATTTATTCGAAAGTTTAAAGAAAATCCATTTGTTCCAATAGGTATAACTAATTACTTTCAAAAATATTAAATAAATAAGCGTAATACATATTAAATAAAAGAGCGTAATTCCAGTGAAATTCATATTTTGTTGCTTAAATTATTGTAATATGTTTCATAATTTCGACGATGAAATGATGATGCGAATATTCTGTAAAAATTTTCAGGCTGTTTCGCTACAGCAGGAGCATTATCCTACGGCCTATGGTGTTTTAGAACTGGAAGAACCAAATTATCACAACGGATGATGCGTGTGAGAATTGTTGCACAAGGTTTAACTATTACAGCTCTTGTAGTTGGAGTTATGATGACAGCTGGAAAATCACTTAATTAGATAAAATAATAAAATTAAAGATGCAATGATCTGTCATCAATAGCACTAAAGTAAAACAATATAGATTTGTATAAACACATTAAAATATTTTAGTGTCACTTTATGTTAGTTTGTATTACATGCATAAACTATATTTTTAATACTTTTCATAATGTGTATTTATAGTTTTTGTTGTTACATGTTTACTTTTATTTTGAGTTGCTATTGTAGATTAAATATTGCCTAATTGGAGTTGTATTCTAGAAATGTGATGGCAAAAGTAAAATCAATACCACATTAAAGCATCTTTAACTAAATTCTGCATGACTAAAACGACAAACTAAAAATTATGGAAGTGTAACTTTAAATAAAATACATGAATACCTCCAATGAACCCTTAAATGTTGACAAATTATCTTGAGAATTCAAATTAAAGAAAAATACATGCTAACAGGCTAATTAGCTGCTTTTGCATAACATAATTAACTCTGACAAGCATGGTTGTCGGTTTTCAATATGACCAATAATGGTCATTAGTTTGTTCATTTTCTACAGTGTCGAATGTTCGTAAAATGTTTGGATGATTTGATAACTAAGTGTGAGGGGATAAATCATATTAAATATTAGTGTATTTTTTCACCATTTATATTAGTTGGATTCATAATTAACTATATATGTATCCATGCTGAGGCTATATTATAGTTTTAACACAAATGGGTCTGCTTGACCGGGAAAGGACCACACTCTCACAGAGTACCAGCGTAAAATAGCAGCTTAACACTGCTGTTTTTCATATAGTGAGTGTAGGGAACTAAATACTGTTTTCACTTTTAAACTCGGCATTCCATCTTAGTCCTCACGGCTAGCAAGGCATCTGCATTTTGATTTGTAATTGAGGATAGATGTAGATGTCTATGGGTCACAGCAACCACTTACCATCAGGTGGACTGTGTGGTCGTTTGTCACCCTTGTCTTATACAAAAAATAATTAAAAATTGATTTTCAAAGAAAACTGTAACTGCAAATGCATAACAAGGACAGATAAAATTTCTTGTGACTGCTGTATATTTTTTTTTTGTGGTAAATGTATAATATTTAGAATTCTCCAACATTGCCTTTATTTAACATGCCTTCATCTTCTAAATGTATAGTATGATTCTATGGCTGTACAGCAGTATAGTGAGGCCGACTCACCTACGCCCCTATGTCTGGTCTAATAATGCCAACCAAAAGATGATTGCGGACAGATTAAATAGTCTACAAGGGGCTGCCTGCTTAATGGGAGTGTTGCAATCTTCGCCTGGAACGGCTCTTAATGCACTTCTATGCCAAACGCCCCTTAATCTTTATTTAGACAAGAAGGTGAGAGCTAATTTGTATAGAATTATTGCCCAGGGCGTTCTGCACTTGCTTTCCTAAAGATCCATGCTCAACTCAATTAAAGAAACATGGGTCTTATGCATGATCTCAGAATTCATACCTTCACTATACACTTTTAATGAATAGTATATAGTGGAACTACTCTCCAGAGAAGACTGGCTGAATGGCCAGGTCATCTGTGAGGTCCGTAGACTTATTTGTTATACCGATATCTTGAAAATGGGCCTCGACATAGGCATTGACATTTATGGGGAACACCCTAAATTAAAATTTAGCATGAATTAGGGTAGACTCACCTCCATCTTCCTGGCAGAAATTTTCGCCGTACTTCAGTGTGCAAAAATCAATCTGCCAAAACACTATGTCAACCATATAATCTATATAAACTCTGATAGTCAAGCAGCACTGCTAGCGCTGAGATCAAACTTAGTGAACTCGGAACTAGTTGGAGACTGCGTGAACCGTCTATACGCCTTGGGATGTAACAGCAGGTTTGTTTCCGGGCCCCGTGGGTATTGTAGGCAATGAATTCGCCGACGAGTTCGCACGGGAGGGCTCAAAGAGCACACAATATAAACCCGTGCCAATTTGTGGAATCTCAAAAAGCCTACCCTGATGAAACTCTTTATCACAATAATCCACTTAAGATTTGGTCTGATACACCAGGCTTAAACATTTTAAAATCTAAATTCGGGCTTTTGATCGTAAATTCGCTTCAGAAACCCTTGGATTGGGTAAAAATAAACTGCGCATTCTGGCGAGAGTACTGACTGGATGTGCCGGTTTTGTTTCTCAACGGAAGAAACGCTTCATCCTGATTGTGGAACCTTAATGCGTAAACGTAACACTCATCTGGGAAACTATGTACTTCGCCCAGAAGAAGTGAAATTGCTCACAGCTAAGCTAATCTTTCTATTCATTGAAGGCATAGGGCTTAGCAGTAAACTATAGCCATAGCAGCGATCATAATAGATCTTTAAGGTCGCAGCAAACGTTAGTTTCTCTGTCTGGTCTGTAGGTCACAGTTGGTCGCAGTGATAATTGGTGATACTGGACTTTATAGACCTTGCATAGCTGCTTACACAAAAAATGCTATACAGTCTGAATCTATGAATTTTCCTAAGATGTCGTATTTCTTTAAAATTTTGTCAGAATTTTGAATCAGTACCGAGCTTTTTCATCTGCTCTAATAACAGATAGATCCAATTTTAAGGCCAGCCCGGTCCGAAGAAAGAAAATATTATTTGTGTACGAAGCTGTAGGTGAGACACCAACTGATCCTAAAGAAATGTACATTTTTTTACCCTATGACAGTTCAGTAACAGAAATAAAATTTACACATGCGTCATGCTTACAAATTACCACAACTGATCTAACTATTATTGATATTGTCGAAAGAGAATAGCATCCCTCATGCGCAGGGTTCGTGGGAGCTCTAATAGCATTCTGAGGGCAATATCTGATAGATTTGATTGTCCCATCCTAGGGCACCGGATGCGTATGCACTTGCATGTGCCTGGTGTCATGGGGTGCCAAAAATAAAAAAAAATTGTTATGAAAATTGTACGTGTAATAATTTAAGACTAACATAGGTTAAGCTAATTTACTAACATATTATGGACTATATGTGGGTCTGAAATAAATTTATTAATATTATATTATTATTGTGGCGGCGCTGTCGTCGCGCCACAAGCGAAACACACCGAAGCCTAAATCGCGCTATCAAAATTCCGAATTATAATTAGTATATATACAACAGCTCCGAACTATCACATGGAACATTGGCCGCTCCCCGGGTAGAACACCTCGCCCGGCGGAAGATCTCCCTTTTTCCTTCCTCGGCCACAGTATTTATCGTTCCCCATCAGTAACAAACGCTGACGACTTTATAATCTCTTTAAATTCACACTGAAATACTATTAATAAATGCAGAAATGTAATTATTACAGGCTACATAAATATAAACTTAATACTTAAAACGGATGAAATAATATAAGAACGCATTGATAGAACAAACTATCTAAATATACTTGCCATGCATTGAATGCTACCAGAACATTTCCTACCAACGAGAGGAGAAAATTGTCTTGATCATTTTAAAATAAAATTTAGTAACGATTACAATCTTGCTTAAAATATCGAACCTAAAATCATTAATATAAATAAAAGTGAAATAACTATAAACTATGAGGAAGCACTTAAAACTTTAAAAACCACAGATTTATCAAACTTATTTACAGTTAATGACCCGTAATTCCATAGTAGAGCAGCTCACATTAACTATACAGCAGTGTCTTCAATCAAACATCAAACAAACTTTGGTTCATAGAAAGAATAGAATAATTTAATCTTGGATTACGCTGGGAATTCTTCGCTGCATTAAAAATAGGAACGATATGCAACGTATTCATGTTTTGCTGTTTTTGACACCAACCATGAATAGTCTGCTCAATATGTCCATCATGTCCATGAAATCAGACAGTGCCCCTGGGTATAACAATATACCAGGTCACTTTCTAAAAAGCGCTCATAAAGAGGTTATTCCAATTCTTGTGCACCTAGCTAATCTTTGTTTTGAACAAGGTGTGTTCCCGTTGGTTCTTAAGCAGGCTATTATCACACCTGTATACAAAGCAGGTAAGTAAGTAAAATCCTTCAAACCATAGGTCGATTTCGGTAATATTTGTAATAGCAAAAATTCTTGAGAAATTACTAAACATAAGATTAATAAAGTTCTTTTCTAAATTTAACGCACTTACACCATCACAACTCGGCTTCGGTCAGAATTTATCTACGGAAGATGCAATTATTGCACTGACTTCCCTTACGGTAAACCATGTTGAGTCCGGAAGAAAATATCTAGCTATCTTCTTAGATGGCGTTAAACACAGTTTCCTTGCCTATTCTAGTACAAAAACTATATCAGCAATCGTAAAACTCTTATCAAAATTGGCTCAATCACTATCTCTGAGTCTACTGTCACTTATAGCGTCCCGCAGGGCAATGTGTTGGGTCCACGTTGTTCTTGGCCTACATCAATAGCTTGTGTAAATATGCAGATAGAGGGTGGTGACATCCTCTCATATACGGATGACACAGCTATTGTTTTCTCTGCTGATGATAGGCAGCAACTTAAAAAATATGTGGAGACTGGCTTAGTGAAATTAGCATCCTAGTTAAACAAAAACCTGCTCACCTTAAATGTACTTAAAACGAACTATATATGTTTTACCAAATACAACAACGCGCAGCCTCCAAATAACTTTAATATTAAACTACATTATTGTAATAATAATTTGTTTTAAAAAAGTTTTTAATACGAGATACCTTGGGGTCATGCTGGATCAGCGGTTGTCCTTTTTTTTTTACATGGGGAAATGCCTACGCATACCCGCCTCGTGGGGGCAAGGACGGGTTATGTCGGACTCGTACCGACTAAAACCCCATGTTGTTCCACCTTTGTCGCATATTGGCAGGGCTACGGGAACGCTTTCGCACACATCCGCGGCCCTACTAGCGCCTGCTGCCCCATGGCAGCACCTCCTCGGGAGAGGAAAATTCCTCCCCGTTCTCCTTCCCAGGTAAGGCGCACCAGAACACATGGCGCGCCTTCCTCCACGGCCTCCAATTACGTCTGTGCAACAGACGCCCCCGCGTCCGATGCACAAAGGCCATGGGGCCAGGAAAAACGAGCACTTAGAAGTACTAGCCTTCCCGACCCCAGCGGCGTATCTGGTCTATGGCTCCGCCGCCAACCAAGATTCGGCTGCGGAGGGTAGGGAGAGCGGCGCCTCGCAATACCGACAATCCTCTCCCCCTGCAGCCCCACCACCACCGCATCATCGGTGCGGCCCCGTTTGAGTCGCGGAGGATAGGGCGAGTGGCGCATCGCCATACCAACACTCCTCTTCCTCCGCGACTCCACCTCGGCTGCAGCGGTAGAGGGTGCGCGAGTCCCCACTCGCTGCAGTCCACCAGCACACATCCGAAGTGGGCTCCCCAAGCCCACTCGGAGTGGCCACCTCAGGCCGACCCTTCACCTCGGGCCAGCCACGTGGGTTCCTCTTTGTTCACCGTGGGAGACCAAGCCACGGCTACTAAGCCCCCCCGCCACGACAAGGCGGGAACCCGTTCGGGGGGGATCAGCGGTTGTCCTGGCATCATCATATAGAGTTACTTACCAGCAGAGTGGACTGTACATTTAAGACCCTGCGACACGTAGCTCGAATGAGCCTTCTACGTAAAATCGACTGCGCACTGGCCGAATCGGTTATCACTTATTGCAAATCAGTTTGGGGAGGTGCGACAAAAACTAGTTTCTTAAATCTGGAAAGAGCACAAAGGGCTCTTCTGAAAGTAATGTTTTTCTTGCCATACAGATCCCCAACGGATAGCTTATATTTAAAAAGTGGTATCTTATCGGTAAGAAAGCTGTACCTACTGCGTATTGTCACGAGAAAACGCAAATCGGTTTCCTACGAACCAAGAAAAAGCAATCGTACGACGATCGTTAACGTTGTTTCGCAGCCCTGGGTTAAATCGGTATTTGCAAAGAGGCAATACAACAACCAATCTGCTTACATATATAATAGACTTAATAAGAAACTAAACTTTTACCCTAAAACACATCTAGAATGTAAAAAGTCACTAGAGAAGTAGTTAATTACAAAAAACTATGAAGAAATTGAGAGTATCATTCATCACTCATAAGCGCAACTGAATGCTATGCAAATTTTGGTGGCAGAGAAAGTTATTCATTGAACAATGTTAACTTCCGATCCCAAGACAGTCATAGGGCTAACAAACCAATATGTGTAATATTCCACACTATAAAAATAATTCACAAGGGTACATATTCAACACACATACCACACACACACACACACACACACGCACACACGCACGCACGCACGCACTCACGTACGCACGCACGCACGCACGCACGCGCACACACACACACACACACACACACACACACACACACACACAAAAATCTGCCTGTATTATTTTATACTTTTATAATTTAATAACTAACTTTCACCTCAACTTAATGTTATATACCTAATAATATCTTTTTGGAAGACCGGTGCTTTTTAGCACAAGCTCAAAAGGAAGCTTTAACAACAATTTGATGTAATAGATTAAGTTATGGAATAAAGAATTTGAATTTGAATCCCAGAAGATTACGCCTGGGATTCGTACCTTTATATTAAACGTTTATAAGGACAATACTTCATTTTATAATCCTTGAACACGAATGTCTTGCTCTTATAATTAAATGTTTTTGACTTAGTCAGGTATGGACATTGATGTCTTTGATAATAATATAAATAAGCTTCGCACTAACTGTTCCAATACTTCAAGTCAACTCTACATTAATTATTTATCTTTTATTTTTTTAAATTGATTTTTTTAATAAAATATAAACATAGATATGTTTAGCTATAATGCATGTTGCAACTGTACGTACACGTTTTTAGTTTGTATTCCAGGTCTACTAACTTTGTATATAATAGGTATTTATCCTACGTAGAAATGAATATAAACTGCTGCGTACATCTAATAAATAAATACACCTGAAGATATTTGATAGGTTTAATACTATTTAGAATTACGAATAAGCTACTGCATAGTATAGGAACACTAAAGTTTTGTTTTTAGATGGGCACCACTATGAGATTTCGCACCACCTAAAATTTTGCTAGGGCCGCCACTGGTTGTATGCTTGGGTTGGGATTTAATTTTAGTAATTATAGGATCCGTAGCAGATAGCAGCGCCCAGCTATCTTCTCTATTGAAATTATGTTGTTTTTTGATTTCAGTAGCCTTGCGAATCATCCTTTTTTGTTGTCTATCAAATCTGATGTAGTGACGGGGACGATCCTGTACGTGCTTTCAGATTGCAGACTTTACGGAGCGTCGTCGACTTCAAGATACTATAAATTCATACTGTGTAGATTGGAACAAAAATTAATAATTTTCGTCTGTGGGTAACCGCGGTTTACTTGACATTTGGACGTTGACCAACTCAGTCCTCCCCGTGAACATGGGTGCTGTAAAGTGTTTGAAACGTCAAAAAAAAATCAAAAAAATCCGTAAAAACTTGTATTTTTTAAACCTTATATCTAGATGAATTTATAGAAAATGAATTCAGTTTTTTTTATGACATCAAAAAGTCCACTGTATGTAGTACTTTTTCGAAGAGTGATGACACTAAAAAATGAGTTGCCGATCGATCACTACATTAACTTAATTTTGGACGTTGGAGCGGTAAATAAACGGCCGCTATGCAAGTTTACCGCTGTGCTTTTTTTAGAAAGGAAGTTTCTTGTATATATTCTTGTTGGTTTTGTTTACTTGCTGAAGAAAATGATAACGAATCTACGCACCAGTAGAAAGGCAGACTGCAAGCCATTATAAAGGCAAGCTTAACTTTAAGCATAAAAATAAAGTTGATTCAATTCTTAACCCAGGAATTTTTTACTTATTTACTCATATTAAACTGTTCCCCTTTTCTGTTTTTACATAGAAATAAAAATGCAAAAACTACCTAGTTCAAAAAAAGTATCTATATATTTTATCAATATCGATACTTTTTGTACACGAACATCCCTATTAGGGATGGCGATTCTTTCCGAAAAAAAAACTATTTAGATTCACAAAAAATCTAGGTTTTAAAGATCGATTTTCCAAGTTCAATTTTCAGAGTTTATATTTACAAACGTAACATATTTTTTATTTCTTTAATCCATTTAGAAGAGGCGATAGAAACCGAGCACTGTAAATTTGCGAGTTTTTTTGTCATTATTTACGAGTTTGGGTATATTACAACTAATTGTTAATAATTTTATAGTTCTAACAGAAAAAGATTATATCTCGATTTTCTATTATGAAATATTCTGGATCGATTCAGTACTATATACCGATTTAAAAAAATTGATCTTTTTCTCTTAAGAAATGATTCTTCGATTAATCGATTTCAGATCGCCATTACTATTCGGCTACGAGCGAGGATGGTGCGCGTCTTCTGTACTCTATTCCAATTACCAAGTCCCTTTTGACACTTCTTAGAACGTAACTCTTCACGTTTCGCATAATGCAAAATAATAATCATTTTTACGAGTCATTTGTACGAGTGCAGAAGCCGTGTATGCGATACGCGTATTCAGTTTAGTTGATTTTGTGTTGTGTTTTTATTTCGTTCTTGTTATTTTAGTTATAACTGTTTGTTAATTCTTTCGTTGTTATTAAGTTTTGACTGTTATTTGATTTGGTTTTTTTTGTATTTATGAACACTATGGCCGAAATGAGACCACTAAAAGAACAGTGATGCGCAGTCAATCGCGAGAGTTTGTAGTACGCCTACAAGATTACTTTGAAAGAGAGTATCAGAATGGTGGTCCATTGTTGCCACTTTAACAAGTGACTAACCGAGTAAGTGCAGCTCTTGGTATTAGTCGAAAAACTGTTTTCCGAATAAGTAAGGAAAAACATGGTAAAGATTTAATGGAAGATAACACAGTTACACATATCGACAATTTTGATAACGACGCCATTAGAAACCATATCTATGGCTACTATAGTAGGAACGAATTGCCGACTCTCGATAAATTGTCAAATACTTTACAAGAATCTGGACTGTTTCACGGCAGTAGAAGTTCTTTCTGGAGGGATTTAAAAATGTTGGCTTTTCTTATAGAAAATGTGATAAAAGGCGGATTTTGATGGAACGTAGAGATATAGCTTTAGCCAGATTTATTTTCTAAGATCAGCAAAGTCCATTGTCGTTTGGAATAATCTTATATTTCTAGATGAGACGCGGCTAAACGCTAATCATACAGTTGGCAAGATATGGACAGACGACACTCCTCACCCCTCCACAAAAGTATCTAGTGGCAAAGGTGAACGCTTAATTATTTGTCATGCGGGTTCCATGAAGGGATTTGTTCCGAACTGCCTCTTGGCATTTAAATCTAAGAAAACTGTGAAATACCATGAATTTTGTTAAATTTAAGGAATAGTTTTGTACCTTATGGACCAACTTAAATGAGCCATCGACGATCACTATGGATAATGCACCGTATCATTCAGTACAAATAAGTAAGCCTCCAACTTCTGGCAGCAAAAAAGCCGATATTGTGAAAACCGTAAAAACTAGTATTATTCAATGAGTTCATGATGGTTTTATGAGAATTTATCAGTTAAATAATTTATCAGATAATCCGAATCAGAAGACGATCTGATTATATGGGGTTGATCGAAACACAGATTTTTCATTCGCATACAATTTAAAACAGAAATTGCGGGTAAAGTTAGTCGTTTTAGTTCGTAGCAATATATATCAAATAGAAAATAACGCATAAGAATCTATGAGAACCTATTAGCATTATGATATATAGCATTATAATGCGCTATTCTTTTGCTATTCTTTTTAAAATTTTCAGGTAATTCATTGAAGAAAACGATCAGATTGAATAAGCTTGATCCGAATATATTTATTTTCCATGTACTGTTAAAAACAGTAATTATTTGATAAACTACTTCTCATGTCAGATTGTTATGTACTTGATTGGGTGTTCAGTAATTAATTGTTAGTTCCTATAATATTTTGTAACATAATGTTGAATGAATATAAAACTAAATCATTATTGTGTATTATCTTGTGGTTTCTAATATTTTATAAATATTACTCGATAGCAAGCAGTATCGATACTTTTGAGTCGATACTTTTATTAGTATCCATACTTTTTATTCGATATTAGGTATCGAGAAGGTTATACTTTAAAAAAAATTCGGAACCTTAACTATACTCTATTCCAATTACGAAGTCCCATTTGACAGATGTCAATAATCAAGTACTAGTAAAGTACCGCTATAGTACCTATAGTGATTATAGTGAATAATAAAACAGACGATCTCACGAATAAAAACAACTATAAACCTATATCGTTAGCAACTGTCATTTAAAAAGTATTTGATAGTGTGGTTAATTCGCAATTAAATAAATACCTAAAACCATACGACAGTCAATTTGGGTTTAGACCAAAATTGTCTACAGAAAGCGCGGTGTTGTGTCTTAAGTACACTGTCACTTGCTACACGGCACGCAAAATGCCAGTCTTCGCTTGTTTCTTAGACCTCTCAAAAGCTTTTGACCTTGTATCCTACGACTTTCTGTGGGATAGACTGTAGAAGATCCAACTACCTCTGGAACTCGTAAATATTTTCAAGTACGGGAACCAGGTCAATAATGTGAGATGGGGAGGCGCCCTATCTATATCATACGGTTTGGAATGTAAGACAGGGGGTTTGAGTTCGCCCACGCTCTTCAACCTGTATATGAATTAGCTGATAGGTAAACTCAACAGCATCCGAGTCGGCTGTCACATAGACGATGTCTGCGTCAACAAAATCAGTTACGCAGATGATATGGCCTACGAAGACTGGTGAAGGTTTGTGAAGCTTACGCCGTCACACATGGTTTAGCTTATAATGTATAAAGTTTTAAAACATAGGCGTTCACTAAGTAAGGATTTAAGAAAATTCAGCCTCTTAGGGGATGAAATAGGGTATTACATTTTGTATGAAACTTATGTTTTACGGGGCGATTCACTTGAAAATTAGTAAAGGTACCGTACCTTTATTAATTTTCAAGTCAATCGCCCCGCGTACGTTGCGTGATAGAACCACGCTGCAGCTATAATATGGTCGGTTCGACCAGGCTCTCATAGAATACCAGCATAAAATAGCAGCTTTATGTTGCTGTGTTTCGTATGGTGAGTGTAGAGAACTGGAGAATATTTTTACTGAAAACCGGATGTTCCATCTTAGTCCCTAGGGATGACAACGCATAAATTTTTCTTTTATCCTTAATTAAGAATAATTTTGTTCTGATTCTTAATTGAGGATAAACGTAGATGTCTATGGGCCACATCATCCACTGACCATCAGGTGGACTGTGTGGTCGTTTCACCCCTCTTGTTGTGGCCCTTTTTCTATAAAAAATAATATGAAATAATAATGAATTCAGATTTAGCAATTTTTGAAAATAACTTATTACGGAGATACCAGAGAAAAATTCATTATCGTTTTTTTCATTTGAAAGTCAGTAGAATACACCCTGAAATAAAAGTAATAAATTTAACATTTTTATTTAATATTTAAGATCTACCCTTACGGTTTTAAATAGGGGATGTAAAGTGTTTATGAAAAACATCGTTCCAAAAAACTAGATGTAGAAATATGCTTTTTATGACGTAAGCATCCACTAAGATATAATTTTGAAAAAATCTACCATTAGTAACAGGGGCGTCAACGTATATCTAGTGGCGGTTTAAAAATATCGACTTCAACGCGTCATCCCATGGGTATCGTAAGAGGCGATAGAGGTGAACAAATATCAGGAAATGGGCAGTAGTGTCTTCCTATTAACGACTAAAAATAAAAAACTGCGGTTGTCAACCCGTTTGCCAAGCGTGGCGACTATGAGGGAGATTTATGTTCAATAGCGGACTTTAGTCTGTAACGGTAACGGTAAGAGGGGGAAATAGCATGTTGCAGCCTTATTAAACTTTTTATTTTACGAGGCGATTAACTTGAGACATACCGAAAGAACTTACTCTTCTTAGATGTTTCAAAACAACCTCTTACAGATGAGGGCATAAGGGCTTAGTTTGTACGGAGAAAAATAATTCCTTTTTTATATAAGACAATAGGTGCATTAGGGTGGAGCGATGAAAATTTTTTTTTATTTTATTTTCTGTTCTTATAGCGCGGGATTAGTGCTTTATGTTTAACATGACTTTAAAGTCAGTTCACCTTTTTTTTCAGCTCAATTGAATAACATCTTCTGCCTCCGCAGGGGCCTTAAAATATAATATTTTATCGAAAATGTTTAATATGTTTGGGATAAGATAAATATTAAATAAGAGTTAACTAGAGATTATAAAGTAAGCTCAATAATACAATTAGAATACTTATATTGCAATTTAATAAAAAAAAGTGAAACAAAATTCAAACATACGTTTTAAAAAACAAGTCGTCAATTTGCCATAAAATCTCTCTTCGTCTCGAATTTTGGCATTTTCTTACGGGATTCCAATTTGGCTTTTATGGCCCCCAATCGTGATGAATCCCTACATTGAGAAATGGCCGCTTCTGTCGTCAACTTCACAGCTCGCTTAACAGTCTGGGTATGAAATGGGAGACGTAAAAACAAAAGTTCACCCTCATCATCAGACTTATTCACTTAAGTATTTCAAGATCGGCGAATCAATAATGGTATGTTGCCAATTTATCATATGTAGGTTGTTGCGCTGAAATTAATATCAGGCATCACGAATAGCCCTTTTTGCAGGGGATTGCTTTGTGCTTTTAATATACGCCGGGCTGCCAATTCGCGAATGTGCTTTTTATCATCTGTAATCATTGCAAGTAGCAAAATTCTCAGAATATGCGAAGTAGCTATTGCGTTGAATGACGGGGTCGATTACTTCTTTCAAGGATTCTGCCAGATACCTGGACGCTAATATAATTTTAAATAGATGTCGAGCTCCATCTTTACATGATGGTTTAATTTTAAACGAGAACCAAGCTGGGGCGTTAAATTTTACGACAAATGTAGCCAGAGCAATCAAATTCTCTGATGATTTCTCTATGTTAATTACAAACGTAGGATTCAATTGGCACATGTGACCCAACGAGCATTAGATTGTGTATAAAAGAATGTGATGATGAGGTACACACCTGGAGACTTGTTTGCTAGATCTTCTAGAAAAGAACTTGATTGTACCGCGTAAACGATCTCGTACAAGTACTTTTGATTTGTGCTCAAATCTGGGGGCATTTGTTTACAAGTTTCCAGTGTTTTTCTCAACTGACCGGTGTAAGACTGGGTTCCCGAAGTACTTCCGTTATGTATAAACAAATGGCAGCTCGTTCATGTGCAGTAAACAAATAATCGGTTGGAGGGGCCTTTATAGCCCTTTTTCAAGGAGTCGTATAAAGCCACCGAACTTTTCAGAATTTACATTAGTCTCATAACAACCTATTGCTACAAGATGTTTTAAGGAAATACTTTCCTTTGCTAAGAACCCTGTGATTGTTAATTCTACTGCTTTCGCAGAACCAGTGCTACGTATTACATAACCCATGTAGATAGAACCCGGCTTCTGAATTATATAGGGAAATGTGCTCTATACCAGTCATTGTTCTGTAATATTTGTTACCTTTTCTCGAGAATTATTCAAATTTTATGAAGTGAGCTTAATAGACTTGAGTAAATTTTTACATTTTAAGTGGTAGGCTTTAAACATTTGTACAACTCGTGTTCTAGTTACGGTCGGAATACACAGTTTGCCAGATATTTTCGATTCTAGGTGCCACAATATCCCCTATTTGTGAAAATATTGGCTCTTTCACAGTTTCCAGTTGCAATTTTTGATCATATCTGGTCCACCCGTACTACATCACATCTTCACACGTAGATCAAGTGTTCTCTTTAATATCTTGGATATCGCCAAAAAAGGGACACTTGAATGTACTAAAGGTTCTTTCCGTGCTTCAAGCAACCAATAAATATTGTGAAATAGATAAAAGGGTAACCTTTCACATTGAAATGCAATAGCATACTGGCAGTGACACGACGATTGCGCGACAAATTACCTCCCGCACGTGTGCCATATTACTTCCAGCGCACGCCATCATGACTTTGATTTGAAGTAAGTTTGCATAAAAACTTGTTTTTTTATTGATTTATAATGAAAATAAACTATACTTTAAATTAAAAAATAAAACAAAATGTTACAATTTATTTAATAATAGCATATTTAGTATTTACATAGCGTCAATCCTGGGTCATCTTTTTATAAAATTTCAATGACCTTGCTGAGGCAGTTACTTTGAATCAATCCAAATAATATTTTGCATGAGTTAATTTGATTCTTAAAGGAACCTTTTGCGCACTATTAGATTATGCTAAGGAGAAAAAAAATTCACTCCATTCTAAGGTACTCACTCACTCACTCACTCACTACAGCCCTTCACAAGTCCACTGCTGAACATAGGCCTCCCCCAAGTAATGCCACAAAGCACCGTCCTGAGCCACCTGCATCCATCGACTTCCTGCATGTCTTACCGGGTCGTCACTCCATCTAGTGGGGGGTCGACCTAAGGTAAGGTACATATTATTTCTAAGGTACATATGAATTAAAATTGTAAAATTTGATTTGAATAGTAAAATAAGCATTTCTTTATTCAAAATCTAACCGGCTTTAAAACGAAAATGCAAGTTTTATATGAAAAATATTGATAAGACAGACAGCTCAAGCTGTAGAACTTGAAGCATGAAATTATAACAACTTCCTTTTGACTTTTGTGATGGGAACATGTTACTGAATTTATGGTGCAGTACGCTGTTCTTCAGAATGGTTTCTGATAGTAAGAAGGGCTTGTTACCGAGTAGTGTTCTTTTATTTAAATAATTTTTAAGATCACAGGTGGAATAATTTCTTACATCAGAAGTGGGATTAAAACGTTTTATAGTAGCTCTACATTCTAATTCTCTAACAATACGTACTTATAACTTTTTCGAAAGTCGTTCATTAAGGCTGATGGGTCCCGGGGCACTGCCCCGTCTAGCTCCGAGCTACCTACGCCACTGAGCATGGCCCGGTACAACATCGTAATTTCGACCAGCTTCACACAAATCCAACGCTCAACATCAAACATTCATAAGCCTGTACCGAACGGATGTGTCCTTTCGACCAGCCGCGCGTGGCATGGTCTGTTAAAACATTGTCCCCTTCAACTTTTTTCAAGCTTTTCACACACCCTTTCTCTCACATGAATTCAATTCAAACAAACAATTTTTGTCTAAAATGTATTTAATATAAAAAGAATTATATGAATAAAAATAGACATGTTATGTATATTTTATTATTAATAAAATAAATTAAGAAACCATGAACTTAGTTTATATCAGCAATTTAAAAAAATTGGAAGAAGTTTACAAATTTATATATATATATATATATATATATATATATATATATATATATATATATATATATATATATATATAATAGTTTATTTGTTATAGTCTAATATTTTTTGCTGATTGATTGAAGAGATAGTAATTTTGATAAAGAAGTACCTTTCAATCTCAATCAATGTTTCTCTATTTATAAAGAGTTGAGCCAGCTTTTGAAAATAACCTTTTAATAATCGGTTGTGGATTCATTGACATCGATGTTTCGATGTTTGATATGTGGCAGCATCGATGTTAAAACATCGATGATCATTATTCAGTAATCTATGATGATCATCATCGAACATCCCTAAATTTATTTGTCTATGGCAAACACCTCTCAAAATATTTATTTTTTGGATCGTATTTTTAATCAATACGTTATTCTAAGGTTCAATTTAAAATAATTTGTGAAGTAGATTACTGTTTCTGTTTTAATTAAGCAGAATACGATGATTATGTGAAGATAATTTCATGCAATTCCATTATTAATTATTGACAGGTTTTTCTACCTATACAATGAATGGTTTTATAGCAGTACATTGTGGTAAGTAATATTTTTGTTTTATCATCTTTGTTAGGCTTTAATCGGGTTTTCTTTAGTAACCTGCTGCATGAATATATGGTCTCCGAGTGGGTGGGGGAGGGGGGGAGAGGGGGCGGAACCTCCCCCTGAAAGGAAAAAGTGCCGGAAACCCCCCCCCTTTTTATGAATTTTTAAAGTTTTGTTACATTTAAGGAAAATTCGCTTTCGTTTAATAAAAAAAGGGCGTCCGGCTACGAAAAACTCACACTCGGGTCCCGGTGGGAATGTGGGAGTATTCAGGGTGGGAAAAAACGGTGGGAATTAACACTATTTTGACTCTGCTTCTGCTCCAGCGCTGCGGGAAGTGCAGCCCTTTCGCCCTTGCGTAACTAAGCACAGGCACCTAGCTCACCTGCGCAGCTTCGGCTGTTTGGTCGCCTTCGGCGACCAGCCTCAGCCGCTACGGCTCGTACGCTGCCTGCGCTTAGTTACAGCGGGCGAGGGCTGCATTCCCTCCGCGCTTCCGGATTTTCATATACACTCTAGGGGTAAGAGCGGAAAGACCACGTGGAAGTTGGGGTTGACAGATTCGGTTTTATGATTTATACTTTCTGGCACTAGGGTTTGATCAAAAGAAACGACCAAATATAATATTATAAAAACATTTATTTATATACATGGTTGATTACTTTAATTAGTTCCATAAAAGGATCCTTTTTCTTTCTTTGCACTGACCTTCTCCACAAATATTCTATAATAATATCTGAAAAGTTTTCCGGGTGGTTATAATTGCATTCACTGAAAAATCTTTTAACCACCCGCCATTGCGATTCGATTCTTTGAGTGTATGAGTGCCATCAGGGGCAACAAATGGGTTATCGAGATCGGAATGGTTCACCTTCTTGTGAATGTACTTGTGGCTTATGATTGTTTGGGGGAACATGGTCCCCCAAACAATCATAAGCCCTCCAGAAGTCGGTATGGACTGTGGTGCCCTCAACCACATGTTTTTTAATTAGGGGCACTAGTACGTTCGCTGACCTGATGTTTTCAGGGCACACCTCTATTCTTAAATCCTCACTTCCATCCTCAACGAGGCCGAGGATCCAGTGGCCCTCAATCTGCCTTCCTATAAACAATAATAAACAATTTAGAGTTAGTAAATATTCAAGATATTCATTTATTTATTTACTCTATTTTGTACACAAAAACCCAACAGTACAAAATTACAAAAAAAAACAAATACAAAAGTACAAAATTTTATAGTAGAATATGTACAACAGGCTGTCTTACCACTCTGAAAGTGGTTTCTTCCAGATAGTTTGGCTTTAAAAGGTATTCAAATGTATTAATTAAAAGATATTTTGAGTTTAAAAGTAAACTTTAAATAAATATATTGTTTCAGTCTGTAATATAAGAAAATCAAATTACCTTTATTATATTTCCATTTTCCAAATTTTGATTCGTCAATTTGGACTACTTTTCCTGGGCCACCAATCTTGCCGATGGCATCTTGTTGCTCTATTTGGTAAATGACGACTGTCTCCCGGCAGTAATTGTACCAATCGCAGACAGTCCCCATAGATAAGCAGCCTCCCTCCATATCTTTTTCAGGGTCTTCGTGGATTGCATCTTCATAGCTCCAGCAATGCGCATAACAGTACATCAGATAGAATACCCGTGGCAATGACATTTTAATATTTTCAAACTAGGTGCTAGGAGCTACCCTGGATCGGGCTCTGCAATTTCCTTTATTGCACATGAAGGAGCCCACATTTTTATTTTGCCCATATATTGTTATCTCTTTGTAATAATTATATTGTTATTTCATTTTCGTATAATTTTTAAATGGACATAACCTCAAAACTAAAATTAACGATATCTCGAAAACTAAAGATTCCGGCATAAAAAACAGCTAGATGATAATTAATAGCGTCATTGCCTATCAACTAAAGCTAAAATGATCAAATAATTATGTTGTTATTACGTTTTCGTATCATTTTTAAATGGACATAACCTCAAAACTAAAATTAACGATATCTCGAAAACTAAAGATTCCGGCATAAAAAACAGCTAGATGATAATTAATAGCGTCATTGCCTATCAACTAAAGCTAAAATGATCAAATAATTATGTTGTTATTACGTTTTCGTATCATTTTTAAATGGACATAACCTCAAAACTAAAATTAACGATATCTCGAAAACTAAAGATTTCCGGCATAAAAAGCAGCTAGATGGTAATCAATAGCATCATTACCTGTCAACTAAAGCTAAAATTATCACTTAAATCGTGCAGCAGATTACTAAAGCCGACCCCTTTAATCAGCTAATAACTTTTAACGTGCAGGAAGGCGATGGATGCAGGTGACTCAAATCTGTACTTTGAGTTGTTCTTTTTGGGAAGGCCTATGTACAGCTCTTGACTTGTGAAGGGCTGATAAAATGATCATAATATAATATTAACCTCTCAAGCGGCGAGCGTCAAAATTTGACCGCTTCGATATTTCGTCAAAATTCAAGAGGTCAAATGTGACTGCACCCACCCACAGCACTTTAATCCATCGATACTTATGTTTAGAGTCTACTTTTCTATAAAGAAGTTTGGCATTATAGAATCAATATGAAATTTTCTATCCTCTAGTGGAATAAAAAGTCAGTTAGTTTATGGATATTTATTTATAATCTACATTCATTTCATACGCTATTTTCATGTGAATGTTATTGTGTTGATTTTTGCATTTTTCTAGTGTTAGTTTTATTATAAAATTGTAATGAAAGTTTTTGTGTGAATATAACTTACCTTATTACGTAAATAAATTCAAGTTATATATATATAAAGAAATAATTGTGATTTTCACACTGCCGAATCTTTTTGTAATGAAGTAAAATCTGACTTTTGTTTAGACTGCAGAATAGAGATTTTGTATAGATTTTATAATGCCAAACTTCTGCATAGAAAAGTAGTCTCTAAATATAAGTTTTAATGGTAAGTGCTGTGGATGCGGCGGCGGTGCATGCTTCTGGCATATCCCGAGCGGTCGCATGCGACTGCATGGGGTTTTTATGAGGATTGAAGGGTTAAATGTTTTTTTTTCTTATTAGCCAGTGCTTAACTATAATCTCACCTGATAGTAAGTGATGATGAAGATGGCAAATTGCACTATTAGTTTGCTATTTAAAGTTCTGTAAAATGCCATAACTTTGCCCTGATTTATAGGTTTTTGTAATATTATTTGCCACACATAGAAAAAATGATATATGATGTGTAAAGAAAAAATACAAATCAGAACTATGGGCCTCGCAAAACAACTCAATACAGCCTACACCTCATATTTTCTGAGAAATAAGCTTCGAAATGGCCAGGCAGTTAATGGCATTTCCTTTACTTTGCTTAGGCTAGAATATTGTACTTTAAATTCCGCTCCCTTATAGTATTGTTTTAGAATTCATACTTATCCATGTCACTTCAAAAATCATTAATGTTTCTTGATTTTATTACCTATTTAGCAATTTGTACTTATGCTTTAATATAATTATGCTTACAAAATAAAAAGTAAATAAAGTAGGGGTAATCTTATATCCCTATGTTTAGGAATAAAAGGCTATTATTATTATTATTAATCTTCTATTTCAAATAGCTATGTTGTAATTAAGTTGTAACTTATATATAAATC
Organism: Parnassius smintheus behrii; assembly: GCA_036936625.1. Classification (NCBI taxonomy): domain Eukaryota; kingdom Metazoa; phylum Arthropoda; class Insecta; order Lepidoptera; family Papilionidae; genus Parnassius; species Parnassius smintheus. The sequence continues at coordinate 27,748,664 of JAUPFT010000015.1, read as the reverse complement.
AACATGATAAGGTAGGTAAATACCTTAATTAACAAATTATGCTTAAAAACAATTAATAATCATACTTACAAGCTAAAATTGGTAATTAAGAAAAATAAATATTATCTTCTTCCTGCATTAAGACATATTCCTGAGGATTTTCATTTATTTGCAAAAGTTACCACAACTTTCACAATGGTTGTAAAGACAGCCTGGTGGACCATCTTGACACCAACAACTCCATCATCGTCATCATTACAGCCTATCGGTAACAACTCTATAAGTGCTCAGATTTGTACACCACATAAGGCGGCAAACATTTTCCATCAGCTGTACTGGCAAACATAATCAAGACGTAGCTTTTGCTGGAGTTAAATACAACTTTGGAATGTTTTGTTCCTTTTCGGAAATTTGCTGCAACCAGGGTCATTGCTAAGATTAGTTTTGTCTAATTCAGCAAATAGGACGGTGGAACATTTTTTGAGTGACTAATCTTTATCATATGATGGGCTCAAAAATTACGTACCCAATTCATCTGGCATGAAAAATATGCATCTTCATTTTTTTTCTAAATAGTGGTACACCAACAATTTGCAAATCTAATAACGTCACTGGACAGCTAAACTCGGCTGCAATATTTACTGTCTACAATTTTTTTTCGTTGTCCACATAGATATGTAGGGTGTCTTATAGATTTTTCTAGTTTTTCTTATATAAGCGGTGGCAAACAAGCATGCGGCTCACCTGATGTGAGTGACTATCGCCACCCACCTTTTTGAACAACTGTAACACCAGGGGAATTGAGGGTGCATTGCTGGCCTTTATATATATATAGTGATGTCTTACAGATCTGAGACGTGGTGCTTCACTGCTGGCCGTGTATGAGGACGCTCAAGGTCACTCAGCGAGCTATGCTCTGCTCGGAGTTTATCTGCGTGATAGACACAAAAATGAGCATATCTGCAGTAAAACCAGAGTGACCGACATAGCCCAACGGATTAGTAAGCTGAAGTGGCAAAGGGCCAGCCATATAGCTCGAAGAACCAATAACCGATGGGGAAGAAAGGTTCTCGAGTGGCAGCCTCGTACTGGTAGGCGCAGTATAGGGCGACCCCCCACTAGATGGAGTGACAACCTATTAAGACATGCAGGAAGTCGTTGGATGCAGGTGGCTCAAGACCGTGCTTTGTGGCATTACTTGGGGGAGGCCTATGTTCAAAAGTGAACTTGTGAAGGGCTGTAATGATAATGAATGATGATGCTGGCCTTTTAGATAGGAATAAGCTCTTTTCTTGAAGGTCCCTAAATCATATCGGTATCGGTAGTAAAACGTACAGTGGTGGACCACAAAGCATCCAGATTAGTGTGGATGGTATCGTGAGTTTTGACGCGACGTGCGTGCGTGAAATTTGGCGGCTGAAATTAATCCGAACAATTCCTCAGAGCACTCCATGTGGTAGATGCTATAGCATCTACTTATTATTCCATCTTCTATAGAAGATGCAAAGGGATGCCACATCTCTTAACAGCGCCAATGTATCGAGCTAAACGGAGAGGACTCGGTCGGCGACAATTCGAGACACTCTGCGCTGGATGCAGTCAAGTAGATTGAGCTGGCACTGGGGAGCCCCGGCTCAGAAATAGGAACAGTATTCCATATGAGGCCAAATCTGCGCCGCCTTGTGAAGTTGCAGGCGATCTGCCGGAATGAAATACTGTCCCGCTGTGTTGAGCACGCCAAGCTTTTTAGAGGCTAATTTGGCCTCCTCTTCCAAGTAACCACGAAACTGCACATCGCTCGATATGTTGACGCCGAGGATTCCGATACTGGCTGAGGCAACACAGGGTTCAGACTTTATTTATAATGGCACGCCTAAGAATCCCAAATTGTTTTTGTGCTTAATATGATGATTATTTCTTAGATTTTGCGAGATAAACCGCTAAGTTTAGCATTTTGGTAAAATAATTCACGTACTGAGGATGACTTTTACCTTTATTTTGTTCTGGGAATTGTTGTTTTTCTTGTTTCGAGACATCTCTTACCTCTGTAACAATTATAGGTATGTTAGGACTATTTAGTATGTTGGCTCTAGAATATAGGTATCTATCTCAACAATAAACATGGTAGTTATTCGCAAGGCTAATCTCAAATGAACATGAAATTTATTAAACTTATGTTTTTAGTAGGTAACCTACCTATTAAAATAATAAGTATTTACAGGGTACTTATGTAATATAAAGGGTAGGTATACTACGTTCTTACAGTGTGGCTTGAACATATTATGTCAAAAAAAAGTAATGATTGGCAACCTTACCCCATGCAAAGTACTGTCAAACATTAATTTAAAGACAGTGTTTTTTAATTCTTATATGTTTATGTAACTTTGTTCATATAAGTCACTATATGTAAATGTATTATTTTTTACCAATTATGTTATTTTTAAGTCTCATATCAGTAAATTTTTGTTCTTTATTGAGATAATAAACTCTTTAAACCTAATCTAAAATATATAGACAAGGATAGGAAACCTTTTTTTATTTAATATGGTTCATAAAAACTGTAAGAATAGCTTAAAATACTCACAATGAAATTTTGAAGTGCATGCAAAATAGCAACCACCACCGTTTGCACAATTCTGACGTTTTCTGATATTTCACAACTTTTTGGCCAGAACTAAAAGTGAGTATTGCCATGCTTTAAAAATCGTACCATAGATTAAATTCTCTAGCTAGAATAACCTACTAATGAATTCCAATCGTTCGGTTTAGGCAAAGTAAGAATAGGGCTAAAATTAGAGCATTTGACGGTTTTAATTTCTGTAACAAAAACCTGATGCCTGGTGATTAACAGGGAGGTTCGAACATCCCCCACGGTCTCCATACTAATGCTTTGTCTCTGATTGCATTCCTAGGTTATATTTAACCTTTTCTATACTATTATAAGCCTAGCCTATAATACTAATTTAATATTCTTGACTACTCCAGCTGATGGTAAGTGGTGATGTAACAAAAACATATTCACTCTTGCCTGGAAGACACCCTCATTCTAATCAATCTTCACAATCTTGTTGGAATATATCTCATCTGTATTATATTGGGTCTGTTCCAAAACGTTTTCAGTATACTGCCGAATTCAAATGACGTCATCAATTGACACTATATTGTACTGGCGTGCCGCCGCCATATTGTGTCGGATATCCGGCCACAATAAAACAATTTTTAGTTGTGTGTGAACCGAATGAAGCATGCCAGAGTTTGTTTTTATTTATTCAAATACAAAACATTATAGAATAATTGTTGGTATCTCCATTAGGAGGATTTAATAATTTTTGGAGCACAAAATGACAAAACAATCGCCAACACTTTTCCAATTAGGCGCAAATGTATGACGTCATGTACTGTTCTATGTTTTGGAACGAATAACCAGTATAGCGTCGATTCATGACGTCGTTTGCATTGGACAGTACACTTGTTTCTATTTTGGAACATACCCATTATCATAATTTATTTGCAAAAACACAATTAAATGTTAGTTCTATATTTTTTTTAGGAGCAGGTTATCATAGTGATTCATTAAAGAAGGAATATCAAAAAACTTGTTATGTAGCCTGTAGGAAGGCTGTAGAAGCACTCCGAGAGGGTGGTAATGCTGTAGATGCTGTTGAAAAAGCAATAATTGGTATGCACAGTGTATAATTACAAATAATCATACTTAATATATTATGCTTACTAATATCTATTTTAAAGACTAAATAATTGAAATGACTAATCTTCCGTAAAATCTGTCAAAAATACTGTATATATTGATGTGAGATGCTTTTTTTGTGCTTAACTAACTGCCACAAGGCTACCAAAAGTCTAATCGAAAAGAGACAAATGAGGACAATATAACAAGAAAACGGCAGCAGCTTTTTCCAAAATAATAAAAACAACTGTGGTTAATAGCGGTCTCCCTCCTTTCCCGCAGAAAGACCTTTGGCAGTGGTTTTTTGGTAGATTTTATTAAATGAATAATGTATAATCATTAATATTAATATAAAATGTATATTATTTCAGAATTAGAGAACAGTTCCCTTACTAATGCCGGCTATGGGTCAAACTTGAGTTGGGAGGGATCAGTAGAATGTGATGCTTCTATAATGAATGGGCAGACTTTACATTTTGGGGCTTGTGGTGCCGTATCAAATGTTTGGAATCCGATTACCTTGGCAAAACATATATGCATTCGACAATGTGAAAGTTTGTCATTAGGACGTATACCACCATGTATCCTCACAGGCCAGGGAGCTAAGACTTGGGCAGAAAGAATGGGTTTAAATATAGTAGACAACAGAAAAATGATCTCAGCTCGAGCTTTTCGTAACTATAAACACTGCAAACGGAAATTAAAAAAATATTCTCTTCAAAATGACATTAAGTTCAGTCCATTAGATACAGTTGGTGCTATCTGTGTGGATTCAAATGGTGTGGTTGCTTCTGGAGCAAGCTCGGGTGGTGTGTCCTTAAAGCATGAAGGACGAGTTGGTCAAGCTGCTTCATTCGGTAGTGGTGTATGGGCTGTGATGAGCAGGGATGGTGTACAACCTTCCGTGGCAGCTTGTACTTCTGGATGTGGAGAACATTTAATAAGGACGCAATTGGCAAAAAATACAGCAGAAAGTCTTTTAGAATCATCCCCAGCTGTGGGTCTTGACAAGTGTTTAAAAGAAAAGTTTCTGGAATCGCCATTTTTATGGGATATACCTGAAAGATTAGGAGGATCCTTAGCATTAATATTTAATCCACAAGTAGGAGAAGGTGAACTCTTGTGGGGTCATACTACAAAAACTATGTGCATAGGATATATGTCTACTGATACCACTAAACCAAAGGTATAGTCAAATTGAATTTTGTAAACTTTTAAATGGCTTTTTTTTTGCTTAATATATTATATACCTACACAATAAAAAGTAATATTATCATACCCTTTACTTTACAGAAACGTGTCTCAGTGCCGGAAAAACTAAATGTTTTTTCTATACTTGCTTCTGAGCTAGTCGAGAAAATGACCATATTTTGGATACAAATTTTTTTTAAAAGTTTTTTTTTTATAACAACAAAACATTTTACTTTTCAGTGTGTTATTTCCTATCTACCCCCAAAAGTGGAGACAGGACGCAAGGCGGTGGTTTCAGGAATCCCTTTTAGAGTATCTTTGCAGCCTTACCCTGTTCTGCAATGGGAGGTCAAGACCGAAACCAATATAAATGGATCTCATTAATTGTTTGAACTGTATTTTATAATTTTCTTTTTTTACAACATCCAATGCATGAAACAATGTATAGAAACAGATCTCAAATATGTATTTGTTAAAAATGTTGAGAGTGGAGTATAATGTAAATTTGGTAATAAACGCATCTAATAAAAGGATAATTACGTATAGATAAGTCAGTTTTTATTTTTTTACAAAATTATGACGATGGTCTCTTGCAGTATACATAGTATTATACCAACTTTTCTTTAAGGGACAACATATAAAAGTGGTGCACCTTATTGATAGATTAATAAAACTGAGAAAATCTTGCTAAAATAAAAATACAATCTCTAAAAAACCTTGACCAATCTGTGAGAATGCTTTTAGGTATCGTGATATGATTCTGATTATGTAACACTTTTCAGAGAATAAATAGAAATAATTACCGTGCAAAAATAATTTAATGATAATGTGAATGAGGTAAACACAGAAAATCCAGCTAAAGCCACACGGTGTTGCATCTCTTCGCCCATTTCTGGGCCTACGAGAACGCTTTGCACACACGAGTGTTTTAAATTTTTTGAAAGTTTAGTAAAAATTATTACGAAAAAAAAAACAATTGATTTTCATGTAATTTTACAATTAAAAGTTGTTTTTCTAAAATGTAAATTCAATTGCCATTGACGTCATTAATCGCTTTAATAACGCTAATTCCACCGGACGGTGAAACGATGAAACATGTTTACGTCTTAATTACATACATATGTATGCATAGAGAAAAACTACAATTCAATATAAATTAAGTGAATATACTTGTCTCGCTTTTTCTTATTTAATTTTCGAATAAGGCAAAAACCGACAAAAAAGTTTGTGCAACTTCTCTATACAAAAAACCAAACCATCTACTGCGTATATCTTTATTACGAAATCCAATAAAGATTAAGAGCCTATACTACCTCAGCTCAAATTCTAATTTCGCCCCCACTTCCCCGCGCCATTCGTTCGCACACTGCTCGCGGTCACGCGGGAACACGAGGTCAAAGCGATTTTGTTAGAGGAAAATAAACTATAATCGGACGCCTAGTAAGTAATAAAATTATCAATCATAATTTACTATTAACTTGTCATTATATGAACATAAAATTGTACATACTAAGGGCTACTCAAACTAATATTCTAGTATAAGCTGACTCTTCATTGTACTGAAAGCCTATACAATGCAAGATCAGCTTATACTGGAAATTCCAAATACTGGAAGGATACGCCCATTGGTTTAGCAGGTAGTAAGTTTGCGTTTTGTAGTTTTCGCCGTGTACAATACGGCCGACGTATCTTGGCGAGTCTGAATATAGGCTCTGCGAAGTTTAGCGCATGAACACTCGTGAAGAAAACTGTTATTGTCATTTTTTTATATATACCAATGTACAAATAAAATTTCCCTAATACAGTGACCAAAAATATCAAAACACTTTGGAGACATTATAAATTAAAGATTCAATTTTGATACCTCACCTTTCGATAGGGGCAGATTTTATCACAAACACATACAATATTATTTACATTTAATACTTTTTATTTATTTACACTTATTATTATTTAATCACTGTCGCTGAGGGGGGAAATTCCTAACATAAAGTCGTCGGCCCCTTGTGTACCATGTGAGGTACTTGGCATAGGTTCATCTTCGTAATCGTCGCTCTCACTTTCAGACTCACTTTCTGAATCTGAAGCTGTATTAATGATGAATAATTGATCCGTCATTTCGTCAATAATATGGTCGCTCTTCCTATAGTCATGTTCGACCTCTTGCACTTTTCTGCATAAAGCACTCCATTCATTCTGACCCATTAAATTTACTTTTTCTTGTATGAGCTCCATTGTCCGGGTTACGTTCCAGTCGACGTTTTTAGCGGCTACGTGCCCTTTAATGGCAGCCCACACCATCTCGATGGGGTTTAAATCGGGATGATATGGGGGTAAACGAAGGACATCGTGGTTGTTTTGTTTAAACATTTCATCTATTACGTATTTTTTATTCACGTCTTTGTTTTTTTTTATTAGATCGTAAAGTTGTGGTTTACGCATGTCCTTTTCATATGGTATACCCTTTTCTAATAACCACGATTCCATTTTTGCCTTCTTGTCATTAGATGTAGGGGCAGGATCCATTAATTTGTTGTGGTACGGAGCATTATCGATAACCACCACCGAGTTAGGGCTCAAATTTGGAATCAGTTGGGTCCGTAACCATTTCTCATAATTTTTGAAATTCATGTCATCATGATAGTCTCCGGTTTTGCTGCCAGATTTGAACATTAGTAGCGCGTTCGGAACAAACCCTGCTTCTGACCCAGCGTGTACCATCACTATCCGCTGACCTTTTGATATCGGGCGCTTTAGTCCTTGAGCGGAACCATCTGACCACGCCTTACCTTTTGTATGTGATGAGTGGGCATACGACTCGTCAGTGAATACAATTGGTCGCCCTTCGTCCCTGTATTTTTTCATTGCCTTCAAGTACAAGATCCTTTTCAGGCGAATGTCGGTCTTCTCTATAAGAACCATTCTATTGGTTTCGGTCTTTCGCCACTTGAAACCCAAGTTTTTGATAATTGTCTTTAAGCTCGTTTTACCACCTTGAAAATTTATATCCCGTTTGAGTTTCGCTAGTAATTTGTTTATCGTCGGCATTTCTTTTTCAGTTTTGTGGAAGTTGTGTATGCATCTTTTTACTACTCCCTGGTCAAAATTATCCATATCAGTAATAGGTTTTGATCTAGACCTTTTTTTACCAGGCGTGCGGAATACTGAAAGTAAGCCCGAAATATTGCCTTCAGTTGCGATCCGCTGTACTGTGCGTTGGGACACACCAGTTGCGTTAGCAACTCTTAAATAAACTTTATCGACATCTTTTACGCCTTCTTCTTTTTCTTTTTTCATATATTGCGTTAAATCGTAAATAATTTTTCTCGCCTGGCGATTTAACACACTGTTATGTTTTGGTGGCATGTTTGGCGAATAATATAAGTGCTAACTGACACTTGCAAATAAAACAAATAAAACAAACAAAACAAACTTAACACTATTAATAAAAACAAACAACAATAACAACGAAAACTTTTGTAACCGACTGTGCTCAAGACAGAGATAGCGACACGAACACGACACCAATGCTAACGTGTGACTGAGAAATATTACCGTGTACCGAGCATTGCCGAATAAGCACGAAGCTTTACGAAGTAACCAGAAAGGGATGTCCAACACGCGTGCCTGAGGGTGTTGTTTAATCGATTTTTATTCAAATCGATTAAAATTAAGACATAAAAATATATTTATTTGCAATTTATAAGGAGGTTCTAAATTTTCTCAAATAGTCGTTACTCAAGAAGACGTTAATAGATAATTGATATTTAAGTACATTATGTCTTTCAGCTGAGAAAATAATATGTTTTTAGTTTTTTTTTTTATTTAAGTCGAAATCTTGTTTATTATCAACAAAATTCACTATATTTGTAAATCTATTTCGTTTAATATCTTATATAAACAAAAATCAATAACTTCTAAATAAAACTAATCGATTGCGATATTTTATGACTAAAGGGTCGATTGTGTTTACTTATGGTCAATCTCTAGCCTAGACCACCGCCCCCCGTACGTCGCCTCATGCCACCATTTTGTTCCTTAAAAAAGCTATTGCGCAACCTTCTGCGCGAAGGTCGGACTCGCCAAGATACGTCGGCCGTATTGTATGTATGTAATGTGACAGCCGTTGGGTATGTAGTTATGTAGGTAGTAGGTCTATGCAAGTACCTACGTTTCCGAATGCATGATTGTAAGAATTCATGATATCTGTGAATAGGCTATTTATTTCGTGTCGAAGTTTGCGTCTTTAGAAATGTGTTCAGATAAGCACTTTACTGATCTAGTGCGTGAGTCGAGTTCGACTTTGAACGGCGCCGAACCCGGCCGCCCAGCTGATGAACAGCGATCTGTGCCGGAGACGGAACGTAAACATACCGTTTAGCTTTGAATAATAACACCCCGTTTCGTGAATTTGAACTTGATTCGTGTGGCAATAAAAATGTATAAGTAAAAATATGTTATTCAAATAAATTTCAAATTCACGGAAGTATTTCCACGGTACGACGGATCGATGTGTAAAGAGTAACATTTAGAAGCTTCTTTCATAGGCCTACAAGCTGACATACCACCAATATAGTACGTAAATAGGTACTAGGGTCCATTCCGAGACTCGAGTTTCAAAATTTAGAGGCTCGTGTTTTTTTTCGTGGACTCGAGACTATCTAGACTGATCCATCATTCAGTCCTCGCGTAGATACCTACTCAATTTATAAACCTAAAAGATTAGCATGAAATAAAATGTTATATGTAAATATGCATTTATTAAACAGTTTAATATGTACTTATATTCAGAATATACAATACAATTACAATAATAAAAAAAAAATCCGTAAAAAAAAGACAAAAAAGAGGCTTCAACAAATTACGCGACACGCAATATTCATACGTAAGTACCCACTACAAATATCATATTACCGTTATAACAAAAAGTAATGCTTCCTAAACAAAAATAAACTCTCATCATAAATAACTAGGTAGATATGTAAAACACTACACGAGAGCGCGTCATTACTATGGTAATAATAAGAGATTTTTTTTTATTACAATATTTTAAAAGCACAGAATAAATAATAGTAGTACAGACTAAAAGTAAGTAGTATCAATATTTTTTGTCATGGGTGACATTTTCATGGTTTTCGAGGGTGTTGAAGCCGATAGTGCTGTCGAAATTTAAATCCAAGACGGCGGCTGCAATGGGTATTGATTTGTTCATCATGGGTGTCATTTTCATGGTTTTCGAGGGTGCTGAAGCCGATAGTGCTGTTGAAATGTAAATCCAAGGTGGCGGCTGCAATAGGTATAAATTTTTCATCATGGGTGTCATTTTCATGGGTTTCGAGGGTGTTGAAGCCGATAGTGCTGTCGAAATGTAAATCCAAGATGGCGGCTGAATTAGGTATAAATTTTTTCATCATGGGTGTCATTTTCATTGGTTTTCGAGGGTGTTGAAGCCGATAGTGCTGTCGAAATGTATTTAAACTACTTTAAAAAATTCCGTATAATCATATATATGTTAATCATATATAATCATGTTATACGTAAATTTTTTAATGCGCTTAAGGCATGCCCAACTGGATTTACCAATTTATTTTACATATTATTGAAATGTACAATGGATTGCTTACATTGTTGTATATCTTCACTGAGTCACTGAATTCTTCTCCTACCGTCGCCGAATCATTACTTAAACAAAATGTAAATGTATGTACAAAGAATTTTACATTTCATAAAGTTTCATCAAAAGATATTGTAAAATATTTTAAGACTATTGATATTAAGAGAACCGCCGATCTGTGGGGGATTTCTGTTGAAGTTATTGCGTCTATAATAGATACAATCGCACCTCAACTATCTATTATTTTTAATAGTAGTATCAAATCTGGTGTGTTTCCTGATTTAATGAAGCATAGTAAAGTAATACCTTTATTTAAATCTGGTAGTACATTGGACCCCTCTAATTTTAGACCTATTTCTGTACTGCCAACACTTAGTAAAATTTTTGAAAAAATTATTCTTGATCAATTGTTAATTTTTTTTAATGTAAATAAATTACTTCATAAAAATCAATTTGGTTTCACAAGGGGTCGCTCGACAACTGATGCTGGTGTTGAGCTGATTAAATATATATTTAATGCATGGGAGAATTCACAGGATGCTTTGGGTTTGTTCTGTGACCTATCCAAGGCCTTTGATTGTGTTCACCATGAAACATTAATCAGGAAACTTCAACACTACGGTGTAAGAAATGATGCTCTTAAATTAATTATTTCATATTTAAGTGACAGAACACAAAAAGTTGTTATTAATAGTATGAGTTCTTCCGGGTCGATTGTACAAATGGGCGTTCCTCAGGGCTCAATTCTTGGCCCCTTTCTGTTTCTTGTATATATTAATGACTTACCTTACATAGTAGGGGATAACCATGATATAGTATTATTTGCTGATGATACTTCATTAATTTTCAAATTAAAACGACAGTTATTAAATTACGACGAATTAAATAATGCTATAGCTAAGTTAGTCAATTGGTTTAATGTTAATAATTTGCATTTGAATGGAACTAAAACTAAATGTATGAAATTCGTAACTCCTAATGTTAAACATGTCAATACTAATGTAATTTTAAATGGGGAGGAGCTGAGTCTTGTCGATACCACCATTTTTCTTGGAATCACACTGGACGCAAAGCTTCAATGGCTCCCCCATATATCAAAACTAGCTAGCAGACTTAGTTCTGCAGCATATGCTGTAAAAAAGATTAGAACTCTTACCAGTGTTGAAACAGCTAGAATAGTTTACTTCAGTTATTTCCATAGCATTATGTCGTATGGTATTTTGCTATGGGGACACGCGACTGACACTGAAATTATATTTATTTTACAGAAGAGGGCCATTCGAGCAATATATAATTTAAAACCAAAAGAGTCACTGAGACAAAAATTTAAAGAAATTAATATATTAACTCTGGCCTCTCAATACATTTATGAAAATGTAATGTACGTACACAAAAATAAAAGTAGTTTTGCGAAAATAAGTGATATTCATTCTGTAAATACTAGGAACAGACACAAGCTGGTAGTACCTGTTACTCGACTCCACCGAGTCAGTAATTCATTCTTGGGGCGATGTATACGCTTTTACAACAAAATCCCAGAAAATATACAAAATTTGTCATACACAAAGTTCAAAAATGTTATTAAACTAAGTTTGTATAAAAAGGGTTATTATAATATTAAGGAATTTATAGATGATAATAACCCCTGGGAAGGGTGATCGCTACCAAGCTATTTCTAATTTATCTTGTGTTGTTGATTGTAAACATGATTGTAAGCTATTATTAAAAAAAAAGTCCCGCTGGGTTTCTTGCTGGTTCTTCCCAGGACAGAGGTTTTTTTTTGCGAACCAGTGGTAAATTAAAAAAGTGACGTTCAATAAGTATTTTTATAATCTACATTGAATAAAAAAGTTTCTATTTCTATTTCTATTTCTGTCATGTCGTAATTGTCGGTTCTTTCCTGCGTTTTTGGGACCTTGGCAAAATGAGAATTTATTGAATTATGTTTTCTTTTCTTGGGTTTTTCTTTGATTGTGGTCGGAGGACTTATTTTTCTCAGGGGCATATTACGTGTTTTTCGCGGATCCAACAATTCCGGCAGTAAAGATTCCAAGTAAAATGTTTTTAGTTTGGGAACCATATGATCATTCCACAGTCTTTGGTCGCATTGTATTATTTCTGTTTTTATCTGTTGATTTGAACTAACCCACACGGCAAAAAGACACTCTCTCCTTCCTGTAATATTTAACTGTCCTTGCACTTGGAAATACCAGTGATGTTTCTTATTGATCAACATTTGGCCATTATCATACTTCCAGAAAGTAATTTTCCTGTTTTTCACAGCATCTTCCAAGCTAGTTCTGTAGCCTGATACTGGACATTTTATTTCTACAATCCTATTGTCATCTATCACACCGTCAGGAGTTGCTCCTAAAAATGGATGGTTTTTATCGATGAATAGCCCACAGGGCATAATTTTAATGTTTTCTTGCTGCTCTAGTTGATTCAAAGCAAACTTTTAACTATACTACCTGACGTCGTGCTCCTCTTGTTTATAATTTTGCCGAAATTGGAAGCCGTTAACAAATTCCTTCGTATTTCCATCCATTTACTACAATCACTCTGGAGGACTGTTTCCCTTTCAATATTAATTCTTTCTTCGTCAGATTTCTCCAAATTATTTCTAAATCTTCTGTATGCAAATCAGGCTTCATACAATTTTGACCGTAATTTTCATCTTCAGCCCTTTTCTCTTTCTGTTGATAAACAAGCTTTCTGGGTTGCATTTTAGGCTTGGAACCGTTTCTTTTTAGTTTTCGCAATTGCAGGTATTTTGATTTTGACATTGGGCTCACACCAAGAATAGATCTTTGGAGCTTATACAAAGGTCTTTTTGTATTAAATGATACGACTGCCGTAGCGCATCTGGTCTGATATGAACGCCGAAGACAAAAGTTTATGCGTTTACCACCGATACACTTTGCAATTATGGGGTTAAACTGTTCACAACGATTGCTGTCCACGTCTTCAATAAGACTTCGTGCATTAGCTGCAATAGAGCAGACTATAAACTTTATTTGATTTTCTAACGCCGTATCTTTCAGTTTGACAGTGACATCTTCACTTGTTTTTTTGCTTTCGCAATAAAAATTCTGACAATTGGTATGACAACCGAAAGCATGATTATATGAATTGGAAATTGCTACATAAAAATCGTTTATTTGTTTTGAGCGAGTATCATTTGTTTTCTTCAGGTGTTTTATTGAAGAACAAATAACTTTTCTGATAGCCAGGATTCTTTGTGTATTCAGATACCTTCTATGCTGCAGTTTATATTTGGTATCTTTGGTAAGCGCTTGTAATTTATTACACAGGTTTCGTAATAAATGGTTTCTACACTCTATCTTTTCAACAGTGTAGTTAGGATATGGCCGGGCTGCTAAAATTTTAGAATAAGTGGAAGCGTCTCCATCAGCAACCATTTTGCCGTATATAAGGCCATACATGTGCAAAGATTGTTTGAATCCTTCCACTAATATTTCCGATTCCATGTTTGTAGATGAACCAGTGTAATTTTTAAAACACATGTGCTCTGATGGTGTAGTTTGTTTATTCTTGGCGCGTACACATATGCAACAATATTTATTTTTTACGGCGAGATATAGCACTTCCCCAAACTTTTTACCTATGATTGCAGCAGCGCCTGATAACGAGGAATAGTTTTTCTTGTAGGTCCTCTTAGCCCAGCAACCATCAACGATCACGTCTATGACGGGGATTCCATCTGAATTGACTCTGCCTTCGTCCAATGCACTTTGCTTCTCACGAGCAGCCGCAGCTTCCATTTCAATTGTGGCTAACTTTTCCCACTCTTCACTAACTCGATTATCAATTTTCTTATAAAAAACTTCTGTCATAAACGGAACATTTATTGATGTAAATATTTCTTGCAATTGTGTATATCCTACACCTGTAATAGCAGCGCTCGTTACTACGGCAGTATTTACATTCAAATTGTCGCTTGGACTAGGTTTGGACGTATGTGTAGTAAATTCAACATTACACATATTGCATTTGAATTTTAATTTTGAAATCAAACCTAACCTTTTCTCCCCTATCAACTCCAAATTATTTATACCGCAACCGAAGGCTGTTGAGTGGTTCGAAATTGTTTTTAATTCTTTTAGAAAATATTTAAGGTCTATGATTCTTCTTTCGTCTGATTCTTCATTGATTTCTGCATGATTTCTATCTGACGTGTGCTCTTCGTCTGGAAACCTACAACAGTAATATATATTATTACATAAACTATAAATCAGACAATAATAATAATGCATGAATGTTTTGAAACAATAGTATATCTTTGAATAGCTCCGATACGTTCCCATGTCCAAATACCTTTCATATAATATGTCACTTTACCTACATTGCTAGCGCTGTAGCATGGTGCGGGGACAGATGTCAGATTATAGTATCAGGACAGACTAGGACAGAGACATTACACAATTAAATTTACATCATCTATACAAATACAAATCTACATCAAAAATCTTGTTTTCTTTATTATAATTAAAAATTAAAATATATAATTAAAATATATGTGTGATATTATTATCATAATATTATTAAATTTATTTTAAAATATGTATTTCATATAAAACATTTAAAAAAACATATTCAAAGCACAACCGATATTTATGGATATATTAGTGAAAAGGTACAGTTCGTCTAATGTCACTCACACTACACATATATACGCTATATACTATACCTAGTAACAGCTAGTAAAGCAATAACAGTAGCCAAGCATTTTGTATATAACTGCTCCAAATTTCAAGTTGATAACATTAGTAGTTTCTGAAATATACGGCTGTGACAGACAGACAAAGTCACACCATAGGGGTTTCTTTTTTACCATTTTGGTACAGAACCCTAAAAACGTCGGATCGAGAATATCCTACTCATTTTTGAAGTCAGTAAAAATACGAGTACAATATTATCGATGCATTCATTTGTATTAGGTCTACCTTTGATTCTCATAAACCAAGTCTTCGCATTTAGGTAGGATACGAGTACTTATAGCATTGTAAAATTTTCATTCCAATAATGAAACATGGTTGAAAAGATTGAACCATGTTTCATTAAAATTTACATACATATATACATACATAGCATTACGCCATTATTCCCCGAAAGGGTAGGTAGAGGTGCATAGTGCACCCACATTTCGCCATTTACGTTATAAGTCTCATGTAATAAAGTGCGAGCCTATTGCCACTAATCGAGCACAAATCCAGACTCCGGACTGGTACTGAGAAATTACTAATGGAAAAACCCAATACCATTTTGCCCGACCCAGGACTTCTCGCTCAGCAGTAGCTAGACCAACGAGGCAGTTAGAGAAAGAAATACTAACAGGGATTCAAAATTTACTTACTTATTTATTTTATATGTATTTATTTACGTAAATACTTACTTGTCCGTACTGTCAATAGATAGCGACGAGTCCCCTTTTCCCTGTTCCAAATGGCCAGCCGCCGCCGCCGACAACGACGTGGGCACCGCCGGCGCACCGCTCGAGTCGCTCGCGCCGCGTGCCGACTGCCGATCCGTCTTCGTGCAGTCCATTCTCTAATACCGTGGGCGCCGTTTTATTCGTCACATTCTCAAGCTCAATGAATGAAATGTTTGGTTTTCTGCAAATGTATAGTCATAATAAAATAAAGTAACATACTATTCTCCAGACCAAATTTCGGTCACGGCGGCCTGCCTCAACGGAGACTAGCCATCGACGCAGGATAGCATTATAGTGCGCAAATGTATGCGCAAGCATAGGTGCACTCTCTATTCCCTCTCCCTCACCCTCATAATCCGATGAGACGGTAAACCGACACAACCGGAGAGAGATCAGGTGCAGGACCAACGGCTTTACGTGCATTCCGAGACAAGGAGGTGGGCCACCGCCAACTTCCTGACTCCGGGCAGCTACTGAAAATTTCTTGACGGTATCAGAAACTACGGGTAGTACCTCTCATAATACACCGGTTGATCTTTTATAAATTTCAACTTATTTACAAAAAAAAATTTTGGCCCGACCCGGGATTCGAACCCAGGACCTCATGATCAGCAGTCGCACTACTACAACCACTAGACCAATGAGGTAGTCAAAGTAACATAACATAACCCACAACATTCAAAACCTATCCCTAACCCCACAGTGATACCTATTCCCTGTATCGTGGGTATCAGAAACTACGAGTGGTACCTATCATAACACCCCGATTGATCTTATATAAACATAAACAAACTTATGTAACAATAAAATTACAAAACGTTTTTGCAACACATCAAACGAATTTAAACTTTATCAACAGCCAGCAGCAACGTGACGTGACACTAGACATGAGCTTTATCTCGTTGCAATAAGGTTGAAACTCGAAAAATGATTCGCAAACCGATCCTTCGTGTTCGGCTCTATACATATTCGAAATACCTAAGAAGCTACGTAAACAAAAGAATAATTTGACGGCCTCCGTAGCGCAGTGGCTTAGCAATGAGTTGTTGCGCTGGGGGCCGCGGGTTCGAATCCCGCAGGGAACAAGTATTTGTATGGCCTACAAATAATTGTTCCGGGTCAGGGTGCTTGTCCTCGTGCAATTTATGTTTGTAAACTGCCTCCACGATACAGGAGAAAATCCTAGAGTGGGGGTAACGTTTTTTTAAGAAAAAAATTAAAAATGATACCGTTATTTATATCGGTAGTTAGATAGGTACTTACTTTTTTTTTCCTTCGTTCAAAATACGGAGTTGTTCTCTTAGACGTTTCAATTGTTTTCTTTTTCCGAGAGTTTTCTTTTTGCCCATCTTTATTTACACTTTAAATATAGGTAATATATTTACACAAAACGTTTTAAACTTCTTTTTACAGTAACACCTACCACAGTACAAAATAAAAATGTCGGAAATAAATAGTCGTCTCTCCGTAATGTCGCCAAACATAGGTTCATCCCGTAATAGATGCCGCAGCAGAATGATTGAACAAATTGAAAAGGATAGCGCTATTGCTACCACCTACCACGTACAAAACAAGAGACAGAAAGAGAGTGTGCTCGTTTAGAATTAAATAACGCAAGCGCCAAATCACATAATTGCTAATTACGAGAAGACCACGTAGAAAAATAAAAAAATAAATCGTCACGATTTGAGATAACATTATTATCTATCTATTAGCTAAAAATCATCATTCAATTCCATAAGGTTTCAGAGATCTAACTAAAAATATGTGCAAAACGAGGGTTTTTCATATTTTTTTTTATCGAGAATTTTTTATCGAATCGTGTTTTTGCTTCAACAGATTTGAAGATTATAAGTCCAGGTTTAATGTGTCCAAATAGCAAACTGTTAGGTCTTACAGATACCGAGATCCAGATTGATCAATATCACCAAAACAGCATTATGCGGCCTCTTAATTCTGAGTACCCTCTCCATAACTCCTAATACTAATAGTGAAATACCATGTCTCAAAACTTATGACTTCACTTGTTCCCAAGTTTTATAGCATACGTGACGGGATGTCGGTGTTCTAGAACGCTGCCCATCTGTGTTATATTCGTCAATTGACCCCTCTGTTGAAGTCCGACAATCTGTCCTATAATACCTATTATATTATATATATTATAGGTAAACATTCTTCTCAACAATTTCCAGCAGTGTCCCCAACAACTACCGGCATAGATGTGATATGGACGCTTACTTTCTCGTCCTAACGGTTATAAGAAGAAATTAATTTTCCATCGCACTGCTTTTTTCACGATTATGTCGTTAAATTAGGCTCCACGTTACATTCACATGAAACAATAAATACTAGTAGTAGAGATTAGACCATAATTCTTTTAATTAAGCTGTATTATCTACACTTTCAACTTATAACATTAACATATAAAACACAGGTATCAGTTATTTAGACAACTAATATACAAAATAAGAAATAATCACTTCACGAAAAAGGAACATTTGAAATCCATTACTGTTTACTGTCCTTTGAGTAGCTATTAAGATACATAAGTATTACCTATGCTTGTACTTATTCTGAGACATTGTCACTATTAACGTAAACATAAAATAGCACAATACTTTAAATTTAAACTTTATTTAATTTAACGGTACACATCTGCGGTATCCGAAGAAGTAAACTGTTTTCTTGAAGGTCCCTAAGTCGTATCGGTTCTGGAAAATAGCCAGTGGTAAACAATTCCACGGAGAAGTTGTGCGAGGAAGAAAACTCCCCTAGTAAAACACACAGTAATTGACCGGCAAGCATCCAGATAGTGAATTTTGACGCGATGTGCGTTCGTGAAATTTGGTGACTGGAACTAAGCCGAACAATTCCTCAGAACACTCCCCGTAGCAGATGCGATAGAAAACGGAAAGGGATGCAACATCACTGCGCAGCGCCAGTGAATAGAACGATCAGACAGAACTCCGTCGACGACGATTCGAACCGCTCTGCGCTGGATGCGGTCAAGTAGAAGGAGCTGGCACTGGAGTGCCAGGCCCACCCGTGTGGGCCGGGGCCCAGAGATGAGAACAGTATTCCATGTGAGGCCGAACTTGCACTTTGTAAAGTTGCGAGCGATGTGCCGGCATGAAATACTGTCTCGCTCTGCTGAACACCACAAGCTTTTTAGAGGCCAATTAGGCCTTCCCCTCCAAGTGACCACGAAACTGCACACTATTCGATATGTCGACGCCGAGGATTCCAATGCTCGCTGATGCAGCTAGGATAGTACCATTAAACTGAAGAGATACGATAAAAGGGGTTCGTTTTAGCGGTAAACGCGCAAACTTGCTTTTTCAAGGAGTTTTCTTCCGCGTACGACCTCTCTGTGGAATAGTTTACCACAGGCGATTTTTCCGGACCGATACGAACTGGGGACCTTCAAGAAAAGAGCTTACTCCTTTCTAAAGGGCCGGCAACGCACCTGCAATTCCCCTGGTGTAGCGGTTGATCATGGGCGGCGGTAGTCACTTAACATCAGGTGGGCCGCATGCTCGTTTGCCCCCTCTTCTATAAAAAAAAAACTTGTGTTTTCTGGGGATTGAACTGGACTAGATTTAGTCTCCCCAATTCGAGACTTCAGCAAATACTCGACTTCAGACACAAGTTTGTTTACGGTACTCGGCGAAGTTTTCCCGATAAATATTGGCACGGCCGGTGTACAAGGTATCACCAGTGCCGTCGTCTCCATAACAATGAATGTTACCAGTTTGCAACATATCACTGTTATGCAGAAGAAACAGCGTTGGTGATAACACGCAGCCTTGTAGATCACCAGCGTTAATAGGATTGCAATCAGAGCATGCACCGTCTACTACGACCTTGATGCTCCGATTAGCAAGGAAACCAGTGATCCAATAGAAAATTTTCTAGGAAAGCCCATAGAAAGGAAGCTCCCAAAGAAGCGCTTTTTTATAGGATTGGGTGACAAACAAGCACACAGTCCACCTGATGGTAAGTGGTTGCTGTGGCCCATAGACATATACATCTATCCTCGATTACGAATCAAAATGCAGATGCGTTGTCACCGGATTAGGATGTTTTTTGATTTCAATAGCCTCGCGAATCACAAGATTCCTTCCAAGGATGATTCGCGAGGCTATTGAAATCAAAAAACATCCTAATTTCAATAGAGAAGATGGCTGGGTGCTACCATCTGCTTGGGATCCTATAATAAATAAAATTAAATCCCAACCCAAGCATACAACTGCAAGACTTCAAGATACCATAAGTTCATACTGCATAGATCGGAACAAAAGTTAAATTTTAATCTATGGTAACCGCGGTTAACTATGACATATGGACGTTGAACATCTCAGTCCCGCCCGTGACCATGAGTGCTGTAAAGCGTTCGAAACGTCGGGTATTAAAAAGTTAAATATACGCGATAAATTCCGTAAAAACTAGTATTATTTCAATTAAGCTACTATTTGACACTGGTATTCTGTGAGAGCGTGGTCCTTCCCCGGTCGAGCCGACCCATTCGTGCTACAACTATACTTCTTACATAACTGCTGCATGGCTCTACCACGTTCTAAAGCGTTATGCTTTGTGCCAGGCCCGATCGAAGGCCTTCGCTATGTCCAAACTAACTGCCAATGCCTCCTCCTCGGACTCTACTTTCCACCCATTTGTGAGTCAGGTAGACCAGATCTGATCTGATCGACCACGACGTACACTGTATTTAGTCACTAATATCCTCCATTATTTTGGGGAACAACGAGATGATGGCGATATGCCTGTAGTTGGACGGGTCTGAACGGTCGTCGTTTTTAGGGATCGGGTGGACCAAAGCTGTCTTCTACGAATTCAGGACTACGCCCTGGGAGTAAGAATACCGGAAAAGACGCGTTAAAACCGGTATCAACTCCGGTACACACGTCTCAGCACAATGGGAGGGACTCCATCAGGCCCACTCGACTTTCTGACGTCCAGAGTAGTGCTTTGCGAACCAAACGCTATGTAAGCCGCACATCCGGTACGGAGCACTCACACCGCGGTATGGTCGGCGGCGTGCTCCCCCCGTCATCGAGAGTCGAATTGGACGCAAAGGAAGAACCTAGCAGACCGGCTTTCTCCTTTGCTGCATGGGCCAGTTTGTCGTCCTCCCTGTGCAGAGATGGCTAACAGAAATTCCCTTGAACAGCCTTAGCGAGAGACCAGAATGGACGGGCTCCCGTAGGAAGGCGAACTAGCTTCTCGCCAATTCTGCCGATGTGCTCAAACCTCGCCTTGGTAATGATTTTTTTGTAGGACCTGGAGGCGGATTTATACTTCTTTTTGAGAGCGTTGGTGTTTATATCCCGAGACGTTGATGCGTCAACCCAGGCGCGGTAGCACTTCTGCTTATATGTGATGCTATTTAACAGGAGCGACCAAACCATGGCTGGGATCTGCCTCCGATGGGCACCACAGAGAATGGAATAAAAAGTTTATACTTTCGCGGTCCCCTCGTTCTTTGGCTCTAGGAAACCGAAAAATCATCCGATTTCGATGAATATGTTTTTAAATTCTTCGTTTTTATGTCAGATTTAGGAAAAATAATGGAATATATCTCTCACCTGAAGATTTCATATAGTTTTATGACTTCAAATGTGATCATAAACGCACTTCTTCGAATATAATCGTTTATAACTTTTTTGCAAAGCATTAAACAAGGTTTATATTTTTTTTGTTAATCTACACAAAAAAAACGAAAATTAAATAAAAACATTGAAAAATGTTTGTTTATTAATTTTTTATCACACTTATAGTTTTTATATGGTTTTCTGACTTTAAATGTTATCATAAACGCTCTAGAAAATCGAAATAATTATAAAAGTTAATATTTTGGTGTTTTATTGATTGTAAGATCGAGCGAAGCGATCTCGGGACTTAAGGCGTCCAGACTCGGACAGGTTAGGTTAGGAGGTGCCGGGGTCGAGTGAGCGAGCGAATAGACCTAAGTCCCGAGCTCGCTTCGCTTGATCTTACACTCAATAAGACACCAAAATAAAAAATTATAAACAAACACTTTTCAATGTTTTTTTAAATGTTCGTTTTTTTGGTGTAGGTTATGAAAAAAATATTACAACTTCATTCGATTATTCGTAAAAAAGTTATCACCAATTATACGTGAATGAGTGCATTTTCATGAAAATTTAAAGCCCTGAAACCATTATAAGTTTTTTTATTCCTGTAATTTTTTTCGTAAATCCGCCGTAAAAACGAAGATTTTTAAAAAATCATCGAAATAGAATGTATTTTCCATTTTCTAGAGCCAAAAAACGAGGGGACCACGATAGTATAAAATTACACCCTGAAGTACTACATCAACGATAGAATCTGCAACAACGCTGGAATCGTCCCGGTTGGGTTGCAAAAAAGACCGCATCCTATCCCAATCGGCCGACCTATAGTACCAAAACACGGCGGAAGCCTGCAGAATGCAACTGCGACGATAATGTGACTGGTACCACACTCCGGACAAGACAATGGTCCGACGAGTACGTGAGCCTAGAGGGGCATCGACGGAAACCTGATATCCGTCAGGATGAGAAGTCAGCGGAAGGTTCAACAGGGGAGGTTTATGATCTTCTACATCTGAAATCCGCGTAGGCGAAGTAACCAGTTGCGTCAGACCATATGCCGAAGCAGTCATGAAGAGATCTCCCCGCATGATCGATTTAGCGTGAACCGAGCTATTCGGCGTGGTGGGCGTCAAGTCCGCCAAGGATCGCGATCTCTGCGGTTAGGATCTGCTGTAGCACGGAATCTGTAGTCATCTGTACGTGGTCGATGAGTCGGTCTGTTGTGGCATTACCGCAATGGGACCTATAGAGGCACCCGTAGACGCGGGGATGGTCGTCGCTGTCTGCGCGCAGCCATAGGATGGACAAGTCCGTATCTTCAAGACTGCGTGGCACCGAAAACAGATGTCCTTTCTAACGTATTCGCAAACTCCAGTCCGGGGCACAGCTGGAGAGAACACGTGAGTTTTGGTTTAAAAGAGCAAGGCCGGCTTCGCCATCTCCGGATGGTAATAAACAGCGTTAAGGTTGGAACGAAGTCCTCTGATGCTTCATAAATTCCTCCATTCATAAGTGCCTCAGCACCCACGCTCAGTAAGAGTAGGGTAGCTTAGTCGTGGATGTGCTGGTACCCTCATGGGTATTTTTAATTGAATCTGCTACCATGTTAAGGGGGGGGGGGGATGTGCCTCCGGCCCCCTGCACTTACCAAGCGAAACGCAGAGGTTCACGCTATTAGGTCTACTTCACGGTGGTATTCTGTGAGGTCGTGGTTCCACCCCGGTTCAATACGTGCAACAGCAAAAGCTGCCGCGTGGCTCTAACACTGTGATTATTACTTATTTCTTTTTTAATTTTTACTTTTTACATTTCTAACGTAATTTCGGACCATGGTGTGTGTCTCAGGTTTGTACGTATGGACGTGCTGCAGTTTTTGGGAAGTCAAAAAATTTGTATAATAAATTTAATGAAAATTGAAAAAGTGTAAAACTTTAATATTTATTTTCAATATTCAATTCGGTGAGGCTGCCTATTAAGTACGTTTTAATCATTAAATATAAGAAAAATATATTTAATGAGAAAACCTTACTTTGTAAAGCACCAAAAATTAGTACGAACAAACTGATGGAATAAATAAGGCACTAAAATGTGAAAAGCAGAACTTCTTTCTATCAAAGAGTAGTGTTATTTATAACCTACACATTTTAAATAAAAATGATCGGTGATTTAAATAGAGTTCCTAAATGTAATACAAGTTAATATCATTTAATTCATTCGACAAGACCAATATCACAATTTAAGAAATCACAAACTGTAACTTCTAATTCTTTAAATGAATGACAATAAATTACATTTATCTCGTCCAAGATAAAAAAACGGAAAGTAAAAACGAAATGAACTATTTCAATCGCATTATCCAGTCTTATATAAAGGAAATTAGGTATTAATAGTATTTTTACAATGGTCATGATTATAAGTTACAGATATGCGGGTGGCATATTAAACCCATATATGTTTACATATTACATTAAGATATATCTATGTTGTCCTTATTTTACACATTATTTAAAATAGATATTTGTACTGTGCTAAATAAAATGCTCGATAAAGCAAAATTATGCTTACTAATGTACATATCTAACTTAGAAATAAATAGAGATGTCAACAGACTGTAAAGCGTAAGTTTTCATAGTACCTGAAAAGTTTAAAATAAATTGCTCTTTTGTCACATTTTGTAGTGGCAATCAGTAGTATATGTTTTCAAATGCTTACAAGATATGTCTTAAAACTTAGGAATTATACTATTTTTCAACATAATAAAAATTTGTGACTGGTACTTTTTAAATAAAAAGGAAATAACAGCCCAGCTCCTAGACTTTTTACTTCTAAGAGGAATTTTGGGGCATAGAAGTCCGTGTGTTTAATATTTTAATTTTCCGGAAATGCAGGTTTTTTACAGCGTTTTACTTCTCTTCATTACCGAGCTTAACACTTAGAATTATTGGAACGGATCGAAATAATACGCGAATTTTGGTTAGAGAATGTACGACGATGTTACGAATGCTCTACTTAATATATTTTGTAAAAAATTTGAAACAAAAAGGAAATTAAAAAATCTAAATCATAATATCATCATCATAATAATTATGCGCATACTTAGTTAACCAATACACTTACTAAATAACATATTTTTCTTTTTTTTTAATAAGGTGATCAATGGATCTACATAAAGTTCACATAGAAAACATAATATTTATATACATAATATAACGATAAAACTTATGTACGTATAGAATAGCAAACCTTTAAAAATAAATGCTAAAATATAATCTACGTTAAGTACCACAGGTAGTTTTCAAGTCAAGTAATTGTTAATTTTTGTCAATTATTCAAATTATATCTACATACTACGGAATATAAAGAACAAGAGGAAGCACAAAGTGGGCGGGGCAGGCGTGTCACAATTAGGGACTCTAGAGCCACAGGCTCAAATCGCGAGCTAACGTGTCTCTACTTAAGTGATACATGCAAAATGTGCCGTTTTTATGCGATATTAGAGTGTAAAAACTAAAGCAAACAGAAAAATATTACGAATGGAGGTGTTTCGTACCAAAGTCACCAAAGTCACATTTTTAAATAGAAACGTGAATAAACGTGGACAAAATATCAAATTGCCTTTATTACAAGTAATATTCAACCTTATTTCGTTGTTCTAAAGTTCATCTGTTAATACATTTTGAATAAAAATTGCTGCGAATGTTGTGACTACGCCGAGTTATCGCTTTTTAAAAATTAAATTATTAGATTTAAATTTTATCTCAGTCCTGTTATTCACTAACATATTAATGAAAATATACAAATACTGGATGTCTACGAAAATACACGAAATTATAGGGTGATACTCTATGAATGAACATTTTTGTTAGGGTTGCTAAGCCAGAGAAGTAAGTAGTGTTTTTCTTTCTTTCCAAAAATAAAAGTAATCCAAATATCATAATCTACATTGGTATCCGAATTCATTGTTATCTAAAATTAAATAATCAAGTGTCAAAACGACAATTTTTAAACAAATATGTGCACGCACACGCACGTTTCAAGGACAATAAACAATTGTTTAAATAACTGTTTTTATTATTCTCCTTGTTTCCATTTTAAAAATGATAATCTAACTGTTAATAAATTTTCATCAAAGACAACTATACGCCGACTATATGAATTACGGTGATTGGCGTAGTAAATCAAGGCAATTTTCAAAGTTTTGTTATTTTACTCATTTTATCTTAAGTTTTTTCAAACTTTAATATTGACTGAATATAGAAAAGTCAGATCACGTTCAGGCAGAGTAATTACATCACAAACATCATTCACGTAGCAGTAGCGGGTTAGGTAATGCACAGTCAACGTTATGTCCATTTTGGCATTGTGCCTTTAAGCCGGAAACAAATTATCGGACGCGGCTGCCAGCCGCGGCTTATACGTATCTAGATAATTAATGTACACTGAGCTGTGCAAACTATCTGAGGTAATTCGTGGACCTAACCTTGAACTGATCTTGAGCATTCGGACGTCCGACAGAAATCTAGCACGCTGGATGTTTTTGTCAGCCGAAAACGTCCGCGGACGGTATGCACGAGGTGCGGGACGCGGACTACGGGAGAGCTTGCATATGCGCCAAAAAATAGATGAACGAATCATCGAGTGTGTTCGCAATCATATAATTGATTAGTCTACGTTCGCAACAGCGAATTATTGTATAATCATAAATTAAATGTATACAATAAATATAAATGAATACAATGTATGGAATTCACCAGACTTTGTTCTTTCTTTATTTATGTCTCGTACCCAAATGCTTCTTTTTGTTTTCTTTCTGGGTAGACAACATAAAGCAGCCGCTGGTAATTCAAGAAAATTGTCCTCACTTTAACTACTCGACATGTTTCTTTGTATACAGTTCTTTGTGGAAAAAACGTTGGAATGCGTCTGCAAGCAACATCCCTTAAAGTCTGTGCACATTTATAAATCGCGGCTGTCAGCCGCGTCCGATAATTTGTTTCTGGCTTCACTGTGACATCTAGCATCGTATCAATTTTTTTTGCCCATCTTAAAAGCTTTTTGGATTAAGACATAATGAGTATTAGTAACAATTTATTGTGCGTTTTGAAATAATTGCGGTATGACTGCGACATCAACATTAAGAAGCTAAATTTGCTCATTGATTCCAGAAACTTCCTTGATGAAAAAAAATATGATCTCTATTTTTAAGAACTTATAGTTCATACTCAAGCGAATGGTGAGTAACATAAAGCCTTTCTCTTTTATTTTTAATAGCCAATCGCTGCGGAAATTACCGAAATGGTGCACAATACTTTTCGGTACACATTTCTTTCTCGCGAATGTATGACTTTGCCGGCAGAAGTCCTGGTAAAAATTATGCGTTCTGCTATTTCCTCTTGTTTTTTATATTCCGTGATATTTACTACGATAAAATAATTTAAATAGTGAGCCTCAAAATTTTATCTTCAATATAATCTCTATAGACAAATAATGGATCAAAATAAAGTTGAAATTTACGATAAATGCCTAACTAATACTGACATTATTATCATTACGGTATATTAAAATATCATTACAGTCAATATTGTTAAATATTGACAAGAAAATCACATTTACCCAGTTTTAATATTTAAAAGGCGTCGTCAGTCTCTTATGGTTTATTATCATACGCAACCATATTCATACCAAATGGCAGATTCCTTAGAGTTTTCGGGTTTTTCATTCCGATTTATTCCCCTTCTGTCTTGTCGTTCTTCCTGCTCTTGTAAATTTTCTTCAACGGTCGAACGCGTTACATCAGGTTGAGTGTGTTCATTAGTTGATCTATCATTGTTGGTTTTACATGCATTGTCCCCAATCACAGTTGATATTCTATTATAGATTAAATATGTAGGATTCTCTTTAATGGGAGTGCTCTGAGGTTTTGCATTAAGAGTCACATCTGGGTTGTCGTCAGTCAAGTACACGGTGCGACGCGAACCAGCCGTCCCGAATACTGGTGACGGTGTAGAAGCTAAAATTAAATATCAGTTTAATATCAGTATAATGATATATGATTTACCACGTCCTCGGCGGTGAAGGAAGGAAGGAAGAAGGAAGGTGAGGAAACCTGCATGTCTGAGGAATAAGAAAAAAAAATATTAGAAGACATGTGAAGTTCGCCTACACGCATTGGGACAGCGCAGCGGACACTTCCTTGCCCTAAAACCATCTCATCTCATCATCAGAAATTAGGGTAGGCCTGTGCCCAGCAGTGGGACATATATAGACTCTAACTTTACTTTTAACTTTTATTATTTCTTTATATTACTTTTACTAAAGTAACTGTTAATAACACAAAATCTGCAATATTTTTCGATTGCTTTACTTATTTGTTAACTGCTAATTTATACGAAATATACAAACCTGCTGGTAAGCCAGTATCTCCATCCAATCCATGATAGCTATTTCTATGTGCAATAGGTACCGCCTTATGTGGCCTTCTACGTAGGGAAGCTCTTATAAGAGCATCATCACCACCTCCACTGTGCGTTGATGCAGTAGAAAGCCGTCTTGCAAAATTTCCTTCGCCTCCAGCCAATCTGCTTGGGTCAAGACTGGAAAAAGAACTTTCCATATTTTCCGATTTTTTCATTATATCATCATATCTTCTGTTGTAGCTGGAGTCTGAACTACGCCTTGGTGAATCTACACTTTGATTAGATGATGCTTGATCTTGGTCATTCTTAGAAGTTTTGTCGTAATCCTGGCTACCAGGATCAGATTCTCCAGATTCGGAACCAGCTAGAGTTAATTGCGATTTTGATCGATTGCTATCTTCTATTCTTTTATTGTTGCGCGAAGGCACTTTATTAATTAAATCAGTACCAGCTTTTCTTACTCTTTTCACGAACGATGCACCGAAACCACGCCTCTTTGGTGTACAATTATCAAGCTTTTTATAATGTTCCATAATTTTTTCCTCTAACTTTTCTTTTTGACGGCATAAAGCATTCACTTTATCTGCAAACATTTTCTCTTCTTCATGATAGTGCTGTTTGTCTTTTAATGAATGAGCTAACAATTCGTGATACTGGGTTAGAAGTTGTGAAACATGATCCATCAATGATCTTCTGTCAGCATCTAAGCTTTTATTCATTTGAATTAGCATTTCACAATGTTGATTGGTTTTACTTATTTCTAATTCCATACTGGTAATTATTTCAGTTTTCGTATTAATTTCACCTGACATTTCAGTATTTTTTAATTTTAATTGCGTTACCTCACTTCGCAAGTTTCGATATTCTTCTTGCATATTCCTATATTCATTTTTCAATCTGTCACTGGCCGTAAAAAGATTTCTGAAGTCGTCTTTTAATTTGGAATGTTCTGCTCTTAAGTTGGCTAAATTACGTGATTCGATTTTTATGTTTTCCTTCTCGGCTTCAAAATCGCATATTTTCTTTTCGTAACTACTTAGTTTCTCTCGTAATTCCCGATTTTCTATCTTCAAATCTCTCACAGCTATTTTTACTGGCTCTTTTTCACTGAGCAACGTTTCATATTCTGTATTCAATTGTTCATGAAGAGTCTGCAATGCAACTTGGTCTCTTAAGAGATTATCTTGTTTATCTTTTAACACTTCAAGCTGTTTAAGGATTTCCTCTTTTTCTGCTGCTAGCTGACTGTTTGCAAGTTGTAGAGTCATTTGTTGCGAAATTAATGACCCATTTTGTGAATTCAATGTGGCAACATTAACTTGTAATTTCGCATTCTCAGCTTGACAATGTTCTAGAGTCACTTGTAAGGCTGCTAAGTCGGAAGTTAATTGTTCTATTTGCGGATTAATAATGCTATCTTCTATATTTTGATTTTTTCCATGATTACAGTCACAGGGTACTAATTTAGTCAAATTAGCTTTAGCTGCGATGTCAGATATTAAACTTTCATGATCTGTGTTGGTAATTATTTTCTCTAGTAATTCGTCTACGTTAAACTCTTTACTTATCACTTCTGAAGCATTGATACCTAGTTTTTCAAAGCAATTTCTGAGTTTGTCACAATTTACTTTTTCCAATATTAAATCTTTTTGAAGGGTTTGAATAGTTTCTGAATCTATTTTCTTATGTGATTTTAACTCTTGTGTTTTTTGCTCCAAGTCCTGTAGTCTGGTCACCAAAGACTGACTTATATCTAACTCTTTTTTTATTCTTTCAATTTCTTTGTTTTTTAATTCTATATCAGTAGTTATTTTATCAATTGTAACATCTTTTTCCTCTACAGATTCTCTTAACTTGTTTACCTCTCTTTGAAGGTTGTGGGCTTCCTTCTCACTGTATGTCAATTTTGTCTTAAGTTCTTCTGTTTCGATAATAAGCCGCATTGCTTTATCAGCTTCAGGTTTAACGACGCTCAGTTCCTTCGTTCTAGCGTCTAAAGATTTTTCTAAATCATCAGCCCTTCTTTGTATAGAATCGCATAGCATTTGAATTCTCTGTTTATCTTTTGTAAGTGATTCTAAATGTTTCTCAAAGTCCTGTAGTTTATTTTTTTCGGATTCTCTATCTATTGATTGCCTATCTATAAATGCTTTTTTACTGTCTAGTGAATCTTGCAATTTTCTATTTTCCTCTAAAGCATTTTTAAACACTTCTTCCAATTCTGAATTTTGTTGCATAAGCCTGTTACAATTTTCTTGTAGCTGCTCGCATTTTAATGATAACCTTTTTTTCTCTTTTTCTAATTCCAAAACTTTGTCACTGCTTTCAAGTAAAGATTGTTCTCTCAAGTTGTCGATAGTTGAAAGAAGGCGCTTATTTTCTAACTCGAGTTTTAAAGCTCTAGCTTGCGCATTACTTGTCAGTTGTTCAGATAGGCTATTTTCTCCAGACTCAATCGTGCTTTCGCATTCATTGTCTGTATCTAGATTACTATTATTACTTTCGCTCAGCATGGATCTAGCTATGTATTGCAAATGGTTATTTTCTTCTATTAACTCTTGAATTCTCTGTTGTTCTGCATCTCTTTCCTTAAACAATTACAATTTTACATTAATGACATCACAAGTCAAGTATTTACTTTACACATATCAATTATTTACTGTTCACATACATCAAGTATTCATTTTAAGCTGTATATGTGTATTCTACATAAGTGTGATACTTATTTTCGTCTATTTAAGTTTCTTTTGAGCGGTATATTACGGCCGCTATTTAATTGCAGCGCTTTTCTAGGAAACTAGTTTTAAAAAAAACCTTTAAGTACCTCACTATGCCCTGTAGATGTCGTACGCGTCGACATATGCCAAATGACAAATACCCAGTGGGAACAGAAAGCAGCATCATATTCTCTTCCATTTAGTCGTTAATGTGTATTCTTTGATACGCGTCTACCACGTTTTGGGCAGTATTTTTTATATCCAATTACCCACACAATACATAAAAAGTGATATATCCAGAATTTCCACAAACAAAAAAAAACAAAAATTTACGCAAGTCTAGTCATGATGCGATTGGCCCCGTGTTTCTGACACTTATCCTAATAACATTTAACAATTACCAAAGCAATATCGTTGGCTTCCCTCTTGAGCTTGATCATGGCCGCTTCCAATGATAGACACTGTTCAGCCCTTTTCCGCGCACGTTGCAATTGCTCCTCCAACACGTCCCGAGAGTCCATGAGCGCCTTATTATCTTCACGTAATTCCGCTACCCGGGTTTTGTAATACTCTGCATCAGCGAGACGATCACGGTACCTTTGTATTTCTTGCTCCAGTCTAGAATCAAGTGGATTATAGTTAAGTATTCATATAACATAAATTAA
This sequence comes from Parnassius smintheus behrii, assembly GCA_036936625.1. NCBI lineage: Eukaryota > Metazoa > Arthropoda > Insecta > Lepidoptera > Papilionidae > Parnassius > Parnassius smintheus. The sequence goes on along the minus strand of JAUPFT010000015.1, from coordinate 27,717,330 downwards.
TAAAAAGTCAAGCGCAAGTTATAGTCACACAATTAGTGTCCTGTGCACCGACGCCAGTGAAATTGTTAATTGCAATTTTATGTGTGAAAACAGCTTTTATCAATTTGCATTCATTTGAAACGTTTCAGCAGTTTTGACACATTTTAAGTTTACTAAATGAGCCATTTCATGCCAAGTGAGGATTACATCATAGGGGCAAAAATGAAATGTCGTATAAAATGCAATACAACGCTTGAAATGTTTCTACCACAAGATAGTACATGTTAAATAGGGCAGACTAGTGTAATTATCTCATTTTTTGAAATTGAGTGGGTTGGAATGTTATTGCGTAACTATATCCAATTATAAAGCGTCTTTTTACGTAAAATATTAAATAATATGCATAATTCCTTTTTAGGTGTGAAATAAACTACTGTGACAGCCTGCACTTCAATGCACTTGCGCCTTCCTCGGTTGCAGGCGGGTTGCTGTCCACCGCAGTTCAGCGGGGGAGATGAACCACTCTCCTGCAAGAGGCGGCGCGGGCAACGACAGGAGCTCCTGTACGCGACTCTCCTTTTGGGCATGAAGCTCCAAGAACTCCGCACTTGCTGGGTTCGGCATAAATTGCTCCTCGAAGTGCTCGCAATGCACTAAAGCAATTTTATTATTTATTTAACACAATAAAATGTACACTCTTACAGTTTTACAATCTGCCAAAGTGCTCAACAGTTAAACTGCTCAGCAGTTTGTTGGATAATTTTGGTCTAAAACACTCGATATACTTTCAATCCACCAAATGATATATGATGATCCCTGAAGCCCGTACATGTTGTAAATCAAACAAATAAGACTATAGGTGCATTCTCATTTTAAGGACCAAGACGGAAGACAGGCTATATTTACACTACCTTTCTATACCCATCAGAAAACAATAGTGGATGCACTGGTGCTATGTTGCAATAAACAAGAGGTGTCAATTTCTTCTGCAGATATCCCTGTTACAGATTTTATCCCGCAGAGAAATTCCGAGCATAGGCGCTCCATCACGAGCATGATTACATTAATGATTGAGCTTTATCAACACGAGCTAGTACACTTTCGTCTTTAGATTTTGAGGAATACCAGACATGAGGACTTGTCGTCGTGGTTTCACAAGTTGACCTCTCCGTCGAAGCTGGACTTACCTAATCGGACATAACTTCCTGGGTACATAATATATATTTGTCAACAATTTCGAGCAGACTTCCCAGCAACTTTTTGTACACGTGATACATGGACGTTAGAAATATTTTTGTCTTGTCCGTGTTCATATTAAGGCCTATCTGTTGGGAAAATAATTATTGTCATAGAGCATAATTGTGCTAAGCCTTCCAGCGATTCTGCTGTAGTGACTATATCGCGGGCAAATCGAAGGTAAATGATACATTCGTTATTGCTGTTGATACTGTATCATTTCCAATCTTCCACTGCAGCAGTGAAGTTTCGAGGATATAACGTCACCGACTTACCTCTCTAATTGGATAGAAATCGTAGTGTTATTATACAAGCATTTCAGAACCTCCATTTACTGACTGTAAATATATTTACTTACTTACTTACTTATCGTCACGCACAATCCCTAACGGGGTAGCCAGAGAGAACAGATCGCCAAGTGTCACGATCCTTACATACCTCTTTCGCTTCTTTCAGGTTCATTAACTTCTTCATACATGCACGTCTAGGTATCCGAGTACTTTTGACCCTCCCCGCTTCGAGCAATTTGCTCACATGGTCTTCGAAAGTTAGTCTCGGTCTACCTCGACACCTTTTAATATTTACTTTCGCTCTATATATTTTCTTCACCATTCGGTCTTCACTCATTCGTTCAACGTGCCCAAACCATTGGAGTACGCCCCTATCAATTTTTGTGATAAGGTCATCTTTCAATCCTGCCATATTGCGAATCTCTTCGTTTCGCTTTCGGTCGGCTATGGTAACGCCACACATTTTACGAAGAGATCGCATCTCCACTGCATTCAACTTGCTTTTATGCTTCTTCTGGCATACCCAGGTTTCGCTGCCATATAACAAAGTCGGTACCAAAACTGCGTTATGTATTGCAAGGCGTGCACTCTTCACCACGCCTTGCCTTTTGACTAATGTATTCAGGGCACCATTGACTTTGTTTCCGGCAGCGACACGCCTATCCACATCTAAATCACATCTTCCATCCCGGCTGAAAGCACTCCCCAAGTATACAATTTCATTTACCTGTTCTAGACATTCCTGATTTACCCATATTTCACATTTCGTTCTCTCTTCGTCCTTTTCAAATACCAGAACCTTAGTTTTATTAGCATTCAAACGGAGACCTTTAATTTCACATTCCTCTTTCATACACGTGACTAATGCCTGCAGTTCTGCTTCTGATGGTGCAATAAGCACTGCATCATCAGCATACAGCAGACAATTAACTTTTATGTCACCCAATTTCACACCCAAACAGCTATCTTTCAGCTTCTGTAAACAGCTGTCGAGATACAGTATGAACAGCCAGGAAGACATGACACAACCCTGTTTTACGCCCGCTTGGACGCTAAACATGGGTGACAGGTCATGCCCTACCCGCACACAGGCTTTACAGTCATAGTAAAGTGACTGCACAGCCCTTAGCAATCGACCATCCACACCATATCCCGGCAACAGTTCCCACATTTTCTTCCTTATAACCTTATCAAATGCTTTCTCCAGATCCACAAAAGCACAGAAAATCCTCTGGTTAACACTCAGAAGCTTCTCCGTGATCATGCGGAGAGAAAACATTTGATCCGTGCATCCTCTTCCAGGTCTAAATCCGCATTGTGCCTCCCATAAGAATCTTTCCGATTTCTCTTGCATCCTGCGTGTCAAAATCTTCGAATAAACTTTACTTGCTAAACTGGTCAAGCTGATCGCCCGATAGCTCCCGCAGTCAAAATGTGAACCTTTACCTTTATATAAAGGCACAATGACCGCGGATCGCCAATCATCCGGGACATCTCCCGTCCGCCAGCACAAATTGCACAGCAGATGAAAGCTGTCCCAGACGCGAGGCCCACCGTACTTGACCATTTCAGCAGTAACTCTGTCTAGTCCCGCAGCCTTACCACATTTCAAACTTCGAATCGCACGTTCAATCTCTTTCATGCTGATGACCTCAGTGTCATCGAGGTCCGTGTCTGGCGTGCCAGTCACGGCGTCACCCCCGGATCCTTCACTGAGATCATGACACGCATACAATTCTCTATAAAATTCACTCCATCGCTGCATGACGTCCGATTTTTCCGAGAGGACGTCATTGGTTCTCGAAAGCACTTTGTTCATTCTTAAAGCTGTCGCACCACTCCGGGACCTTCCAACCTCTTTTCTGTAAATATATATATATATATATATATATATATATATATATATATATATATATATATATATATATATATATATATATATATATATATATATATATATATATACTTACTATGCGCGCAGCATAATACTAGGAATAAAACAAGATTAATTAACTACATTTCTCAGAAAGTTTTCGATTACGTTGTCGTGACACGCTGCAATTTTCGGATTATTTTAAGGAAAATGTAACATAAAATTACTAAAATTTAAAATATATTTTATGAAAATTCATTAAGATGATTGTAAAGTGCCGATACCGCTCGCTCCATATCGCCGTATCGTATGATAGAGCGAGATGAGTTTTGGAAGCAATTGTCTACAACCTTTATGAAATGAGACTAATGCTCATTAGATTCAGTACACCTTAATAAAGGTCTGCATGTTTTTCTTTTTTAGTAATTCCGTTTAGTTTGATTAAAAAGTAATAAAAATGCTCAAGGAAGTTTTTAAGTCAAATATATAGATATTAGATGCTAACTTATATTGTACGCAATATTTCTTTAAAATAAAATCTTACGGAACTAGATTTTCATTCTATCTACATCACTACAAAAATTATGAAAAATTAGACTATGTTTATTTAACGCTTTTTTTAATGAAAATTTATAGATTCCCAATCCTCTTAGATTTATTTCAGTTGAATTTTTTGATCAGATTACGCAACGCACTTGTAACTAGTGTGCAATGCGAAGCGAAACATAGGGGACGATAATTTTTAAATCAGTTTATGTGATTTGGAATAACCAGAACCAATAAAGTTTACATACCTCTCGCAGCGTTCCGCCTTTTCTCTAAGCGCGTCAACCTCATCTCTATACCCTGCCGCTTTCCTTGCCTCATTAAACCATTCTTGACTGTCTGAGCGCAGTTTTGCTAATACTAACTTCGTATGTTCTAATTCCTCGCGACATTCAGCCAGCTGTTCCGACTTTTCCTCCCTAAAATATGGATATACAATTCTTATATTACTCAAAAATTTTGATTGAATGATATTATTAAACTTGAGATTATGACCAGGGCAATACAGACTTTACATTTAACTTAGCTCTTGGTGTCATGGATAAGTCAGGTAAAGTGGATAAGTAAATAAGGATTAATTTCATACAAAAAGTATAATATACATACAATTCTTGTCTCTGTTTTCGCAGACGTGCCTTCCAGTCTGCAAGCTCGACGGCCAAATGTTGACTCTCACCATTATTCTGATTGACGTTCTGGGTCGGGGGATTCTTGCTACTTTTGTTTTCATTTTCACTATCACACAACCCCTCATTGAGAACCAATGTCGCCCAATTCTGAAGATAATGGTCCCTTTCTTTTGCCAGACGTCTCATGTGATTGAACATTGTTGGCGATTGGAAGAGATCGATTGCATCTGGCGTCAAAACTACAGTCTGCATATCGGTTACCTAAAAAATAATTGCCACTAATGTAGTCTAATGATATTGACACAACACTACTACACATAACTAATGACTGAAATATTTGTTGCAAATACCTAAACTTGCAATATTAACATAATACGAACATGCCATCCTCAACGATTTTTTTTATTTCATTTACTAAAAAGTTTTCAGGAGTATAAAATCGGAAACTCAAACGAAGTCAAAAAAAGTCCGTAATCATGATCGGAAACTATAGGTAATATAGTTTCCGATCATGATTACGGACTTTTTATACGGAAATATAGGAATTTATTGAAAAAGCATGACCATACCATACTATTAATAATTAAAAAAACATAAAGGCAATCCTGCGCAAAAGTTAAATTCAAAATTCCAACGGCCAATCGTATATAAAATGGCATACGAAATTTCCAAACACTATAAACATAGCATACAAAGAAATAAATGTCCAAGCTAAAAAAGGGAGCAGCTTTCGCATTTGAGTGATTTTAATTTGATTTTTTTTTCTATAATTTACAGCTAGTAGGTACACCTTATTTACAATATATTTTCAAACAAATCTCAGTGAGTTAGAAGTAAATAGGTAAAAGTTTAAAAGTTAAGCATTTTTTATCTCCAATTCCCCTGGTGGTGCAGTTGTTCATGGGCGACGGTAGTCACTTACCATCAGCTGAGCCGCATGCTCGTTTATAATTTCCAGGCAAACAAAATTGTTCTGGAAACTCGTCAGAACTACACATAGTAACTTTTTATAAATATTGATGCCTTACTAAAATAATTACAATAGAATATAATATAATTGAATAGAAATGAAGTATTTCTATTCAATATAGATTACAAAAATATTTATTGAAAGTCATTTATGCTATACCACTGGTTCGATAAAACCTCTGTCCTGGTAAGAACCAGCAAGAAACCCAGCGGGACTTTTTTATATATTATCATAAATTTACAACATAATATTTTATACAATTAGGTTAGTATGAATTTAGTAGTATAAATAACCCTTATTAAATAAAATTTGCTTAATAAAAATTTTTAACTTTTTGATAGATAGGTCCTGCTTTTATATATACTGCTATTATATATATATATATATATATATATATATATATATATATATATATATATTCTAAGACTTTGTTGTAAAAGCGCGTATGACTAGCTTGTGGTTATCAGATTAACAATTATTTTTATATAGGTAATATCATTAAAAAGCGTTAATCTTTATGAATAAAATCTTAAAACCATTATTCTTTGAAAGCCACACAGACTTTCGAAAAATAAAAGTTATATAGTATTCTTTCACATCAAGTTTCTCATGCCAAATATTTTTGATAATCAGATATGACGCTCAATTAATGATCTAATACTGTTCTGTCAAGGATTGTCCATGACTTTTAAAATACATAGTTATTATAATAAACTGTATTCGAACGCGATAGTCATACCGCGTAGACGGCAGTCATAACACGCTAGCATATTCAAATAAGGTTGTTGTACACGTCGTACTTATGGTATCGTCACTCCGTTATGGTTGTCAAGTTCACTATGCGGGTACAAATTATGTATGTGTCACAGACATAACCATAGCTATGTGGGTTTGAAGACGTTTATCTCTTTCGACTACTAAGCGACTCAGTGGTTGCGCAAATTATCAAAAATTACCTGAACTCAGTAAACAACGATAATATTTTTGTAGAAAAAATATTGTGGATTTATTTCTGCACGGAAAAAATATTTGGCTCCCGCGACTACGTCATAGTGACCGAGTAAAACTGGCCCAGTTGAGTGTGTGCTTGCGGAAATATCATATGTCAGAGGTGCCACAAGCAAGATTGGCTACACCATGAAGCAAACTTTTATTTGAACAATTCTTTTCCATGTGTGAAGAAAGTTTTTTACAAGAGGCAGAAGTGTGCAAACTTGATTGTGAATGTGGACTCTTTTATATAAGACAAACAAAACAAGCTTATTACACCCATGTAAAAAACATACAGCTGATGTGAAACCTCACTCCGGGAAGTCTGTAGTTTGTGATCTTATCCAAAATGGCCTCCGCCTTGTATTAGATTTCATAGACCACATTGATATAGTTATTCATCATCATCATCATAACAGCCCTTTACAAGTCCACTGCTGAACATAGGCCCCAAGCCCCAACGAATTGCCCCCCAAGAACCTTGCTTCCCCATCGGTTGTCAGTTCTTCAGCTATATAGCCAGCCCACTGCCACTTCAGCTTACTAATCTGTTGACCTATATCGGTTACTCTGGTTCTACTGTGGATAATCTCCCTTTTATATTTATCACAGAAAAACCTCAAGCATAGCCCTTCTCATAGCTCACTAAGCGACCTTGAGCTTCCTCATATAGCCAGCAGTGAGGGACCACATCTCAGACCCATAACTCATCACTAGCAACATGCACTGGTTGTACAATCTCATTTTCAAGTTCTTAGGTAGTCCTAGACATTTTAACCCCTCGTTGGCCAGCCGGCCATTTGCAAATAATGCACATCTGCTAAGGCATTAGCAGATAATTTCCGCGATATCGGCGCTTGGCGATTAAATTAGTAATTTCTCCAAAATATTGTATGGGAGCTTAAGTCATTTGAATTGTTATATTATTTGCTATTATTCTGTACTTATCTTAGTTGAATACAACCTAATAGATTTCATTAAGCCGATTTCAAAGTTAGAAAACCGATTTTTTTTAGTATTTTGTACATAATTTATGAAAATTAAACAGAAAAATCAATCATTTAGAAAATAAATGTAATTAACTTTCATCAATATACCCTAATTTATAATAAAAAAGCAAAAAACCACACATTCCTATATATTTTTTACACCAAAAGTAAGCCACTGAAATATTGTTTTTTTTTTTAATTGTATTAATATTCAAAATTGGATTAAGAGTAAGTAAGAAATTATCTTTCAAGTGCAAATTATATGTCAAGCAACATCTATCATTATTAACCTTCAACTGGTGACGTACCGTCAATTTGACGTCGCAACGCAAAAATCATTGTATTTCTTAGAAATGGCGTACCCCCCGCGACCGCGCCTCCTAATAGCTGCCTTGTATGCAGTTTGGTGTCGGCCGATACACAGAACGGACGTAGCACGTGCACAGTTTAGGCTATAGAGGCTACCCTACGTCATTTTGAAGTTACGTCACCTTTAGTGTTATGTTTTAGTTGTGAGCCTCAGACGTACAATTTCACTCAAAATGAATCCAAATGATCACGATTACGATCGGCGACTTACTGAACTTTTGGATCAAACTGACAGTGATATCAGTGACCAAGAGGATCGCGAGTTGGATCAAAATCATGCCTTAGAATCCGACCATTACACTTCAAGTGAAATTGCCGAGTCTGAGGGTGAAGAACGAGATCCAGAGAATGATAGCGACTCCGACGATGAGCCTTTGATCAACTCAGCAAGTACCAGACCATTCTATTTAGGAAAACAGTAGGAAATAGCCAACCATTTAAGTGGTATAAAGATCCTCACAGAAGCAGTGTTAGAACTCCAAGCCATAATATTGTTACAGTTCAAGGCTCAAATATGACGCGTGATTGTACTGAAGAAGAAGACTTCTGGAATATTTTGTTCTCTGAAGATATTTTACAGATAGTTGTTCAACACACTAATAGAAAATTACAAGATATGAGGCATAAATACAAGAAGGAAGATCGGCCCCAGTTGAAAGACATCGATATTATTGAATTACGAGCACTCATAGGATGCCTGCTTTTGACTGCTATTTTTAAAAGCAATAAAGAAGATACTGCGTCTTTGTTTGCCACAGGTGGAAAAGGCAGAGAAATATTTCGATCATTTTTTCGCAAAAACGTTTTCTTCTGTTACTAGCAGCATTACGTTTCGATGATCACAATACCAGAGAAGAAAAAAGAAAAATGATCCAGTTACACATATATCCGAGTTGTATGGTATTTTCATCTCGAATTGCCAAAAATACTATACTCCTGGTTCTTATATGTGTATTGACGAAATGCTTGTCAGATGCTGTTGTCGTTGCAAGTTCCTCATGTATAAGCCGAAGAAACCGGGCAAATATGGTGTGAAGCTCATGTGCATGACTGACACTTTGACAAATTACCTCTACAGTGCTTATATATACTGTGGAAAAGATACGGATGGACAGGGATTAACGCATGAAGAAAAGGAGTACTCGAAACCTACACAGAGCATTTTACGGCTGACGAAACCTATACAAAAATCCAACCGAAATGTAACCGGAGACAATTGGTTTACATCAATCGAAGCCATGAAGCTTTTGAAGGAAAAGGGTCTTACTTATGTGGGTACTATGAACAAGAATAAAAGGGAAATCCCCCCCGAATTCAACCCTAAACGAACGAGACCAGTCAGACAAACTCTTTATGGTTTTACAAAGGAAATGACTATGGTTTCTTATGTACCCAAACGTAACAGAGCAGTGGTTCTTGTATCGTCCATGCACCATGATAAGTGTAACGATCGAGAAGGTGAAAAACCAGAAATAATATTGTTATATAATCACACGAAAAATGGTGTTGATGGTCCGGACAAAATGTGCAATAACTATTCCTGTATTCGAAGAACGAAGCGATGGCCACTGGTTCTTTTTTACCGATTGATCGATATTTGTGCAGTAAATTCATACGTACTGTACAAGTGCCAACACCCTCAAAAAGCTAAAAATGTTGACAGATATACATTTTTGAGTACAGTAGCCGACCAAATTTGCAAGCCCCACATGTTGCGCCGGTGTAATAATCAAAAAATTTCTCGAGACATACACACTTCTATCAAGCGAATTTTGAAGATAGAAGATGCAGAACCTGAACCTTCTACATCTGTAAAGCTGGAGAAACGTGGCACATGTACAATATGTCCAGCAAAGAAAAAAAAAAGGTCATGCTTATGCAAGAAGTGCAGAAAACCAGCATGCCTGGATTGTCTTGAGAAAATTTGTGTGAATTATTACCAGGCATAATTTCTTTTTTTGTATGGAACCAATACACTAAAATATTTTTTTTAATAATTACCTAACCCTTGGTTAGAGAATAATGTTGATTTTTCTTTTTCTTTTTAGTTTTTTGAATTTTATGATGATTGATCTCATGCCTACCAAAACACAGACCAAAATTTCATTATAAGTTCATGTGTATGTATTAAAGTGATTTCTTCATTTAATTTGTCAAAAAGGTGTTTTACTTTAAAATCAAACAAACCTAATTTAAAAAAAAACATGACCTATTTTATTACCACTATCCATAATACACATTATTTATGGCTTTTAATTGAAATGTCATATTGACGTCACCTCTCCAATACTGTGACTCATGTGCATGTCACCAGTTGAAGGTTAATATTAGTTATAAATTACGATGTATACTTATGAAGGGTAAATTGTCATGAAATCCGAATAGTGTTATTTACTTTGTACTAAATAAAAGTTAATTTAAATTTGCAAAACAAAATATTTCATGGTCTTTTAATTTATAGCATAATGCTTCACTTATCACTATTAATATCAGTTATATATTCCGATATATTCTTATGCAGAGAAAATTATCATGGAATGAGAATAGTGTTATTTACTTTATACTAAATAAAAGTTAATTTAAATTTGACAAAACAATGTATTTCATGGTCTTTTAATTAATGACATGATGCTTCACTTATCACTATTAATATTGGTTATATATACCAATGTGTACTTATGAAGGATAAATTGTCATGTAATCAGAATAATGTTAATAACTTTAAATTAAATAAAAGGTAATTTAAATTTGATAAAAAGATGTATTTCATGGTCTTTAAATTTATGGCATAATGCTTATTGGCAATATTTTTTATTTTATAAATGCCCATATTCAATGTTTAGTGGCACTATAGATGATGATATTGAGTTTATATAGACTTTCAAAATTTTATAAATATAGTTCCATTTACAGTAAATGTGAGAAAAACTACAGTGATGAATGTGAGTGTGATACATTTGCTGTGTAGTAAACAGAATCTACTTTCGTCCAGTGGGTGTCAAAAGAGGCAGCAGACGGAAACAGGAGATGGGCAGCTTTGGTTACCTGCCAAGTGTAGCGACTGTGGCAAATATCCAGCCTATTGGACAAACTATTAAAGAAGTTTATATTCAGCAGTAAACTTATGATAGGCTGTAATGATAACAATGATGAGTTTTACTCATCTTCGCTACGCATAATATTTGCAGTAGAAATAAAATGAAAAAATGTAATATCTCTGAAAGCACGAATAACATAATAACTGCATAATAGCCCTATGAAAGTAAAAAGTAGCCAACATTCAAGCCATTACTATGCCTGTCTAACCCAACGGATGACCATCTTCACATATAAACATATTTTTTAACTTCTCAGACATACAGATTCCTTTGTGATATTTTCCTTCACCGCCAAGAATGTGGTAGATTGACGCTTCAAATTTTTGGACCTTTATAACTCAAAAACTGTAATAGGTTTAATAATTGCAATGGTAGAGCCACACTGCAGCTATATTATGGTTGTAGCATGAATGGGATGGCTCGATCGGGGTTGTACAACTCTCACAGAATACCAGCGTAAAATAGCAGCTTAATGCTGCTGTGTTTAGTATAGTGAGTTTAGAAAACCAGAGACCCTTTTTACTGGAAATGAGGCATTCAATTTTAGTCCTCAGGGATGACAAAGCATCTGCATTTTGTTTCTTACCCGAGGATTAATGAAGATATCTACGGGCCACAGTGTCCATTCACCATCAGGTGGACTGTGTGCTTGTTTGTCACCCTAATTCTATTAAAAAAAAAGAATTTATGAAATTTAGAATTCTAGACAAAATTCTTAGACTTGCAAAATTACTAGTGTGTATTAATACTAAGTGAGTTAATATTACTTCAGTAAGTTTTTGAGTTATAGGGAGGGAGATAGGTAGAATGCAGATCAAAGTAGTGTGTTAATATACACACTGCCTGTGCATTAACTTTTCCCAACTTGGCTGATACACTGGCATGTGTTTAGATACCAGCAGTGTAGTATAAAAGCAGATAAGATACGGACATAGTCATAAAAGAAGCCTCCAGTCTAAATTCAGGTCAAAAATAGGTCAGTGTATTATGTCAAAACATTCCAAAGCAACTGTTACAACGAGCCTCATTGAATGAAAAGCAAAATTACAACAAAGTTGGATCCTTTTTAACTCTCTTAATAACTGTCTATATAATAATGAAGCAACCTTCATTATAGATAAAAAAATATTTAACTTGCCTGTTTAATACATTCCACAATGTTGTGCTGTAAGTCTACATCAAGTTCCTTGATCCTTGTAATAAATATCTCCTTATTAGGACACTGAACAGCAGCACCAAGTAGTAATAATATTAGTAGCTTCATGTTTTCCAGACCATCTCGTGATTCAGGTGATTTTCCTAAACATATGCATTCTGGCACTACCAATAAAGTCATACCCAATTCCTCATCATACAGACTTTTAACATTTTTGACTATAGCATCAAAATTCTTCACTCTACCTAATATCAATGCTTGGTCCTCCAAGCCTGTCAGTTTTGTAATATGGTAAGATGGTTCTGGGTCTATTTGTAAATATACTTGATGTAGAATATCTCCATTGAAAAGTGCTGCATAGTCTTTGAGACTTTCTGGATTTGTGAGACATGACTTCAACTGCAAATATTTAGCAAAGCTTAATTATACAAATATTCTTTAAGAGACATCTCTATGCTTTATAGTTAACAATTAGTAAAAAAGAGGAATCAAACTAAAAATAATTTGCCAAATAAGGACCTATTAAATACATTTTCATAGATAAATATTAATAACATTTCCATTACAAATACAAATAGTGAAAGTTGCACTTCTGAACTTTTACATTTTATATCATAGCCATTTTAAAAGAAAAGTTCTAGATTTAGATAATCTCAAGTCTGGGAATCAGGATGAAAATAGTTGTTGGTGTTTGTTAATATGCTATACCTACTAATAAATATAAAAAATAATAATTTATAAAGCAGGAATTTTAGTAAATGTAGTTACAAAAAATCTTATTATGTTGTGTAAGTATGGATTATTTAGAATTTCTTATTATTCGCGACAAAATCACATTTGCATATAAATAAAACTAGGTACTTTAAAGTAAAATTATGAAATATTTAGTTTGTTTTAGCAAATATACACATACACAAACCAATAACTACAATAAAAATGGTCCTTTCTAACCAATCACACGTTCAATCACTTGGAACGTCCGGGTTAGATTATCTCACGGTTCATTCTAGTTTATAGGCACTGACTGCGATGTGCACTTACCCATGAAACCAGAGGTCCGTTGAAGAAGTCTTCAATTTCGGCACCTGACGCAGCCATTCTCCCCAAGCGTTATGATGAACAAAACCTACCCCTACGATCTTGCCCGTAGAACATGACATTGAAACAACTCCAAAAATCAAAACGAGATGAAAATTTATTGAACATCTGCGACAAAATTTTAAGAAGTTATCAATATAAATGGAGCGCAAACACCGTAACACTTAGCGACTCGATGATTCGATTTGTGAAGTTTTAGTTTTGTAGTCGTCTTGTAGTTGACAAGATGACAAGCACACAAGCACAAATTGTTGTTGTTGCCATCCATTCTAAGTCTATGGTTACCATTACAAACCAACTATAGTATGTGCCAAATCGATTGAGAAAAACGGACAATGAACTCAGATATGAGCCGAGTGTCAAAAGGCGTAACTTACAAAATCTAAATTTAGATGTGATAACAATATTTAAATATTGATATTATTCACACTTCTAGGTCAGCACATATGTTTTGTTTCTTAAATAATATTATCTGTGGTTCCTATAAACATCGTAAAATCTTACGGTACATCGCGAAAAATGTGTTATATTTTATATTTCAATTTATGGTAAGTAACGCAGCAATTGTACTTATTGCATGAATTATTCAACACAATTTGTATTGTTCAGAATAAATAAATAAAATTCATTTAAAAACAGATTCATATTTAAAAAATATTTGAAGCAATATAATCACCATATTGAGCTTTAGCAAATTAATCCCTTTAAAATAAACAAAACGCGCGTTACGTCAGTTCGTTCTAAAAGAAACGTGACAACGGCAGCCAGATATACGTCACCATTTTTGGACCGGTCCGCATGTACCGATTAACCGCACCGCATATCCGCTTTTCTAAATCGATTTGGCACATACTATGGATACACGCTTGTTACCAACCAATAACCAAAAAATAAGAGCAGTGCTACCAACTCCAAAATCAAAAACCCCGAAAGTCACCTTACTTACATACATACATACATAAACACTCACGTCTGTCACCCATAGGGGTAGGCAGAGACTACAGACTTCCATTTGGCACGATCGTAACACACTTCTCTCGCCTCCTTCACATCCATATACCTACGCACACATGCTAGTCGGTTAAGGGTACTCCTAGTTTGGCCCGTTTTCAATAAATCGCCAATTTGGTCGATAAATTTTCCCCTAGGGTGTCCCTTTCCGACACTGCCATTCACTTCTGCAACATAAATTTTCTTTGTCACTCTTTCCTCATTCATTCTTTCCACATGACGAAACCACCGAAGCATTCCTTCCTTAATCCTGGTGGTGGTTATTTGCTTGGAAATTCCTTAAAAATAAGTACAATGCTTTGTAATGTTCTTTAAATTAAATTACTTATTATTTCAAATTTGATTTCGTTTTCTTTTGATGGTTTCGACATATTAAAATCATACACTTGAATAATAAATAAACATATATTTCTAGCTAATGAGTTAAATTTAAATGTTATAAATAATGAAATATCTCATTGTAATGAAATCACAAGAAATTGCAACAGTGTTATTTCATGTAAAACGTACAACCCAAATTTTAAAATGTTTTCAAAGGTTTACAGCCAGATACGCCGCAATCATCGTAAACTTCTAAATAAAAATCAGCTAAAATGAAGAAAAAAACTGTCATTCTTTACGAGTTTGAGAACGTTATAATGAAAAAAGTAATAGTTTTATAGTTTTTATGAAAACAGAAAAAAAATCGATATCAATTTTCTAGGGTGAAATATCGATTCACTGGATCGATTCAGTACTATATATCGATGAAAGAAATCGATCTTTTTTGCGCAATAAATCGATTCTAAGATTAATCGATATTAGAATCGAATAAACATACAGGAAAGTAATATAAATAAATCGGACAGTCGGACACATTGACATAACTCCGATAGGAGTAATACCCCTATTACACTACCCTGAATCCAGTGGCGAAGACTTCATACAAACCCAGAAGCCCGGCTTGCCTTATCAAGCTGAATCAATCAATAATATCAAGTAATAAAATAACTCGTAAACTGTTTCAAACTATTTCAAATTTCCCGCGCGCTCTGTGCGACCTCATAGCCTTAGGAATACTGCTGTCATACATTTAATGAGAGTTGAATTGAGCCATTGGTTGTCTGCCTCGCACACGTGGGCTTTTTACCGGGCTTTCGAGAAGGCGATCGCTCCCTTTCTAATCTGTGGAAAAATGTTCTATAATGAAACATAACTACGATTGTATAAATAGCAATTAGTATGGAGATAAAAAGCCCGGCTTTTTAGTACCATCAATTTTTCCTCAGAGCAGGACGCCTTTAATTTTTATAGTTTTAACACTTTTGACTGCCTTCTTGGTCTAATGGTCGTAAACGCAATTGCTGATCATGTGGTCCCAAGTTCAAAACCTGAGTCGGGTCAAGAATCATTTATTGGATTTTTCTGTCACAAAATTCCCAGTAGCAGTAGTACTTGGGCAATATAATCCAGATGCGCAGATGGCTATTTTCCGTTGAGAATGGCCTTGTTACCAAAATTCAATCTGAAGCCCTTTAATATAAGTTTATAAATAAAACACATTGTTTGAATATTTTAATACTAATATATTTAAATACTAATTGGAAATAACTTACGTTATTTGATAATTTATTGTAGATTAATTAAAAATTGTCACTTCGTACCTAATTTAAAAGTGTAGCTTTTCAGAATAATCACGTATATTTAACTATACAAGCTATGCTGGTAAACCGCGCGGTGTCACAATGATGGCACGGGTGACAGAGTTTGCATGATTGTCACGCTTTTATTTGTCAAAGCAGGACATTTTTACGTATTTTGGGGACAGCGCGACACAAACCTTTAAATCGGGAACGTCCTGCCTAAAGGGGGACGTATGGTCACGTTAGGTATGAAGTTAGTCGAGACACGGAGGCGCGCGGGCGACGCCGACGGTATGTTTGCAAGTTCACGTCACATTTCAATGTTTACATTGTGTGTTAGCTTGAACGAATATGTTATAATGTAAAATATTGTGAGTTGAAAATTTATACTTTTTTAAAGATTTTTAGTGAAAATGGAGGGAAAGAGTGTTTGTTTAATCTCCATACTTGAACGCGTCCGACAGTGACGTCTCTCATCGTCACGAACTTGCCGGGCGCGACATTACGCTCTGAGCTCTGTACCCGACAACTAGTGTCAAATAAAATTAGTGTAATTAACTCATTAAATGTACTATACCCTATCGCGGAGTTTCATTGTACTTCAAATCCTCAAGAAATTGAAGACCAGCGTAACCAATGGTGACCCCGACGTGATTTAACGCAAGGAAAATTACTAGTATATCGAAGATTTTGGTTAAATACTATACCGAACTAAGGCGAACCCAACCTCAAGGAATCCGCCAGCCAGCAGCTGCAGCCATTGTTCCAGGGGAAGTTCGTTTCATGTTTCCTTTATATTTATCAATCCTGCCTCTTTCAATTTGTGTAGTTTATGTAAAGTGGATAACGCCTTTGGCAAAAATTATTTACTACCGTCAACTTTAAAATTTAAAAACTCTCAAATTGTTACTGGTTAAAAATTACTTTTTACGTTAATTTTCTAAATATATATATAATTTTCTAGTAAATTAATGGTAATATTTGTTAACTAATCAGGGTCTCTACGCCCTGATTCATGGTAGTGTAATAAGAAAAAGGGAGTAAGGGTCCCTAAATAGGGCGTCAAAGTGGACCCGGTCCGCAGTACCTTTACCACCGTGCAGTGTAATAACACTAAGGAAGTTAGGGCACTTATTCGACGTGCAACTAGGGATGAAAACGATACATCAATTCTTTCAAACATCAATATATCGTTCATATAGATGGTTATTCATGAGCGATGTTTTATGAAAAATGTTTTGGCTTGCCGTCAAAGGTTACTTAATAACCAACTATTCGAAGGTATAAAATTCCGTATGTTAGAAGTTGCGAATGATGATTAGCACAAATTTTATGTTGCAGAAAAATAAATAATCAAAACAAAATATGTCAAAGTTAGATAAAATCTAAATTTTTAAAGTTAGAAGGTTTACGAGTATTTAGCAGAAATAACTCAATCCCGAAAATTTTACTTACGAATCAACAAAGAGGCGAATGGTCTTTCAGCCGAAAATAACTAATATACTTGAACTTCGTAAGTGCAATTGTCTACAATCTGTAATTCCATTTTCGATGTGAAATTGTAGTTATTTTTACTGTGATGATTAATTAAGATAAGTTTACAAATATTGAAAATGGATTGAAATTGTTTGATGCATTTTCTTGTTAATAATTATATTTTTTGAGCTTTAACTTAATGAATAGCTTAAGTACAGTCTTATAAGGTGATAGTTATTTTGTAATGGAAATTATTTTATCGGCTTACGGTACTACGGGAAATATTGATTTTTATGGATGAACGGTTATCCTGTTTGTGTTTCGTTATAGGTTCGTATATGTATTCAGAAAATGCGCTTATACTGAAGGTGACATAATATGGGGCTACCATGAAAAATTAACGCACCACAACATAAGAAATAAAACTAAAGCAGAAGATGAATTTCATATATAACATGTGGGATGGCATGAATGGGTTATTTTCCGGACTTCATAGCCTAGATAAGATCTCTTTTCCTATCCTGGCAACTTCAGTATCCCGTCAGTGGTTATTTTCAGAGGCTGGATCTACAATCACCCAGAAGAGAAACCGCTTACTAGGCACCAGGTTGTCAAAATTGTTATTTTAAAATTCAATTCCAAATAAATAAACGTAAAAGTAAATAATATTTAATTAATTCTTGTTTTCTGGTAATTACTCGATAAAATTAAATGTGTAAAAATAGTGTAAAACTTCCTAAAATAACATGTTTGATTATCATAACTCTTTGTTTCATTTCTGTTCAAAATGATTATTTATTCCATATATTTATATGTATATATTTAAATGGTGATAAAAAACCACCGAAAAAATCGATATATCGTACATAAGCTTCGATGTTTTTAATGAGCGATGTTGCATCCTATAGACCCCCTTCGGTGTTACTCACTTTCCCGATATCACCGATCACGCCCCCAATGTACTAGATTTTGCGTTACTCCAAGGAGTTTCTCTCAACCTCAGAGTAATCGAGACACTAGACGATCTAGGATCCGACCACCGACCGGTCTCCCTCATTCTTGGCCATCAGCCACCTCCCCCAACACACACAAAAACCTTCACTAACTGGAAGGGATTCAAGGAGTCCCTAGCTAAAGCTCTGGACTCACAGGACTCAACCATCTCCCTACCGTCGGACTTAGACAGTCCCGAAAAATCGACACCGCGGTCGATTCACTCTCCACCCTTATTAAATCCTCCCTTAAGGAGAACGAAAGGGTCGTCCCGGTTGCTAACAATAGTGGGCTTCCCCTACACATTAGCAACCTATTAAAAGCCAAAAAAGCTGCTTTCCGGAGAGCAGCAAAATATCCCACCCCCGAATATAGGCGCGCGGCCAATCGTCTTCAACGAGAACTCCGTTTCCGCCTCTCTGAATTTCGAGACCTCGAAAAGAGTAAACTCATGGAGAATATCTCTTCACCTCATACAGCGTACTATCAGATGGCCAGAGCCCTCCGCACAGACGCTATCACCCACACTCCCCCTCTCTCCCGTCCCGACGGCACGGTGGCCTTCGAGGACGAGGAAAAGGCTGAGTGCTTTGCAGATAGCATTGCCGCACAATGCTCTCCTAGCTCTCAACCCATCGACCCCTCACACGTCCAGGCAGTGGAGGATGAGGTACGCCGCCGGAACTCACCCCCTACGGCTTCCAAACCTATCTCTGTGTCCAATGATGAGATTTCATCCCTCATCAAAGGACTTAAGCCTAAAAAGGCTCCGGGCGCGGATGGCATCTCCAACCAAGCCCTAAAACGATAAACGATCGCATGCGAGCGCACATATGCTAACACACTAAACTCTAACCTCTAATATATGTCAAAATAATATTTTAGAAATTAAAATACTTTTCTTTTACAAAACTAGGTCCCTCACATATTATCTTATTTTTTTATACTCAATGTGTGACCATCGTCGTTGAGTTTATAATAAGTAATAAATTGTAATAGAACATAAGCTTTAACATAAGACATATTGTAAACTTGTTTGTGGTTCTCTAAATAAATAAAAAAAAAAACACTTTCCTGAGCAGGTGTTAACCTTTTTATCTATTATCTTCAACGCCTGCTTCAACCTTTGTTACTTTCCCACTACGTGGAAAGAGGCAACTGTGATTGGAATTCCCAAGCCAGGCAAGCCTCTCAATCTCCCCTCCAGTTATCGCCCCATTAGCCTCCTCAAGGCAATGGGCAAGCTCTTCGAAAGAGTCATCCAAACACGTATGAGGCGCTATCTGTTTCCCACAGACGGTGACCCTCTCATCATTCCCCACCAATTCGGTTTCCGAGCCCAACACTCATGTCCCCAACAAGTTCACCGTATTGTGGAATATATCCTCAGTGGTTTCTATCCTCGTCGTCATAAGACCATCGCGGTCTTTTTCGACATAGCTAAAGCTTTCGATAGAGTCTGGCATACAGGCATTATCTACAAATTATACAAGATAGGTCTCCCCGATCGCCTAGTACGTCTCGTGGCCTCTTACCTAGAGTATCGTACCTTTCGTTTTAGACACGAAGGCACGCTATCCTCACAGCAAACTATCAAGGCTGGTGACCCTCAGAGCTCAGTACTTGCTCCTCTGCTGTACATCCTGTTCACCAACGACAATCCCATCCCGTCGAAAGGTGTTCAGCTCTCCCTCTTCGCAGACGACACTGCTATCTGCTACTGCTACTGCAGAGGCGTCTCACTGCCCTTCATACGGAACAAGATCCAAAAGTCAGTTGATGACCTAGGAGCTTGGTTCAAAAAATGGCGCATCGATGTGAACCCGGAGAAGAGCTCCGCCGTTCACTTCGGTTATAAACGATGCCGACTCAAAAACACTCCACCAATACGTATGCTAGGGACCCCTGTCCCCTGGCATACGACCGCCAAATATTTAGGTGTCACTCTAGACACAGGGCTCACTTTCAGGCCCCACGTCAAAAGAGTAACCCGTCACGCACGGTTTTATCTGAGTACAGTAAAATGTCCCTTCGAAACAAGCGTACCCTTTATAAGGTCTGTATACGACCAGTCATGTCCTACGCGGGCCCCGTCTTTGCCCACGCAAACCCTAATTTTATTAATGAACTCCAAATAGTTCAAAACCTTTTCTGTCGTCGAGCTGCGAACGCACCTTGGTACGTCCGTAATGCCGACCTCCATCGGGACCTAGAGCTCCCAACAATTCAACAATTTCTTAAAAAACTTTCTGAGAACTTCTTCAAAGCCTCAGAGTCGTACCCAAACCAATTAATTCGTGAGGCAGCTACTTACGCAGCCCCACTCCCCTCTCGCTATCGAGTCCGCAGGCCGAGAAACTCTCTCTCGGACCCGCCTAATAAACTGACAAACGACCTGAACTGCCTTCTGGCGGCTCAGGCCAACTCTAATTAAATTAAATTATTGTATTAACTAATATTAATTTGCCTTCGTAGGCATTCCCTCAGCGGCTCGTAGCCGCCTGCGCCCTCTTTTCCCAAAAGAGGGTCGCACACGATAGGGCACAATACAGCTTAATCAGCCGGCTGCCTGTCCCCAAAGGCGGTTTTTAGAGGGTATCACTTAGGGTCCCCGGTAGGACAGTGAGTCCCTCATAACCACGATAGCCGGTCTATCGTGCTTATGAGGGACTCACTGTCCTACCGGGGATGCGTAATGCATTTTCCGCCTCCCTACGTATAGGGTAGCCCTTTAATTGCTTCGGGCGCAAAAAAAATCCTATAGATGTGCTTACTCGGAAAAATTACGACTCGAGTTAACTCGAGTTGACATTCACACAACTCGATCAAAACTCGAGTTACGCAACCAGAGTTAGCAGGACGAAACACAGTAAATGATTTGTTATAATTACTTTAAAAATATCGATTTAATAAATATATATATATACTTTTTTCACTTGTCCATCCCTATGACTGAGTGAGGTACAACAACAACACGGTAACATGGTCTAAAACTTAACTCTAAGCTCTAAGCTTAACTCTATAAATTCTAAAATTCAGTTCACAATGGAGTTAGAGGCAAACAATTCCCTAGCTTTTCTAGATGTGTTATTAATTCGGAATCCTGATAACACCTTGAGCCATACTGTGTATAGAAAAAAGACCCATACAGATAGATATTTAAACGGTGATTCTCACCACCATCCTTCACAGTTAGCTACCGTGGGTAAATCTTTGTTTCAGAGAGCACGAGGGATCTGTGACAGTAAACACCTGGCTGCCGAGCTCCAACATGTCAAGCAAGTTTTGCATGACAACAAGCTTCGGGTCCCGCGCCTACGTCACAGAGAACGAGTGAAGCCAGCCACAGTCGAGCGTGTACCTGCTGTACTGCCATATGTTAGAGGAGTTACTGACAAGATTGGCTACATCTTGAAGCGCGCTTCCATCAAAACATACTTCAAGCCGCCGAAGAAGATTGGTCAGTTTTTACCATCAGTCAAGTGTAACGTCCCACTGAAAGATGCAGGAGTGTACAAGCTTGATTGTGAATGTGGTCTCTCCTACATAGGACAAACTAAAAGATCAATTAAAACCCGCATAAAAGAACATATAGCTGATGTGAAGAATCGACGCTCCGGGAAGTCTGCAGTCTGTGAACATGTACAGGATTAAAAAGGTACGTGAAAGAGGATCAGGCACAAGTCAGAAAATCCATTCAAAACCTATATAATGTTGTTCCTTACATTCATACGAGCAACATACTTTTTGAATCATTGAAATCGATCCATTCGTTGTGTTGTGATGATATTACACGTTTTATAAACGACTAGCGTGGGGCGGCCTAAAAGCCCGTGTGACGTCACAACATCTGATCCCGCCTTCATGTAAGTGAGGTTTCTACTATGAAGATAGAAGCTAACCTAGGTCACTTTACACAAAACCGGTTTCTAGTTTATTTTTATAACTCCTTATTATTATATCATCGAACTAATTAATTATTATTACACATCAATTTCTAAAACTACCCTTATTATTTGTCAGACGTGGTGAAAATTTTTTTTACTGTATATTCTAGTTTCTCAAGTTCTATGAATCTGTATTCATAACTTAAATCTTGATTCTTCTTCAATATTAGTAACCTAGTAACGAAACGACGGCAACACTGTACCGCAGAAAGTAATTATTCCACGTCACTATGGGACAGGGCGCGGTAACCGCATTCCTGTCATGCTCCTAATTATTTTGGTAGTGTAGTACAGAACACTTATGCCCCTACACTACCCTGATTTTACGTTTTTACACCAGTGTTGCCGTATGAAGAATAAAAGATGCACTAAACCCTTATCAAAATTGCGCTATATTTTACAAAAATTTGGTATCCAAAATCCACCAAATTCCGCTAAGTTGTATTCTGTAAATGTAATAGGAAATAAGAAAAAATGCAATTATTTAAAGACATTTTCATTTATTTAAGTGATATTAGATACCAAAATCAACTAAATTAGACAATTCCGCTTCATCTTTATGGTCATCATCACCTCCAGATAGCTCCAGCCGACACCTGCTTCTGTTCTTTTTTCACAGTTTTAATAATTTATCGAAATATTTTTAGATAGGTAAGTCTTTATGTGTGACAGATTTGCTTAAGATTTTTTTTATTGATGACATATCATTATATTTAAGTTCTCTGTTTCATAATGATTTCTTATATTTACGCGAACACTACATATTGAAATAATACTAGTTTTTACGGAATTTATCGCGTATATTTAACTTTTTTACCCGACGTTTCGAGAGCTTTACAGCACCCATGGTCACGGGAAGGACTGAGATGTTCAACGTCCAGCTGTCATAGATTAAAATTTAACTTTTGTTCCGATCTACACAGTATGAACTTATGGTATCATGGAGTCTTGCAGTTGTATGCTTGGGTTGGGATTTAATTTTATTTATTATAGAATCCCAAGCAGATGGTAGCACCCAGCCATCTTCTCTACTGAAATTAGGATGTTTTTTGATTTCAATAGCCTCGCGAATCATCCTTGAAAGGAATCGGTGTTCTTTAGCAAGGATTTGTGGTCTATCAAATCTGATGTAGTGATGGGGGCGATCCTGTACATGTTCACAGACTGCAGACTTCCCGGAGCGTCGATTCTTCACATCAGCTATATGTTCTTTGATGCGGGTTTTAATTGATCTTTTAGTTTGTCCTATGTAGGAGAGACCACATTCACAATCAAGCTTGTACACTCCTGCATCTTGCAGAGGGACGTTACACTTGACTGATGGTAAAAACTGACCAATCTTCTTCGGCGGATTGAAGTGTGTTTTGATGGAAGCGCGCTTCAAGATGTAGCCAATCTTGTCAGTGACTCCTCTAACATATGGCAGTACAGCAGGTACACGCTCGACTGTGGCTGGCTTCACTCGTTCTCTGTGACGTAGGCGCGGGACCCGAAGCTTGTTGTCATGCAAAACTTGCTTGACATGTTGGAGCTCGGCAGCCAGGTGTTTACTGTCACAGATCCCTCGTGCTCTCTGAAACAAAGATTTACCCACGGTAGCTAACTGTGAAGGATGGTGGTGAGAATCACCGTTTAAATATCTATCTGTACGGGTCTTTTTTCTATACACAGTATGGCTCAAGGTGTTATCAGGATTCCGAATTACTAACACATCTAGAAAAGCTAGGGAATTGTTTGCCTCTAACTCCATTGTGAACTGAATTTTAGAATTTATAGAGTTAAGCTTAGAGCTTAGAGTTAAGTTTTAGACCATGTTACCGTGTTGTTGTTGTACCTCACTCAGTCATAGGGATGGACAAGTGAAAAAAGTATATATATATATTTATTAAATCGATATTTTTAAAGTAATTATAACAAATCATTTACTGTGTTTCGTCCTGCTAACTCTGGTTGCGTAACTCGAGTTTTGATCGAGTTGTGTGAATGTCAACTCGAGTTAACTCGAGTCGTAATTTTTCCGAGTAAGCACATCTATAGGATTTTTTTTGCGCCCGAAGCAATTAAAGGGCTACCCTATACGTAGGGAGGCGGAAAATGCATTACGCATCCCCGGTAGGAGAGTGAGTCCCTCATAAGCACGATAGACCGGCTATCGTGGTTATGAGTACTAGTATTATTTCAATATGTAGTGTTCGCGTAAATATAAGAAATCATTATGAAACAGAGAACTTAAATATAATGATATGTCATCAATAAAAAAAATCTTAAGCAAATCTGTCACACATAAAGACTTACCTATCTAAAAATATTTCGATAAATTATTAAAACTGTGAAAAAAGAACAGAAGCAGGTGTCGGCTGGAGCTATCTGGAGGTGATGATGACCATAAAGATGAAGCGGAATTGTCTAATTTAGTTGATTTTAGTATCTAATATCACTTAAATAAATGAAAATGTCTTTAAATAATTGCATTTTTTCTTATTTCCTATTACATTTACAGAATACAACTTAGCGGAATTTGGTGGATTTTGGATACCAAATTTTTGTAAAATATAGCGCAATTTTGATAAGGGTTTAGTGCATCTTTTATTCTTCATACGGCAACACTGGTGTAAAAACGTAAAATCAGGGTAGTGTAGGGGCATAAGTGTTCTGTACTACACTACCAAAATAATTAGGAGCATGACAGGAATGCGGTTACCGCGCCCTGTCCCATAGTGACGTGGAATAATTACTTTCTGCGGTACAGTGTTGCCGTCGTTTCGTTACTAGGTTACTAATATTGAAGAAGAATCAAGATTTAAGTTATGAATACAGATTCATAGAACTTGAGAAACTAGAATATACAGTAAAAAAAATTTTCACCACGTCTGACAAATAATAAGGGTAGTTTTAGAAATTGATGTGTAATAATAATTAATTAGTTCGATGATATAATAATAAGGAGTTATAAAAATAAACTAGAAACCGGTTTTGTGTAAAGTGACCTAGGTTAGCTTCTATCTTCATGGTAGAAACCTCACTTACATGAAGGCGGGATCAGATGTTGAGACGTCACACGGGCTTTTAGGCCGCCCCACGCTAGTCGTTTATAAAACGTGTAATATCATCACAACACAACGAATGGATCGATTTCAATGATTCAAAAAGTATGTTGCTCGTATGAATGTAAGGAACAACATTATATAGGTTTTGAATGGATTTTCTGACTTGTGCCTGATCCTCTTTCACGTACCTTTTTAACATGACATGCGTATTGGAATCCAAATTTCATATTATTTGAACTTAAAAAATAACGAGTGAATAGAAGGGGCATAAGATAATTTTAAAATAAAAAAATACTCATGTACAGCTGCCGTAAATATAACATAACGCACCATATACCAAGAGCCGTGGTAGCTCAGTGGTTAACGCTCGCTGTAAATTTAACA
Source organism: Parnassius smintheus behrii (assembly GCA_036936625.1). Lineage (NCBI taxonomy): Eukaryota > Metazoa > Arthropoda > Insecta > Lepidoptera > Papilionidae > Parnassius > Parnassius smintheus. The sequence goes on along the minus strand of JAUPFT010000015.1, from coordinate 27,691,627 downwards.
TAACGCGAGTAACCCGGGTTCGATCCCCGCCGGCACCAATGAAATTGTTAATTGCAATTTTAAGTGCTGATTTACCACGTGCTCGGCGGTGAAGGAAAACATCGTGAGGAAACCTGCATGTCAGAGAAATAAGAAAAAAAAATATTTCGAAGACATGTGAAGTTCGTCAACACGCATTTGGGCAGCGCGGCGGACACTTCCTTGCCCTAAACCCTCTCAGAAATGAGGGGAGGCCTGAGCCCAGCAGTGGGACGTATATAGGCTGTAACTTTACTTTACTTTTTTACTCATGTACATGTTTAAACCCAAAATACACACTTTCAGCAATGGTATATTTATTTTGGGAATTCAGTAGCGGCAATACTGCATCGGCGCAGTCGGATACTTGCTCTAAGCGTTGGTGTTTGTCTGTGCGGGATTTTTGTTATTAATTAGTTGTTTTTCTTTATCTTGTTACTTTTTGTTATTATTTGTTTTGAGTTTACTTTATCGTTAATTACTACTGTGTTGTGTGTATTTCGCAACCAAAACAAAAAAAGCTTCACGGCGGCAGCGGCGGCCGACGTCTCGGGTACTAGTGAGGAAAACACCATACTAGTTACGAAGCTAGAACATATTATTATACTGGTTATTATATTCTTAATATCTCACAATGGGTAAAAAAAAGAACAATCCGTGGGTCAGAAAGGACCATCATATTAAGAATATTTCATTTTTTTGAGAAAGAAAAGTTAAGAGGAATCACTATTCCAATAACAGCAGTAGACAAACGAGTGTGTGCTGCTACTGGAGTAAGTCGACGCACACTGACCAGAATTAAACGTGAAGAGGAAAACGAGATTGCCAAACGAAGAAGACTTGAAGTTGAAAGTGAACCGCAACCGAGTACTTCAAGCGAAGCCCCAACAGAGTCAGTAAAACTGTCTACTCCAGGAAAAAAGCGAATACAAAAGAAAAAGTTGGAGATTGATGACTTCATGATTTGTGCTATCAAAACCAAAATTGAATCCTTTTATACCGTTCACAAAGAAGTGCCAACATTGAAAAAACTATTAGTGGCTGTCAAAAGAGACCTTAATTTTCCTGGTCAACGGGAGACTCTACGAAAAATTTTGACTGAACAGTTAGGCTTCCGATTTAAGAAATGTTCCAGTAAGCGAGATGTATTAATCGAAAGACCAGAAATAGCAGCGTGGCGTGCTCGCTATTTACGGCGATTAAAAGAAAATGATGATTTGGGTACAGACAAAAAACCAGTTATTTTCACAGATGAAACCTGGATACACTCGCATTATACTGTAAATAAGTGCTGGCAAAGTCAAACTGTCCCAGGCCTAAGAAAAAACGCTAGTGCAGGCCAGCGCTGGATCCCCCCCGAACGGGTTCCCGCCTTGTCGTGGCGGGGTGGCTTAGTAGCCGTGGCTTGGTTTCCCACGGTGAACAAAGAGGAACCCACGTGGCTGGCCCGAGGTGAAGGGCCGGCCTGAGGTGGCCACTCCGAGTGGGCTTGGGGAGCCCACTTTGGATGTGTGCTGGTGGACTGCAGCGAGTGGGGACTCGCGCACCCTCTTCCGCTGCAGCCGAGGTGGAGTCGCGGAGGAAGAGGAGTGTTGGTATGGCGATGCGCCACTCGCCCTATCCTTCGCGACTCAAACGGGGCCGCACCGTTGATGCGGTTGTGGTGGGGCTGCGGGGGGAGAGGATTGTCGGTATTGCAAGGCGCCGCTCTCCCTACCCTCCGCAGCCGAATCTTGGTTGGCGGCGGAGCCATAGACCAGATCCGCCGCTGGGGTCGGGAAGGCTAGAACTTCTAAGTGCTCGTTTTTCCTGGCCCCATGGCCTTTTTGCATCGGACGCGAGGGCGTCTGTTGCACAGACGTAATTGGAGGCCGTGGAGGAAGGCACGAACGGGGAGGAATTTTCCTCTCCCGAGGAGGTGCTGCCATGGGGCGGCAGGCGCTAGTAGGGCCGCGGATGTGTGCGAAAGCGTTCCCGTAGCCCTGCCAATATGAGACAAAGGTGGAACACCATGGGGTTTTAAAAAAAAAGGCCAGCGCTGGATAGTAGTTCACGCAGGTATGAACAACTTTCCTTGTTTTTCTTTCGTTTTTAGTACCTATTGTTTTCTTACTTTTCTTAGTACTGATTATCACCTATCACTTTTCGATTGCGATAAAGATAAAAAATATTCCTGAGGTGTGAGCTATTATTGACTTTATATTAAACAAAAATCTCTCAGCAGGAATATTGTTTATCTAATCGTCGTGTCAGCCACAAGACGTAAACTGCTGGACATAGGCCTCCCCCAAAGATTAACGGTCCTGCGTAGCCCGCATCCAGCAGTTTATCTAATATAATATTATAAATGTCAACGTCAATTTGATTGTTTTTGTGTCCTGCTATCACTACAAAGACATTGCATAATATTATGACACATACATCAACAGACATAGCAGAGGAAATATAATGTGAAATAAGTTGTAATTTTTTATTTCAGGAGGAGAGATTGGGTTTGTCGAAGGTGCACATTTGTTATATAAATGCAAAAGGAGGAACAGGCCAGAAAAAGAATATTTAGTAGACACACTTTTGAGGGAAAGCGGCCACGAAGTTCTCAGACTGCCGCCGTACCAGTGTGATCTAAACCCTATTGAGTATATTTGGAACATAATGAAACAAAGGATCGCCGACAAAAATGTGGAACAGTCAGAAAGGCTTATCGAATCTTTAACCAGGGAGGCCATACAGTCAATTACGCAAACTGATTGAAAAAAGCAAATTAACCATGTAGACCGGTTACGGCAGAAGTACTGGGAGAAACAAGGACTACAAGACGCCAGAGAACTAATAATAAATATAAACGATGGCGACAGTGATGATGATACATCAGATTTTGAAAGAATTTCGGGGATTGAAGAATTGGAGTCAGATACTGATTCAGAATAAGTACGAGTACTGTCACGCATCAGCTGGGCGCTTCGAGAGCACTTTTAAAACCTTGACCCGTTATCTGTAGTCACTTTTCTGTTGTTTATTAAATTCATTAAAATTATTAATAATAAACATAAATTGTGTGTCTAATAAGTACCTCCGATCTAAAAAATCCCAAAATCATTTTACCTAATACTCATTGCTGACCTAATTTCAGAATTTTCTTTCCCCAAAATTTCTGAAATTCTGAATACCATAAGTATCATAATGACCGAAAATAACCATTCACTTATTTTCGTTTTAGTGGTAGATACATAACACTATGATGCAGTTAAATTCACAAACGTAGCTATTGTAATTAATTAAAATAAATAACGACGAGTAGTATATACTAGTACTCATACTATGTATTATATTTATATACCTGGTATTATACAGATGAAAGTGTTCCCCTCACTAGTCCTCAAGCCGCCATGTTCAGAATACGCCTAATTGTTTTGGTAGCGTAGTACTAGAGATGAGTCGTACTAGGTAAATTGCGTACTAGGTGCACCTAGTCCCATTCCGTATAAATACTCGATCCAAATACCTGTTCCACCTAGTCCATAAAGTATCAAGTACGCATAAAGTTTAGTATTGTTGGAATAGGATACGCTACTGTTTCAAGTACCATTTTATGTGCGTACTGCTGAAACGTGTGCAACAATGAATTGTAATTTTCTCTTCATACTTTACAAAATCATTACAATTATTTCCGTAACTAAATTACGAGAGTTAAGAATATACGAGAAATAAATTAAGATAATTTACTTCAAATGCTCCATTCCGCCATACCTACTAAATTCTTTACTGGATGTAGTATTCAAAGTACGTGTAGATGGCGCGTTTACAGAATTATTTCGTATTTTGTAAAATTTATTTTAAATTTTTTTTATCTTTGATTTATTTGAAAAACACTAGAATGGGAGTACTCACCTATTGATTTTGTATGTCTTGATTTTAAGCTGTTATGGTTTTTTTTTTACTATTGCTATAATTCTATAATAGGTTGATGCACATAATGACGGAAGGGAGAATTTAAAGTAGAATATTTTCATTTATCTCTCATATAATCTCATATAATCTTATGTAGTGTTATGCTTATACATACTTACATATCATTTTACACTATTTTAAATTTATTTTTCCATTCTGTTTTTGATGTTCTGCATTCGCCTCAAAACTTGATATTTTGCATCACCTTTATTTCTATAGGATCCTGTAATATTTTTAATTCATAAGAACACAGTAACAAATCATTTTCACTTCGTATTTTACATGCTATCAGCACTTTTTAAATCGGTGTCAATGAAGTCTACCTTTTTCGGTCTTTTATTTAGTTCTCCGTAACTCTGCAATTTCGGGTTTCGTGCGCGCTGTTGCGCTATTTTTTTTTTCCTATATAAATAATATCTCATTTTTCACTTAAATCTTGCCGTTTCTGTATTACGAGCCTAAAACCAAAATTTGACATGTTTTGACATCGTTGTTTATCAGGTTGTCATGGCAATTTTTATTCAAATATCGTTACCGGCCTGATGTTTTTACTTCAAAATACTCCTTTCTTCTTGGCCATTTACAAGAATTTGCTTTTAATTTAAATAATTTCAAATTTAATGAGAATAATTTTCCGTTCTTATGCCAGATCCGTCAAAAAGGGAAAATAAGCCGATCAATCGGCGAATGGGGGAGTCTGACTTGAGCTTTGATACTTGAAGCATCTCCTAAAGGCCTTTTCTGCACTGCCTCGGGATCCTGCAAGCCTCTGCCCGCTCCTTAAGTCGTCGCCTAGCCACGCCTACGCCTCCACCTACTAGTGCGCTGTGTTTACTTACTTCAAACGCTGCGTGCCTTCTCCTGACGTTGCGTGGACCTACTTCAGACGCTGCGTGTTTATTCCGGACGCTGTGTGGGTCTACTCCGGAAGTTGTGTTTGCCTACTCCAAGCGCCGCGTGTACCTACTTTAAACGCTGCGTGCCTACTCCAGACGTTTCGTGGACCTACTCCCGACGCTGCGTACCGGCTCAAGACGCTGTGTGGGTCTACTCCAAGCGCTGCGTGTACCTTCTCCAGACGCTGCGTGTGTTTTCTCCAGATTCTACGTGTTCCTAGAGCAGGAGCTGTGCACCTATCATAGGCATAGCCTGTGCATACTTCGTTGCAGTATCTTTTGTTATTTTTTTTTTTTTAATAATATTGTAAATCACCATCTTCATTACAACCCATCATCACCTTCATACTTTTTTTTTATAAAAGATACTGTAAAACTTCAAATTTTTAAATAATTTATTTTATTTTGGTTGTTTTCGTTCTAGTTAAGTTAGGTTCTTAGTTTTTTTATTGTCGCTTCACGACATTTGCCCCACGTTGGGCGCCAAATGTCGTGAAGCGACAATAAAAAAACTAAGAACCTAACTTAACTAGAACGAAAACAACCAAAATAAAATAAATTATTTAAAAATTTGAAGTTTTACAGTATCTTTTATAAAAAAAAAGTATGAAGGTGATGATGGGTTGTAATGAAGATGGTGATTTACAATATTATTAAAAAAAAAAAAATAACAAAAGATACTGCAACGAAGTATGCACAGGCTATGCCTATGATAGGTGCACAGCTCCTGCTCTAGGAACACGTAGAATCTGGAGAAAACACACGCAGCGTCTGGAGAAGGTACACGCAGCGCTTGGAGTAGACCCACACAGCGTCTTGAGCCGGTACGCAGCGTCGGGAGTAGGTCCACGAAACGTCTGGAGTAGGCACGCAGCGTTTAAAGTAGGTACACGCGGCGCTTGGAGTAGGCAAACACAACTTCCGGAGTAGACCCACACAGCGTCCGGAATAAACACGCAGCGTCTGAAGTAGGTCCACGCAACGTCAGGAGAAGGCACGCAGCGTTTGAAGTAAGTAAACACAGCGCACTAGTAGGTGGAGGCGTAGGCGTGGCTAGGCGACGACTTAAGGAGCGGGCAGAGGCTTGCAGGATCCCGAGGCAGTGCAGAAAAGGCCTTTAGGAGATGCTTCAAGTATCAAAGCTCAAGTCAGACTCCCCCATTCGCCGATTGATCGGCTTATTTTCCCTTTTTGACGGATCTGGCATAAGAACGGAAAATTATTCTCATTAAATTTGAAATTATTTAAATTAAAAGCAAATTCTTGTAAATGGCCAAGAAGAAAGGAGTATTTTGAAGTAAAAACATCAGGCCGGTAACGATATTTGAATAAAAATTGCCATGACAACCTGATAAACAACGATGTCAAAACATGTCAAATTTTGGTTTTAGGCTCGTAATACAGAAACGGCAAGATTTAAGTGAAAAATGAGATATTATTTATATCAAATGTCGTGAAGCGACAATAAAAAAACTAAGAACCTAACTTAACTAGAACGAAAACAACCAAAATAAAATAAATTATTTAAAAATTTGAAGTTTTACAGTATCTTTTATAAAAAAAAAGTATGAAGGTGATGATGGGTTGTAATGAAGATGGTGATTTACAATATTATTAAAAAAAAAAAAATAACAAAAGATACTGCAACGAAGTATGCACAGGCTATGCCTATGATAGGTGCACAGCTCCTGCTCTAGGAACACGTAGAATCTGGAGAAAACACACGCAGCGTCTGGAGAAGGTACACGCAGCGCTTGGAGTAGACCCACACAGCGTCTTGAGCCGGTACGCAGCGTCGGGAGTAGGTCCACGAAACGTCTGGAGTAGGCACGCAGCGTTTAAAGTAGGTACACGCGGCGCTTGGAGTAGGCAAACACAACTTCCGGAGTAGACCCACACAGCGTCCGGAATAAACACGCAGCGTCTGAAGTAGGTCCACGCAACGTCAGGAGAAGGCACGCAGCGTTTGAAGTAAGTAAACACAGCGCACTAGTAGGTGGAGGCGTAGGCGTGGCTAGGCGACGACTTAAGGAGCGGGCAGAGGCTTGCAGGATCCCGAGGCAGTGCAGAAAAGGCCTTTAGGAGATGCTTCAAGTATCAAAGCTCAAGTCAGACTCCCCCATTCGCCGATTGATCGGCTTATTTTCCCTTTTTGACGGATCTGGCATAAGAACGGAAAATTATTCTCATTAAATTTGAAATTATTTAAATTAAAAGCAAATTCTTGTAAATGGCCAAGAAGAAAGGAGTATTTTGAAGTAAAAACATCAGGCCGGTAACGATATTTGAATAAAAATTGCCATGACAACCTGATAAACAACGATGTCAAAACATGTCAAATTTTGGTTTTAGGCTCGTAATACAGAAACGGCAAGATTTAAGTGAAAAATGAGATATTATTTATATAGGAAAAAAAAAATAGCGCAACAGCGCGCACGAAACCCGAAATTGCAGAGTTACGGAGAACTAAATAAAAGACCGAAAAAGGTAGACTTCATTGACACCGATTTAAAAAGTGCTGATAGCATGTAAAATACGAAGTGAAAATGATTTGTTACTGTGTTCTTATGAATTAAAAATATTACAGGATCCTATAGAAATAAAGGTGATGCAAAATATCAAGTTTTGAGGCGAATGCAGAACATCAAAAACAGAATGGAAAAATAAATTTAAAATAGTGTAAAATGATATGTAAGTATGTATAAGCATAACACTACACTTAATAGTAATATTGTTTGCATAATTCTTATAAATAATGTTAAACAAAGAGTTTTTCTGAAAAACAAAAAATTTTAAGTGAGTTTGTGAGCTCCGGCGCACGACTGAAGTTTACTCCTTACAAACGATTATAAAATATATAGATTAGTAATTGTGGGTAAATGAACGCATTTTTGTACTACTGAAAGCATGCATGATACATTTACTTATATTAATTATATAATTTATATTCATCAAAATATATTACATAGTCATGGAAACGTAAATTATTTACATTTCCAATACTACTGTTACGAGCTTGAGGTTCGTGACAATAAAAAATGCCGATTGAATTACCAAAATTTACACTTTAATTTTCTTTACACCAATTAAAACTTAAAACACTAATAATTAATCACACTGATTCACTTTATTTCGCTCCGAAGCTTCGCTTGTCTCGCCAAATTCAATACTGCCCCGACCGCGTCTTGCAGCGCCTTTAAATACACCTTTTTCACCGAAAACGTCCAGAATATTCAAGTAAATACGCGCGCCAACCGACCAGGTGCAGATAGTTCGAGTGTGGGGCTTCCAGAAAGCTTAATTCTTCTGTCCGATACTAGATGGCGCTGTTGGTCGAAAGATTAGTCATGTCATTTTCTGGAAAGCTCTCCTCGCTTTGTTACCCGAGACTAGACTAGATGGCGCTAGTGCCAGACGTCAACTTAGGTGTGCAACACTGCCCCCTCCTAAGACATGCTCGTCCCGAGCATTATCGGCCCCATAATAACGCGCCAGGCGATCGTCCATGAGATCTTAGGTGTCCCTCTTGCGCCTTTCTGTATCCGGTAGGTTACATCGTTGATCCTGGTCACAATTCGGTACGGGCTGTCCCATTTAGCTTGAAGCTTAGGAGATTTCCCTTTACTGGAGACTGGATTGTTCAACCACACTAGTGAACCTTCGTCGAACCCTTTGTTGTTCATTTTGCGGTCATACCGGGTTTTCATCTTTTCGGACATTTGCTGACCCGATTGTCTGACGTGCTCATAAATGTCATTCATTTTGTTCCGCAAGTCATTTGCATAATCGGTTATACCGCGTGGGGCATCAGGTGGTATCCCGGTGATCAGGTCTGCAGGCAGCCGTAATTCTCTTCCAAAGTTTGCGAAAGCTGGTGTCACTGATGTACTTTCGTGAACAGCGCTTCGATATGACAACAAAAACGGTTGTATACGCTTATCCCAATCTCGTTGCCGGTTGTCTACAACTTTTGCTAGGTACCTCTCCAATGTCTAATTAAATCGTTCTACCATTCCATCAGATTGCGGGTGATAAGAAGTCGTTCTTGTTTTATGAGTACCCATAACTCGGCAAGTTTCCCGGAATATTTGAGACTCAAAATTCTTTCCTTGATCGCTGTGAATCTCTAAAGGTACTCCAAAACGACAGAAGACTTCATGAACTAGTTTATCTGCAACTGTTGAAGCTTCTTGATTTGGAATGGCGAAGACTTCTGGCCACTTAGTGAAGTAATCCATCACAACCATGAGATACTTGTTACCGCTTTCAATCTCCGGAAATGGCCCCGTCACGTCAATGGCCAATCTCTGCCATAGTGCACCAACATTATACAACTTCAATGCACCTCTACTACGAGTCTGAGGTCTCTTTACAGCCGCACAACTTATATATTGCGACACCAGTCCTCGACATCGTTTCAACAGTGGACCCAGTATAACCATTCTCGGATCTTCAGTAGAGTTCGTTTAACTCCCAGATGGCCTCCTGAACAATCATTATGGTACAGCTGTAGAACATCCGGTACTTTAGCTTTAGGGACAACCATTTGCAAATGACAGCTGTCTCCACGAACATTTTCCCACTTACGGCACAAAACTCCATCCTGAAGCAGCAAGCTGTCTCATTGGGCCCAACTCCACTCGTTGCTGAGATGGTCTGTCCTGAGCATCCTTACGGATCACTTCCTTACTCTCTTGCCTTGTACAATGTTTGCAATCTTCAGGACAAGGTCTTCTTGACAATGCATCTGCGTTGCCATGAGATTTCCCGCTGCGATGTTCGATCTAAAAGTCGTATTCCTGCAGTAGTTCAGTCCACCTCGCAACTTGTCCTTCTGGATTTTTAAACTGCAATAGCTATTTTAGTGCAGCATGGTCGGTTCGTAAGTGAAATTTTCGCCCCAGAAGATATTTGAAATTTTTTTAAATGCTGCAACGATTTTTTAAAATGCTGCAACGACTTTACTACAGCTAGCGATTCACGTCTTGTGACACAATAGTTCCTTTCCGGTTTTGACAACGACTTGCTGAAGTACGCTATCACGACCTCTTTGTCACTATTCCGTTGAGACAATACACCGCCAAGTCCTATATCACTTGCGTCTGTGTCAACTATAAATTCTTTGCTTGCATCAGGGTATCCCAAAATAGGTGTTTTCCACAGACGGTCCTTGAGCTCCTGGAATGTGATATTGCAACTTTCATCCCTGCAGAAATGTCGCTTCTCTTCGGTTCGCTTATGCAGAGGTTTGGCTATATCTGCAAAGTTCTTCACAAATCGCCGGTAATAGGAGCACAAACCCAAAAATGCTCTAACCTGCGTCTTGTCTTTTGAACCGGTCAGTCCTTGACAGCGGCGATTTTCTCTGGATCCGTGCGGATACCTTCTTCCGATACTACATACCCCAAAAAGTTAACTTGCCGTTTGAATAGTTAACATTTCTTCGGATTCAACTTGAGGTTGGCACTCTGAATCTTCATGAGCACGCGTTCCAAGTTTTGAAGGTGTTCCTCAGACGTACCGCCTACGATGATGATGTCATCCAAGTAGACCAGACAGGCATCGCCAATTAGCCCGGGAAGTACAAGTTCCATCAGCCTTTCAAACGTTGCTGTAGCATTGCGCAACCCAAAAGGCATTACTTTGAATTGCCACATACCTTTTCCCGTCGAGAACGCAGTTTTCTCCTTGTCCTTAGGGTCAAATTCAACTTGCCAGTAGCCACTTTTCAGATCCAGCTTGCTAAACCACTTTACTCCTGTAAGCATGTCCAGCGTGTCATCAATTCTTGGCAAGGGATAGCTGTCCTTCTTCGTAACGTCGTTCAGACGGCGGTAGTCAACACAAAACTGCATGCTGCCATCCTTCTTCTTTACCAGCACCATGGGTGAACACCATGGACTAGAAGAACGTTCAATAACACCATCCTTCACCATTCCTTCAATCATGGTTTCCACTTCCTTTTCACGTGCTACCGGCAATCTTCTTGGCCACTGACGGATAGGCAATTCTTCTCCTCTCATTTTCTGGAAAGCTCTCCTCGCTTTGTTACCCGACACTAGATGGCGCTAGTGCCAGACGTCAACACAGGCGTGCAACGCTACGTTATGTCGTCATGGAAACATGAAAACAGCGTCCATGGAGATCACATTCGCATGAGTCCGTACCGTACGAGACAACAGACACTCGCCCGCCTTGTACTCTTGTACTAGTATCTGGTTGAAGTCCCGAGTCCAGACTAGTCTCGAGTCTCCGGTATTGTCAGACAAAGATAGAAAGACTGCGGAATAGTGTAGTTAAAAAAGGACAGAATATATTATTACACAACACGAGTGCGCGTCACGTTACTTTTATATGCATTGAAATTTGGTTCAAATTCAAATGACAGACAAACTAATGATTTAGGCAAAGACGACCCGAGTTGAGCGCCTAGTAACTACAGTCTACGGCAACAAAATACGAGTACGACGCGTAGGCACAGTGAGACCAGATAGATCGAGTATTTTAAAAGTTGGAACAGGTGCAACCTAGTCTCGTTAAGTACTTAGTCCCTGGATCTGTTCTAGTATAGTCCCACAAGGATTATTTGGCACTTGCATGACATTGACATGAGGGCGTGGGTGTTCACTAACGGTTACCAGCTAAAAAAAATCCTTTGTTTTATGGAATTCGTCTTAATTATGGAGTATGGGGCTTGGCAGTATCCCAACTAATATTATAAATGTGAAAGTGAGTTTGCTTGTTTGTTTGTTACGCTTTCACGCCCTATCTACTGAACCGATCATCATGAAATTTTGCATACACGTTGGGAATGATGTTATGGCGAAAGCTAGTTGGGTTATATAACTAGGTTGTAAAATGGTTTTTGCAGGCTCAGGCTTACCATAAGGCAGGCATTATGCTTAGTTGCTACCTTAGTAGTATAAATTAAAAGAAGGAAATATTTGGATGACAGAATTTATAACATGAAAACTATAATGCAATAGTAAACGAAATAATGCCGTGTAGTGGCGGTTAAGAATATCCACTACCCCATATCTTCCCGTGGGTGTCGTAAGAGGCGACAGAGGGAGACAGGCAGGAGATGGGCAGCAGCATCTTCCTGATGACAACTGTGACGTAATAAAAAAACTGCGATTGCCAACCCGCTCGCCAAGCGTGGCAACTACGGCAAATACCCCCCAATGAACAAATACACAAAAAGACGGCCCCCAGTCCCCGGCGGCCCCGCTATTCCTGGCTACGGTGGCGACCATGGTAACGGCGGGGCAGGGGGTGCTAAGAATCTCCGGTGGAGGTTCGGTTGCCACCTACGACGACTCGACCTGGCAACATATAACGCACGCACCCTGAGGACTGACGAGAAGATACTGGAGCTGGAAGAAGAGGTAGACAAGTTGCGCTGGCATATTATTGGATTATCCGAGGTCCGAAGAGAGGGGGAGGACACGGCAATCCTCGAGTCCGGCAACTTGTTCTATCACCGGGAGGGCGACCATCTGTCCCAAGGAGGTGTCGGATTTATCGTCCACAAGTCTCTCGTCAACAACGTTGTAAAGATTGGGAGTGTGTCGACGAGGGTCGCGTACCTGATACTCAGAATCACCAAACGGTATTCGCTGAAGGTCATTCAGGTTTACGCACCAACCTCGGCACACCCCGATGAGGAGGTGGAGGAAATGTATGAGGATATTTCCAGAGCCATACATTCCTCCAAAACCCACTACACGGTGTTGATGGGAGACTTCAACGCAAAACTAGGCACAAGAGAAAGCGGTGAGCTGAAGGTAGGAAAATTTGGAGTAGGGCAACGGAACCGAAGGGGCCAGCAGCTGGCCGACTTTATGGAGAAAGAGGGACTCTTTATGATGAACTCTTTCTTCCAGAAGCGGCCCCACAGGAAGTGGACCTGGTCGAGCCCCGACGGTTCGACAAAAAATGAGATTGACTTCATTATGACGACCAGACGCCAACTGTTCAGTGATGTCTCAGTGATCGCAAGGGTGAAAACTGGCAGCGATCACCGAATGGTTAGAGGCACACTGAACCTAAACGTTAAGTTGGAGAGGTCTCGTCTAATGAAGTCAACGCTCCGTCCCCCTCGTGCTCTAATCCAGAATCCCGAAACCTTTCAGCTCGAGTTACGTAACCGCTTCCAGTGCCTAGAAGATTGCAATGCAGTGGACGATATGAACGACAAGCTCGTGGAAACTGTCCATGCGGTCGGAGCTAAGTTCTGCAAGACCCGCCGCAGAAGAACACAAAAACTCTCCGATCACACTCTTAATCTCATGGCTGTTAGACGGGAGATGAGGCTGCAATCGTCAACAGATTTGACAGCATACAGGCAACTGAACAGACAGATCTCCAAATGCATGCGGCGAGACTTACGCAACTTTAATACTTCTCGTTTTAAAGAAGCGATCGAGCGGAACCAGGGCTCCAAAGTCTTTGCCAGAGATCTGTCTGCCAGAAAGAGCCAACTGTCAAAGCTGAAGACTGAGTGTGGCAACATCGTTTCCGGGACACCTGAGATTTTGAGTGAGATTGAGAGGTTCTATGGGCAGCTGTACACATCATCGTTGGAGCCACACGCAAGTGTGAGTAACGATCCAAGAGCAAGTCTTATCCGACACTATTCCGATGATATCCCGGACGTCAGTCTAAGCGAGATTAGAATGGCTCTCCAGCACCTTAAAAACGGCAGGGCCCCAGGCGAGGATGGAATTACAGCGGAGCTTCTGAAAGCGGGTGGAACACCGGTACTTGTAGTCCTTCAGAAGCTCTTCAATTCCGTCCTCCATGGTGGCACTACTCCAGAGGCGTGGAGCAGAAGTGCGGTGGTCTTGTTCTTTAAGAAAGGCGACAACGCTCTCTTAAAGAACTACAGACCGATTTCCCTTCTGAGCCGCGTCTACGTGCTGTTTTCGAGAGTCATTACGAATCGTCTCGCACGCAGACTTGACGACTTCCAGCCTCCCGAACAAGCCGGTTTCCGAAAAGGCTTCAGTACCATAGACCACATACATACCCTGCGGCAGATTGTACAGAAGACTGAAGAGTACAATCTGCCACTTTGCCTGGCGTATGTGGACTATGAGAAAGCCTTTGATTCCGTCGAAATTTGGGCGGTGCTACAGTCCCTTCAGCGGTGCCAAGTTGACTATCGGTATATCGAAGTGCTGAAGTATTTGTACAGTAGGGCTACGATGGCTATCCGAGTACAGAACCAGAGCTCGAAACCTATCCAACTGCAGAGAGGTGTAAGACAGGGTGACGTTATATCCCCGAAACTCTTCACCGCTGCATTGGAAGACGTTTTCAAGCTACTGGACTGGAAAGGATACGGTATTGACATCAATGGCGAGTACATCACTCACCTTCGATTTGCCGACGATATAGTCCTTATGGCAGAATCGCTGGAGGACTTAAGCACTATGCTCAATGACCTCAATAGTGCCTCCCAACGGATAGGTCTTAAGATGAACATGGACAAAACAAAGATCATGTTCAATGTCCATGTCACACCTATGCCGGTAGTTGTTGGGAGCACTATGCTCGAAGTTGTTGACGAGTACGTTTACCTGGGACAAATAGTCCGACTAGGTAAGTCCAACTTCGACCGAGAGGTCAATCGACGGATTCAACTCGGCTGGGCAGCGTTCGGGAAATTACGACATATCTTTTCGTCAGGTATACCTCAATCTCTAAAAACTAGATTGTACAACCAGTGCGTGTTGCCAGTGATGACTTATGGATCTGAGACGTGGTCCTTCACTGCTGGCCGTATGAGGACGCTTAAGGTCGCTCAGCGAGCTATGGAGAGGGCTATGCTCGGAGTTTCTCTGCGTGATAAACTCAGAAATGAGGATATCCGCAGTAAAACCAGAGTGACCGACATAGCCCAACGGATTAGTAAGCTGAAGTGGCAATGGGCCGGCCATATAGCTCGAAGAACCGATAACCGATGGGGAAGAAAGGTTCTCGAGTGGCAGCCTCGTACCGGTAGGCGTAGTGTAGGGCGACCCCCCACTAGATGGAGTGACGACCTGGTAAGACATGCAGGAAGTCGATGGATGCAGGTGGCTCAGGACCGTGCTTTGTGGCATTACTTGGGGGAGGCCTATGTTCAGCAGTGGACTTGTGAAAGGCTGTAATGATGAATGAATGATGAAACGAAATAAAAAACAATATTTCAATTTTTTTACTATAATTATGTTCTGCATGAACTATGGCAAGAGGTTCAATGCTATTAAATTCTTTATCACTTTCATCTTGAGAATCGTCATCACTGCTTTCTTCACTCTCAGAGCATAATTCCACGATGAAAGGTGCATCCAAATATCCATCTTTACTTCTGAAGTTTCTTGACGTGGGCACAATGATTGCACCATTCTTCGACGGAAATGGAACTAAAAGCTTCCTGTACCAATTCTGGCATTTGATTGGCTGGTTTGCCAATATTTACCTCAGCTACTTTGCGTTTCATTGAAGCCCAGATCATTTCAATAGGATTGAGGTCACAATGATACGGTGGTAAACGCGATATCTGAAAAAGAAAATAAGCAATTTTAAATAAACCCATAGTCATTTATTTTAATAAAAAATAACAATTTATGAAGTCACTTTACTAGTAGATTTAGTATTTAAGTCATGATTACCTTGTGACCCAGTCCTTTTAAAATAGCATCAACAGCATACACTGGTTCGGGCTTATATCTATTGACAATTTCCAACAATTGTGGTCTTGTGTATTCTTCTGAATATTCAATATTGTTATTTTCTAACCACTCAATTATTTCTGGTTTTCTGGTAGTTGTGTTTGGGGGTTTGTTGATGCGTGTGTTGTGATATGGAGCGTTGTCCATTATAATTAAACTGGGTTTTGTCAAATTGGGAGCTAACTTTTCTGCAACCCATTTTTTAAAATTTGTGTGATTCATATCATCATGGTAATCACCACTTTTTGTTTGTGACTTGAACACCAAACATGCATTCTCTACAAAACCTTCATTACCTCCGGCATGGACAATAATAAATCTTTGTACTTATGAGACAGGCTCTAATACTCCATCTGAAATCAATCGTTTGTACATTAACAAATGCAAATAACACTAATTAACTAGACTATAAATATTATAAGATAGTTAACTAAACAATACCTTCGTCATCATCCTGCCAACATTTACCAGCTGTATGACCGGAGTGAATATATGTCTCATCTAAGTAAACAACTGGTAATGTGTCTGTCTCGTCATTACGCTTTATAGTCCGAAATAAAATAATTCTATGTTACTCATGAATAAGTGTGTCACTTTAATTTAAAATACATTATGAATAGAAAATAAATGTACCTACCTGAAGATAAAGAGCGCACCAAGCAGTTATATCGTTAAGTCCCATCAATACTGCTTTTAGTTTTTTTATATCGAAAACCAATCTTTTTTATGTGCTGTCTGAGAATTTCTCTACTGCAAGTGAATCCAATCTCTTCTTTAAGTAGACGAAGCAACTTATTCACTGTTGGTATTTCTTTTTTACAAGAATAAAACTCATGGATCTTTCGTCTAAGAACACAAATATCAAAATTGTCCATAACAATTTTATCCTTCCTTGTTTTTCTTTTTTTTCCCCGGTGTTACTATTTTACTTGACGACTCTTCAGCTAATTTCCCTTCATTTGTAATTCTTGCAACTGTTTGTAAAGATATACCTGAAATCGTATTTATTTTTATCAATTTGAAGGAGAAAATATATCTCATAATATGCCTACAAAATATGACCACTACACTATCCTTGGTAAATAAAACGAGCAAACTAAGGATACTATGTATGGCATCACTTACCTGTAGCAGCTGCAACGCGCTCATTTACTCTTTCAAATGGAATAACAGGGGCGCTAGATTGCTTTTCCTTCATAAAAAATCTCTTCACATTTAGCACCACCTCTCTAGTACCACTTCTTATCAATTTCGGCATATTTTGAGATTTATAAACGGCACTAAAAGCAATAAATAACGGTATACAACAACGACTTGAGCCGGCTGTCTAAACTTTCAGTATATTAGAAAGTAGACGTGGGCGTTATTTCACGTCACTAGATACAGTAACTGGCTACGCGGCGTGTAACCGAATCACTAGTTTCGAGTCATGTTACAAGTAGTGATTTTTGTAAATGCGTGATTATGATTACTGTTACCCGTGATTATTGCGGGAGTCGACTGTCGGTCGCTCGAGCGCAAAGCGCACATGTGGCATATAACAATAAACAAACCATCGTAAGTAACAGTTTTATTGTACGTTTAATTTTCATACGTAAGACTATAGACATAAACAATAAAATAGAGTAATCTCTGTTTGTAGATATTTAACGGTTTGTGATTCCGGGAAGCGAGTCACATTGAATTTAACTAAAATAATTTTTAAAACATTTTTGACGGAGTCATGAACTCGTTTATTCATAAAATTAAAATATAACTAAAAAATTAGTATAAAAAATTTAAAAATTTAAATGTTTATAATATTATAAAACTTAAATACTGTGTGTAAATAGCCAAACAAACAAACAAATTAATTGTACAGTGTAAATAAAAGTGCAAAAACAAATGATAGTGAAAACGTTGAAAAAGTGTAAATAAACTGTAAATATCAATAATCATTGTATATACAATCAAATTGACTTGTAAATATGCATGCATTAATAATTTTATGAAAATATTAGTGTCATAGTAAACGCAAATCAATCATAAATACATTTAATGCAGTCTGTCCTAGTTGGTGGTGATATTTATGCAAACAATCACAGTAGCCGAATAAAAGTAGCCAGTTACAAAAATCACTAGTTTCGAAACATGTGACGCCGATGAAGTCACTGGTTTCGTTACGTTTCTTGAAAATGACGTAACGACCCACGTCTATTAGAAAGTACTCTGTGGTCTAAACTGACGTTTTACAAGATGACGGCAATGACGGCGTTTAGTTCCGATTATAGCCACGTGCCAAAAGATCCATGCAGCACTGTATAAACTACTATATTTTTTTTTATAGTAATAGTACGCTCATCTCTACATTTGACATTTAATTTAGGGATGCTCGATGTTGCAGAAACATCGATGATGACATCGATGTTGATATCGATAGCTTATCATCGATGTTCGATGTTTATCCTACTTAAAACATCGATGTTGGCCATTATCGATGTTATTGCACATTAACCTAATTAGTAGATTAAAATTAGATGAACAAAAAATTAACAGTGTAGTTTATAGTTTATTATTAATGAAATGAAAGAAATTTATAAAACATTTAGTGCTAAATAGTAATTTAAAAAATGGGCAAAACTTAACAAATGTTTAGTTTATTTGTTATATTTTTGCCGATAATGATTAATGTTATTATTTTGATCTTCAAATGTTCCTATACAACGAAAAATCTACGAAAAAATTTACTATGAGACCTAATTTACGATTTAGACGTAGGTTCTATATTAACCATTCCTATCGCGAAATAAAAAAAATATGATTATAGAGGGCGAATTAGCAAACTTCACAAAAACAAATTATTAGACTTTTCCGTCACCTTTGTTCACTATTTTTTCTCAGACAGCCCAAACAGTAAGTATTCACAGCTGTTTATAAAATGCACTGTAAAATGCACTATGCAGTGAAATTTTCTATGCTCACAATCGCCCAGTGATTTATTTTCATAAACTTCAAGCAAATAATAAACTCATTAGCTAAAAAATTAGCTAAATATAATTAAATTGTGTATATTCATATTGTTTCAAAATTATGTGTGTATAGACAGCAAGAGAAAAAACATTATTTGTATATCAATTTATGAAGAATAGTTATCACATACACAGACAACTGTGACATTACGGTTCACACTTGAGAGGGAGTTTGACACAACATAATGATATTTTTCAGGTGATTGATGCATTTAAGACTCCTAAATTATTCAAAATTTTAAACCTTTAATAGGAGATAAAATATTTAGTTGATATTGATTTCGCGGGTTCGCATTTTTCACAAGTTTTTATTAATCAATTATTGGCTCATTAACATCGATGCTTCGATGTTTGACATGTGGTATCATCGATGTTACGATGTTTAGCATGTGGCAACATCGATGTTAAAACCTCGATGTTTTAATTTCTAACATCGATGATCATCGATGTTCGATCCCTAATTTAATTCTACACAAACCAAGTAAACCAACAGCCAACACAACTGAACGGTGAACACAACACACGTAAACGTAAACATGGCAGGCGCAAGCGCTGTAATACGAAATACGCTTTATTATTTTATATAAAACGTCCGTGATATAAAATGAAAATCGAAATTAGTTTTATAGAAAAATATCTCTTAATCCGTTTTTTCCATAGCTTATTGTAGCAAATTAAGCAAAAAAGCTGTTTAAAAACTTTATTATCTAGTGCCGTTTATATATTTTTATTTAAAATTTATGTTTTTGAAATCATTACATGTCTCTAATTAGATAAATTCTTATATTTACTTATCGTTGTATAATCACGTACTTATATTAAAATGTTTACTAAATCTAAGGTGCAATTTCAAGATCAACAACTTGATGATTATGTACTTGAGGTAAAGCAAGAACTTTGGATGTTGATGAATTGCCATACTATGAAGTTACAATGTCATATTAGTTTGGATATTTTTCAGAATTCAGTACTAAAGAGTAAATTACAAAGCAAAGTTGAAGCCTTAGCTATTATGAACAAGGAATTGGACAAGTGCAGTATGGAACGTGACAGATATAAAACATTAGTAGAACAATTACGATGTAAGAAAACTATGTCGATATGCCTTCAAGATAATAATAACTTCAGGTTTACACCAATAAATACATTAACTGGTGGGGAAATACTTGCTAAAACCAGAGACAATAATATTATGTTAAATTTAGAGGTATGTGCAAGTATATCCTTTCTTACTCCTTGTTAATCCTTACTGTACACATAAACGCTAGTGTTGGTGATCTTACCATAAGTAAGGCACTGAACCGATCTTGATAAAATTTAGTATTAAGATAACTTGCATCAAGAAGATAGACATAACTAGATGACTTGTATTTAAATGCTGTCAACTGCTAAAAATAAACCGATAATGATCGTATGCTCTAAATGAAAACTTCATACAGATGAAGTGGGAAAGACAGATGAAATTTTATAGTGTTTATAGTAGAACCCAATATGCCATTATCATCATTCATCATTACAGCTCTTTGCAAGTCCACTCTTGTACATATGCCTAACATAAGGAATAGCACAATGCGCGGTCCTGAGACACCAGTATCTATCATCATCCTGCATCTCTTACCAGGTCATCAATCCATCTAGTGAGGGGCTGCCCTACCCTCCGCTTACAGGAACAAGGCTGCCACTCAGAACCTCTCTTTCCCATTGGTTGTTAAGCTATATTCAGCTTATTGATCTGTTGCGCTGGTTGTATATCCTTATTTTCAAGTTTTGAGGTTTTTATGATGAGAAGATGTGTTGTCATCTCCCGAAAGCTGCCCAGCTGAGTTGGATTCCTTGATTAACTTCTTGATCGAAGTTGGACTAAGCTAAATGGACAATTAGTCCCAGGTAAACATATATGTCAATCTAAATGCCTCTAACAACTACCTGCATAGGTGTGACATGGTTGTTACAATATATAACCTTGGTTGTGTCTATGTTCATTTTTAAGAAGACGTTATTGAGGTTGTTGAGTATAGTTTTGAGGTCCTCCAGCGATTGATAAATTAAAAGTGAATGATGTACTCACCATTGATGTTGATACAGTATCCCTTCCAGCCCTGTAGATGGAAAATGTCATGCAATGCAGTGGTGAAGTGTTTTGGAGATATCGAGCCTTTTCAGGAAGAAGATCGTAACCGCCATTTTGCATATTTTACAGGAGAACGTTTTTTTTAAATATTTCTCAAATCATTTACAGCATCAATTTGAAATATTTACTTGGTGTTATATGGGCACCTCCCTATTAATTCAAATGTTAAGATTTGACTTAGTGCTATAAAATCACATACATTTGTCGCTTACGTTAAAACTGATGACCGTTATTATGTAGAGCTGATATGAATATGTCGATTACGATAATTCTTAAATATCATAAAATAGTAGAAATAATATTTCTATTATATAATATTTCTAAAATAATATTATTATTTTTTGTTTTTTTTAACTGTTTTTACAAGATACCATGCCAGGCAGAGAAGGACAAAGAGTCAGAAATACAAAAAAGTAAAAAAAAAAATTGTAGGTACTTCTAAGTGAATTTGAGCTTTATTAATAAAATGAAATACAAAAAGAGTCATCAGTCCTCGTCTTCATCAGTCTCAGGTAAAGCGTCTCTTGTGTTTCTATCGCAGGGCAAATCCAGATATTCTTTTGTATAAAATTCTGGTATGATACCCTTTTCGCACATTTTCTTTAAATCTTCGTATTTCGCCTTCGAGATGGGAAGTTTTTCAGTGTAAGCAGTATTAGGTTCACGAATAGCTTGTTGATTCTGCCGAGACCTCAATATAAGAGACACATCAATAGCTTGTTCGGGTCCATCATAGTCGTATTTAAGATAGAACTTGTCACCTTTTTCAAATCTAGCGTTACGCAGCTTGCTTGTTTGTATTTTAATTTTGTTTGGTAAAAAGGCTGTTGCATAGGAATTCTAATCTTTAATTTCATTATTTTTTAAAAGAATTGTCTCATATTTTTTGGGATTTGTCCGAGCATTTCCAATCAAAGTTTGCCATTCAGATGGTGCGTAAATAGTTCTTTTCTGTATAAATCCTTCTATAGTTGCATGCACAGAGTCTACTGGCATCATGGTATGTCCAGGAATGAGGAAGTTTATAGTCAGCCTTTCAACAAAACTCGCATGATATTGCATGAAATAATAGAGCATTACAATCATGGCTTTATTTTTATTTTGTCCTGCGCAACTGTCACAGTATAATGCAACTTCATTTTGGGTCCTTCTCTCGTCAACCATTTTAAGGTATTTAAAGATAATAGTACAGATTTCATTACACCCTCTTTTTGCTTCCGTTTCGTTCCAAAGATAACAAAATACAGATCTGGTACCGCTTTCATAAATGCTTTCATTATAATAGGCAAGCTTTCGAGTATAGTAGAAATTTACACTTTGACCGCGAGGTGTTGTTAAGACCTTTTCAAGATCAAAGCTTGCACACAAAAAGTTTCTGTTGTCTTTGCTTCTTTTTTGATGCTCTAGTAATAGCTTTAATGATGTTTCTTTGTCCTTAATGTGATTCTTGTAAGCATCTGATTCTATCGCTTTTTTTCTTTCTTCATCATTTAAATTCTGTATTCTCTCACATTGATCACATTTATCTTTCTTTTGTAAGTGAAACCCTAAGTTAAATTCAGTCTTATATATTTTTCTAAACTTCTGATAACTTACTGCGCCTAACTCTTTCGTATCATCGTCTTTCAAATAAAAGTTTCTATATAAATAGGTCACATCCCTAAATTCAGTTGGTAAGTACAATTTGTTACTTTTGTTTCTGCAATAGTGTGATTGAACGGCAGGTAACTTTTTTATAAAATTATTGACATTTTGAGTTTGAGATTGACTGTATTTATTTAAAGGCGTTCGTTTGCCGCGTTGGTCAGGTTTTGACAAAAAACTTGCAATTTTATGTGATTTAGTGTAACGCAGTGTCATTTGCGAAATATCAAGGGTTTTCAAAAGAAACTGT
This sequence comes from Parnassius smintheus behrii, assembly GCA_036936625.1. Taxonomy (NCBI): domain Eukaryota; kingdom Metazoa; phylum Arthropoda; class Insecta; order Lepidoptera; family Papilionidae; genus Parnassius; species Parnassius smintheus. The sequence goes on along the minus strand of JAUPFT010000015.1, from coordinate 27,669,011 downwards.
TGACAAATTTTAACCGATTCAGTGTCCTTTGGTAAGTAATAATTGTAACTTATTTTTCGACGATCACTTTCTGCTCTTTTTCGACCGATTTCACATTCCTTAATACAAGATAAAATAAAATCTCTTTGTCTTTGTAAGGATCCAAGACCCCAATAGAGTTCATGGACGCAGTTTCTCTCGATTTCAGTAAACTTATTAGCGCAGCCATTCCCGCATTTTTTACCTAAGCAGGGATTAGCTTTGACAGATTTTCCTTTTCCAGACCACCTCTCAGACCTTTCTTTTAGTTTTTTTGGTAGTGGTCGTTTCTTCCGCATACCCTTTTTACCAACGATACCTGAGTCTTCCTCTTCTGTGCTATCAGAACTTTCTTTGGTTGAGTCCGAACTTTCAATTATCGTCGTAGGAATTTGAATAGCAGACGTGGATGGGCAAGTGTAGTCGTCCATACTTGTAAATACTAGCCTTTTCTTTTTTCTTCTGATAGGAATATGCCAAGACTGGTCAGAGTCACATCCACTAAAATCCTTTTCTATTTCAGAGTTTTGGTCGGTAGACGAGCAATGTGTAGAATCAGAGTAGTCAACTAAAGCATTGGATGGTATAAGTTCAGCCATCTCCTCAATTTTCTGGAAGCGAAATAAAAACGCTATACAAATCCAAATCACCGCCACCCAAACAAAAGTTAAAGCACGAAAAAAGAAAAAAAACTGTGAAGGAAATTTAAGATTTAGGCATAACCACTCATAACGTATTTAATTGAAATGATACAACTTATCATCAAACTTAATAACATCCAGTAGGTAATTTAACTTATTTATGAAGTCAATGCATTTAATCAAACCCAGAAAAATAATTAGTACCTATATTATTTTACTTAAGTCTCTAGTGCTAAAATACCGCCCACCTAATTATTTTTGTTCACATCACACGATTCAAGTAGGTAATTTAGTTTCACGTTTCACTTACCTTGTCGTTCGATAATACGTGTTTTTTTACTTGAACACTCAGTTTAAGCAAATACACATTAGGAATAGTTAATTTTCAAAATATTCGTAACGTAAGTGAAGAAGGTAACACAGTGACGAAAATCTTCAAATTTAAAACACGTTGAAACCTGTCTTGATGCTACACTACTTCTACAAGTGCGTTTTGATTCACTATTAAACTATTAGGTTGATTCTTTTAAACTATTTCTTTGATCGGAGCTTTTAAACATAAAATAATAAGCAGTTTCGTTATTTCTATTACTAACCTAAAGTCAAGGTAAGTTTTCTACTATAGTTACCAAAGTTAATGGCATTCATATTTTAATTTATTACACTATTATAATGTTACAGTTCAGGAACAACTAAACGCAAAACGCATTTTATTTCTATCGCAAGCGACAAGTATTTCACTTACGTTGCATAATTTATTATCGTAAGTGCCAAGTAGGATGTTTGCAATAAAATTATTAACCTAATATTATATCGTAAGCGACAGGTACTATACTAACGATCTGTCAGTCGGTGGAGGTTACGTTAAAAAAATTGAATGGGTTGTAACTTACGATGAAAATTTCGTAATTAAAAAAAGTTAATTACCATTTCTACTTTGAACTCAAGTAAGTGACAAAAAGATTCAAAATCAGTTGATCTGGCGGTTAGTAATTAAAACCGTTTTTTGGGAATTTTGGCGCTTACGATGTTCTTCCTGAAAAGGCTCGATATATTTTCAACCTGTCTTACACTTCACTGCAACTGGATAAGTTTTGTACTTCGGGTATATACTCGGCAAGTCATCACATTCCTGCTGTGCCAATTTCAGTACTTTAATATACCGATAGTTGACTCGGTACCCGTGAATGGTCTGTTGCACCACCCAAATTTCGACAAAATGGAAGGTATTATATTGTAGTCCAATATGCAACACAAAGTGGCAGAGTATACTTTTCTGTCTAAAAACAGTGGTAGAGCCACGCGGCAGCTTTGCTGTTGCACATATGGGCCGGCTCGAACCGGGGTGGTACCACGACCTCACAGAATACCGGCGTGAAGTGGAAGCTTTGCTTCCACGTTTCGTCTGGTTAGTGCAGGTGGCCGGAGGCCCAAATCCCCCCCCCCCCCATCAACATGGTAGCGGAATTAAATAATGATAGACTACCCCAGGAGGATACCAGCATCCCTGGAGAATCCCTCGCTGAACATCCACGACCATGTTTCTCCACTTCTGAGCGTGGGTGCTCAGGCTGCCCCGCGTATTCTGGGAGGGGCAAAATTCCGCTCAAGACTACAACTGCTCGGGGCAAACGGAGCAACAAGACAAGGCGACCCCTGCCACGCTGTCCGTGAATTTCTGCAATATCAGGGGACTTCACTCTAACCTAAACGCCGTCCACTACCATCTCGAGACGGCGAGGCCGGCTCTGCTCTTTCTGACCGAGACGCAGGTGTCCTCTCCGGCTGATGTCTCATATCTCTCCTACCCGGGGTAAAAACTGGAACACTCCTTTGTGCCTCGGGCTGGAGTTTGCGTTTACGTCAGAGATTACATCTGTTCTCGACGCCTCGGGAAGGTTCGGACCTGTCCATCCTTTGGCTACGCGTAGACAGCGACGACCATCCGCGCGTCTACGGGTGCCTCTATAGGTCCCATAGCGGTAATGCCGAAACAGACCGACTCTTCGACCACGTCCAAATGGCTACAGATTCGTTGCTACAGCAGATCCCCTCCGCAGAGATCGTGATCCTCGGCGACTTTAACGCCCATCACGCCGAATGGCTTGGTTCACGTTTAACCGATCATGCGGGGCGATCTGTTCATGATTTTGCCTTGGCATATGGTCTGACACAACTGGTTACTTCGCCTACGCGGATTCCAGATGTGGAGGATCATGCACCTTCCCTGTTGGACCTTCTGCTGACCTCTCATCCGGACGGATATCAGATTTCCGTCGAAGCCCCTTTAGGCTCCTCGGACCATTGTCTTGTCCGGAGTGTGGTGCCACTCACGCTGAAATCGCAGTTGCATTCTGCAGGCTGCCGCCGTGTTTGGCACTCCTATAGTCAGCCGATTGGGATGGGATGCGGTCTTTCTTTGCATCCTACCCTTGGGGGCGGGTTTGCTTCTCGCCGGACGATCCCAACGTTGTTGCGGATTCTGTTGCTGATGTGGTACTTCAGGGTATGGAACTTTTTATTCCTTCCTCTGTGGTGCCCATTGGAGTCAAATCTCAGCCATGGTTTGGTCGCTCCTGTAAAATAGCATCATGCTATAAGCAGGAGTGCTACCAAGCCTGGGCTGACGCATCAGCGTCCCGGGATGTTAACACCATCGCTATAAAAAAGAAGTATAATTCCGCCTCTAGGTCCTTCAAAAGAGTCATTGCCAAGGCAAAGTCAGAGCACATAGGCAGAATTGGCGAGAAACTAGTTCGCCTTCCTTCTGAAACCCGTGCATTCTGGTCTCTCGCCAAGGCTGTCCAGGGGAATTTCTGTCAGCCATTTCTTTGCGTCCAACTCGACTCTCGATGACGGGGGGAGTACGCCGCCGACCATCCCGCGGTGTGAGCGCTCCATGCCGGAAGTGCAGTTCACACAGCGCTTGGTTCGCAAAGCACTCCTCTCCCTGGACATCCACAAGTCGAGTGGTCCTGACGGAATCCCCCCAATTATGCTGAGGACGTGTGCTCCAGAGTTGGCACCGGTTTTAACGCGTCTTTTCCGGTACTCCTACTCCCTAGGCGTAGTCCCAAAATCATGGAAGACGGCTTTCGTCCACCCGATGCCTAAAAAAGGCGACCCCTCAGACCCGTTCAACTACCGGCCTATCGCCATCACCTCCTTGTTCTCCAAAACTATGGAGTCCATTGTAAACTGCCAGCTCATGAGGTACCTTGAGGATCACCAGCTGATTAGTGACCGCCAATACGGTTTTCGCCGTGGTCGGTCAGCTGGTGATCTTCTGGTCTACTTAACTCACAGATAGGCGGAGGCAGTAGAGTCCAAGGGGGAGGCATTGGCCGCTAGTTTGGACATTGCGAAGGCCTTCGATCGGGTTTGGCACAAAGCGCTTCTTTCGAAGCTCCCTTCCTATGGGCTTCCCGATTTGATCACCAGCTTTCTTGCAGATCGGAGCATCAAGGTCGTTGTAGACGGTGCAAGCTCCGATTGCAAGCCTATTAATGCTGGTGTTCTACAAGGCTGCGTGCTATCGCCAACGCTGTTTCTTCTGCATATGAATGATATTTTGCAAACCCGTAACATTCATTGCTATGCAGATGACAGCACTGGTGATGCTTTTATACCGGCCGAGCCAATATTTCTCGGGAAAACGTCTCCGAGTGCTGGGACAAACTTGTGTCTGAAGTCGAGTCTTTGCTGAACAGAGTCTCGGTTTAACCCCCAGAAGACACAAGTTTGCGCGTTAACCGCTAAAAAGAAGCCCTTTGTCGTATCTCCTCAGTTTCAAGGCACCCCCCTTGTTGCCTCAGCCAGTATCGGAATCCTCGGCGTTGACATATCGAGTGACGTGCAGTTTCGTGGTCACTTGGAAGAGAAGGCCAAATTGGCCTCTAAAAAGCTTGGCGTGCTCAGCAGAGCGGGACAGTATTTCATGCCGGCACACCGCCTGCAACTTTACAAGGCGCACGTTCGCACACGGAATACTGTTCCCATCTCTGGGCTGGGGCTCCCCAGTACCAGCTCCTTCCACTTGACCGCATCCAGCGCAGAGTGGCTCGAATCATCGACGACCGAGTGCTTTCCGATCGGGTCGATTCACTGGCACTGCGAAGAGATGTTGCATCTCTTTGCATTTTATTTCGCATATACCATGGAGAGTGCTCTGAGGAATTGTTCGGATTAATCCCAGCCGTCAAATTTCGTGAACGCACTACGCGGCAAACGTCCCGATACCATCCACAATTGCATCTGGATGCTTGTCGGTCCACCACAGTACGTTTCAAAAGGAGTTTTCTTCCGCGTACAACCTCTTTGTGGAATAGTTTACCACCGGCGATTTTTCCGGACCGATACGACCTGGGGACCTTCAAGAAAAGAGCTTACTCCTTTCTAAACGGCCGGCAACGCACCTGCAATTCTCCTGGTGTTGCGGTTGATCATGGGCGGCGGTAGTCACTTAACATCAGGTGAGCCGCATGCTCGTTTGCCCCCTCTTCTATAAATAAAAAAAAGTTATAAATGATCTTCCATGACGATCCAGGGAAACATTCTTAAACACTGAGTTGTAAAGTTCAATCAAATAAAGCAATAAAATGCTTAATCTGATGATTATTATTTTAAAAAAGTACATGAAAAGATTAGCTAAAATGTTAAACATATCTATGTGGCATAATATATTGAAAAACAAAAAAGAAAAAGAACTCATTCATAAATAATTTTGGTGACAAATAAACTACATAACTTCAAACAGTCCACCTGATAGTTGTGTCTGTACAAAGACATCTGCAATCTTGAATAAAACTAAATTTACGGATTATATCGCGTTTATTTAACTGATTTTACTTATTTTTAATTCCCGACGTTTCGGGTGCTTTACAGCAACCATGGTCACGGGGGGGACTGAGATGTTTGACGTCCCAATGTCATAGTTAGTCCGGCTACCTTCAGTTTTTGAATATTAATTTTTGATCCGATTTACGCAAAACGAACTTACAGTATCTTGAAGTCTTGCAGTGGTATGCTTGGGTTTGGGTTTAATTTTTTTAATTATAGGATCCCAAGCAGATGGCAGCACCCAACCATCTTCTCTATTGAAATTAGGATGTTTTTTAATTTCAATAGCTTCGCGTCCTCCTCATCATCCTTGGTAGGAATCGGTGTTCTTTTGCGAGAATTTGTGGTTTATCAAATCTGATGTAATGGTGGGGACGATCTTGAACATGTTCACAGACTGCAGACTTCCCAGAGCGTCGGTGCTTCAAGTCAGCTATATGTTCTTTCACGCGGGTTTTTATGGATCTTTTTGTTTGACCTATGTAAGAGACACCACATTCACAATCTAACTTGTACACTCCTGCATCTTGTAGAGGGATATTACACTTGACGGATGGTAAAAATTGACTAATCTTCTTCGGCGGCTTGTAGTATGTTTAATGGAAGCTCGCTTCAAGATGTAGCCAACCTTGTCTGTGACTCCTCTGACATATGGTAGTACAGCAGGCACACGCTCGACTGTGGCCGGCTTCACTCGGTCACTGTGACGTAGGCGCGGGATCCGAAGCTTGTTGTCTTGCAACACTTGCTTGACATGCTGCAGCTCGGCGGCCAGATGTTTTCTGTCACAGATCCCTCGTGCTCTCTGAAACAAAGATTTACCCACGGTAGCTAACGGTGAAGGATGATGGTGAGATTCACCATTTAAATATCGGTTGGTATGGATCTTTTTTCTATACACAGTGTGACCAATAGTGTTGTCAGGATTTCAAATGACTAAAACATCTAGGAAAGCTAAAGAATTATTTGCCTCTAACTCCATTGTGAATTGTATTTTAGAGTTTATAGAGTTAAGGTGGTTTAAAAATGCAGTTATTTTGTCAGATGGTAAAATTGTGAAGGTGTCGTCTACGTACCGCTTGTAGAATCTTGGATTTACAGGAGCAGTAAGAAGGTCTTTCTCCTCGAAGTCCTCCATAAATATTAAATATTAGCTATGATTTTGTACGTGACCTGTTATCTAGTTGGTATTGTTGATCGAAGCTTTTTACAATGAAACTGGTTATTTATTTATTTACCGTTATATCATTAATGGAAGACATTAATTAATAAGGTTAAAAAAATAAAAATATTCTGTAACCATTTAACAGTTAATTTTATTTCAGGTTGAGACTTTACGTAGCAAATTAGAAGAAGCAAATGGTGACATTTTGGTTTTAAGGAGACAAATACAAAAGGAGGGTACCTTACTTGATGAAAATAATGGAATTAAAAAAAAATCATCTATTTTTCAACAAAAGGAATTTGAACAACTAGTACAGAATTTAGAAAGAATTCAGAAAAAAGTAAATTACTATTTTTTTTTTAATTAAATTTATCTACGTGTTAAATGTATGTTTCTACATGATATTAGAATTCTGTTATCAGAAATTTTACATTCGCACACAAATGTATACAACGTGGGGCTACAACGGCGACTTTAATTTAACACACATATACGTTTTCACACTTTCATTTCATGACGAAATTATATTGCCATTAAACGTCATTATTTACGGATATATTTAAAATTTTAGAAAATAGCATGTTAGAGCAACCTGTACTTAAAGAACTGTCGCGCAGCGGTCATTTGCCGGGGTCACGGATCATAACATTGCATCATCGAAATTAAAACGAATAAGCAATACTATTGAAGGAAAGAAGATTTGTCAGCGAGCGGCCGACGCAGGAGACACCTGCTCCTCTCCCGCACCCCGCCGCACTGATATCGAAATATTTTTATAGTACTAGCTGAACCCGTGTCCTTGACACACTTGTTCATAGCAGTGTGCATAATTAGGTCGACTAATATTTTGGTGAATAATTCTGCGAAAAGACGCTTACCTATTGTTTATTTATTAATTTTTGTGTAATTAGGTTATGGTACTGCGATAAAAACGCTTTGTTTTGGTTTTTTTCCAATCTAGTTGATACATTTACATTTCTTGCGATACGTGATAAAATAATAAGAGTTAATTATTGTCAGTGGTTACTTAGAAAAATTGAAGAGGACAGTGACTTTCTTTCTCAAATTTGTTGGACTGATGAAAGCACGTTCACCGGAAACGGCATGTGGAACCAGCACAATCTGCACCACTGGGCACCAAAAAACCAAAATCCGCGCGTTTGGCAGGAGTCAGCCCATCAGTACAGATTTTCGGTAAATGTTTGGGCAGCTATTCATGGTGACAACATCATCGGACCCGTATTCATTGATGGGGCTTTGAACGGCGAAAGGTTTGTTAATCTATTAAATAATACGGTGTCAGAATACACAAACAACCTAAACGTCCATCGATACCAACGAATGTGGTACCAACCTGCACACTCTGTAACAACAGCCAGGCAGTGGCTAAATGACACGTTTGATGCACAATGGATTGGTAGATTTGGACCTCGAAGGTGGCCAGCAAGATCGCCAGACCTCACGCCACTCGATTTTTTTTTCTGGGGGTGCATCAAAAACGATGTATACGCGGAGAACGTAGATTCGGTGGAACAATTACGCCATCGAATAATAAATGCGTTTGAGAAATTGAGGGAAATGGCTATAAGTGACAATTTATTATCAAATGTGCGAGAAAACATGAAACGCCGTTTAGTTCTTTGTATCTGCCAACAAGGTGGCCTTATTGAAAACAAGAAAATTTAAAATAAAGACAAAGCAGTGATTAGTGATGACAGTTAACAAATAGTAACACGAGAGTGTGATACGATACGTGTTTGACTAAGCATCTCCGCTGTAGGTACCACTTAGGACGCGCGCCGCCACGCCGATAAGTTTCTTTGATAAACAAGACACTTTGCGCGGTTGCCAGCCCGCTAAACGCTGCGTTGCCGCTCCGAGTTAACGTAAACCAACTAGGTAAGTATTTTCATGAATGAATTTTCGCAAGGATGATCCCAATTTTAGTTACTTTTTTAATATTTAGTTTGTTTGAAAAAAATAATTTTTCAATTTACGAGTAATTTTAACTTTTCAAAAAGAATATGATTAATGGTCACTAGCCCTACCCGTGTATTAAAGTCACCATTGTAGCCATACGTTGTATACAATGTGGCTATAAATGTAGTTCATCAAAAAAAAAAAAGAGAAAAATTTGTAAAATAAATTGTCTATTCAAGCAAAGGCCTATAAGATGATGAATAAATTATGTGGATACAAAAAAGTCCACTTTTCCAGAACACTAAAAATAAAAAATAAATGAGTTTTTCTTCTATCTAAATACAAAGTTTTATAAATATCACTTGCTGATAGAAATCTTTATCTTTTTAAAATTCTGAGCCCTCTTTTCAAGTTCAAGTTACTGCATTATATACTTTCTTGCCTATGACTTATCTGTAGATAATACTAATAGTAACTGCTTTTTCACGGCAGGCCTGTCTCACTACGCGCTATAGACATGAAAATATACCTACGCTGTGCGGCCCCCTACAAGAGGCTAATTCGGCGAGGTTGTCACTCGCGCGCTCGAGCTGACGCGCGCCTTACGTTAACAAAAAAGTACTTTTCTACTGGATATCATACAAGTTCTTAAATAACAATAGGAATATCGAGTTTTCATTCTTTAATATACCTAAGGATACCGAAAGTTAAGATATGACTAATTGATAGAAGCGGTCAGCCGCCGTAGAGTCTACATCACCTGAGGATGCCTCGTGTAGAAGCGAAACACGTGTATTATCGTCGATGGTGTGTCTTTCCTGGAATATTGGTGTTGGGAGTAGTGGTGTCGGGAGTAGGGTGTTGGGAGTAGTGGTGCTGGGATTAGTGGTGACGGGATTGGTGCACGCAATTGAGGGAGGGCGGGAGGTGCTCTTCAATCCAGGTAAGACACATCATTGTATTTAGTTAGCGGAAGGTTGCAAATTAATTAACATCTTTATTAAGATATGACTATTTAATTAATAATGCCGTCGTGTATCGCATGTTTGTAAATAAAAATGGGAAACAGAAAATGGTAGGTATATTTTCATGCCTAAAGCGCTGAGTGAGACAGGCCTGATGAAACAAAAAGCGACACAAAAAAGAGACAGACAATACACAGCTAAAGCATTTAGCGTGCGAGAGAATGAGCTAAAATACAGTATACAGTGACTCCAATTATCTTTGTGTCTCTTTGGGCGGTGCTTCGTAGCCTCCCCACTCTTGTCTACTTTTCTAGAGGTTGCACTACCGCATGTGAGCAGTTCACATGTTTATTTTTAATTTAATAATGAATAAAATCGTTATTCTCCAGTATTATGGTTTGACTTAGATACTCAACCATAATTACCGCACAGGTGGTAACCGTATTCAAAACAAATAATTACATTAATGCGTAAACATCCAACACCTACAAGCAGTTTCGCATGCGACATACAAAATTGTACTACCGCTAACGGGATGTAACGGGACTCGGCTCTCCTTCATAGCGCACCCATTTGTTGCTATTAAGCAGTAGAGCTGACTCACTATTAGTATTTATTACACATATCATGCCTATGCCCAGGTTTTAGATGTTTGTACGCTGTATAATTGCACTTTAATTTTATTACTTAATGAGTAAAATTAATAAAAAAGACTAATAAATATACATATTTTAATTTTAACTTGTAGTACCAACAACTAAAGTTAGATTATCGGACAACACTAGATGAAAAAGAGGAACTTGTTGCTGACCGTGATTACTACAAGAGTAAAGTCCGCCGTCTAAATCATCAAATCAGCTACATTCTATCAAATAAACTAAAAACTCAACAAGATTCTGAGGATCCACCAAAGCCTATTATTGATATTGATGCATTAGTCACTGAAAATAAATATCTCCATGAAAGAATAACACAATTGCAAGTAGAGAAAGAAATTGTTAAAAGGACCCTCACTAAATATAAAGTGAGTACCTCAATGCTACTTATTATTAAATGATAATCAATAATATTAACTTAATTTTTTTTAATATAAAATTTTATTGTTGTAGGCATTGCTTGATAACAGAAGTAAAGGTGAATCTGTAAATTTCAAAAAAGGCTTTGTAGATGTCATGACACAAAAGCAAGGTACATTCTATTATTATTTAATTATGAAATAGGCTTCTTTCAAGTTAATTTAATATTTTTTCGTTTCTTTTAGTAAGAGAATATTTGAATATCAATTCAAAAACGGGTCTTAAAAGAAGCTCGGCTGCGGAATTTAAATCATTATGTTTGGGATTGTTTGAGGCATTGAATGATAAATCCATTGCATTACAACACCAAAGGAAAACAAATCAGTATGTATTTTTATCCGTTAAATTAATTATTTTAAACTTGGATCAATTTTCACTATTTGATATTAAATACAATTGGATGGGATAATAACATTATTAATAATATTTATTTTAAAAACCATTGGAATTCTTTGAATTATCCGTTGCAGTCAAATGGTTCATATAAACTGTAGCTATAAATGCGTAGATGCTTGGTGTGATTAAGCAATCGGAAATCGGGTCTGGAGTTAGTTCTGCGATTTAAAATATATTTTTTTATGTTTCCATAGAACATTATCAGTCTTATTTCAAAACGTGGTTTATTGATGGTCTGGATTAAAACGAAGTCTTATTCTACTTTTTATTTGGAGGGATGGATTGAGGTTTTACTGATTCTTATTTTTTTTATACAATAAGGGTTACAAATGAGCACGTAGTTCATTTGATGGTAAGTGGCAGCTGTGACCCTTAGACATCTACATTTATCATCAATTAAGAATCGAAATGCAGAGGCGTCGTCACCCAGGACTAAGATGGAATGCCTCGTTTTCTGTAAAAAAGGATCTCCGGTTCTCTACACTCACCATACGAATTACTACCGCCTTTAGCAGCTATTTTACGCTGGTATTATGTGAGAGCGTGGTCCTACCTCGGTCGAGCCGATCCATTCGTCCTACAACTAATATAGCTGCAGCTATATTCGCATATCATAAAATGTGGCAATATGTCAACTTACTTTCTTTACTTTTTACTTATTGTCATTTTGCTTCATTAATTGCTCCGGATCTTTTCCGCTCGTTTAAATTAAATAAGATTCTTTAATAAGCACTCTCATTGATGAGATTAAGTGCTTCTGAATTAATTAAATGCTCAAACTCTAATGGAATTTTATTTTATCTTGGCAACCATACTAACATTTATTTTGTGACCATACTATAACATTTTCACTTTTGTTTTTTTACATCTTGATTAACTTCGTATTTTTCCAGGATTTTAGCGAACAGAATAAATGAATTAGAAAAAACTTTAGAAAGCTGGTGTAATGGTCAAAAATGTATTCCTATTTTCCCATCCCAAATGCTTCTAGAGGATTTACTTCCCGACTCCGCATCCGTGAAATCGGATGAAACAAAAGAAAAAAATTCGTATGAGCCTGCGCAGGATACTGATTTAAAGATAAGATATTCTGACAGCGATGAGGACTTAAAATCTAATATTGATAGTCAAACAATTGATTACGGAGATAATTATGAAAATGGTAGTGGAGATAATAGAATTATCACTAAAACTGTTTTACCTTTTGAATTGGAACAGTTAGTGAAAGAAGCTCTAGCTGAATTAAAACCCATACAGTAAAAAAATTATAAATTAAATTAAAGAAAAATATATATATATATATATATATATATATATATATATATATATATATATATATATATATTTATATATATAAATATATATTATATCAATCAAAAATAAAGAAAGTACTATATATTGAAGTATATATATATATATATATATATATATATATATATTTATTTATTTATATATATAAATATATATTATATCAATCAAAAATAAAGAAAGTACTATATATAAAATGTGCCTATATATTGAAGTATAATATATATATATATATATATATATATATATATATATATATATATATATATATATATAAATACAAACCTTCAATATATAGGCACATTTTATATATAGTACTTTCTTTATTTTTGATTGATATAATATATATTTATTAACTATTAGAAAAATCATCTATTGTTATAAAGAACTTTATTCATTTAAACAAAAAGCATTAACTTATAACACATAATATAAATATTCGAGTGATAACGACACCGAATAAGTACGTACTTATTCGAAAGATAAAACTTTATTTTCAATATTATATAAGAACTTTATTTTTATTCGGTGCATGCGCACCGGCCCAAAAAAGGTGACGCATCTCTGGCTGTCATTGTCACGTTTCTTTTAGAACGGACGTAACGCGCGTTTTGTTCATTTTAAAGGGCTGAATTTACAAAAGCTCAATATAGTTATTATATTACTTCAACCTTTTTTTTTAATATGAAACTGTTATTAAATGAATTGCTGCGTTACTTACCATAAATTGAAATATAAAATATAACATATTTTTCGCGATGTACCGTAAGATTTTACGATGTTTATAGGAACCAGAGACAATATTATTTAAGAAACAAAAAAGAAAACATATGTGCTGACCTAGAAGTGTGAATGATATGAATATTTCAATATTGTTATCACATCTAAATTGAGATTTTGTAAGTTACGCCTTTTGACACTCGGCTCATATGTCGTATGTAGAGGTCATTGTCGTTTTTCTCAATCGATTTGACACATACGATAAAATATCATGTACTTATAGGTATTTAAAATTTTGTGATAGTTCATTCCAAAGATACACTTTTTTTTCTAGTCAATCAATTACATTGCTTTATGTTATTGTGATAGCTCTGTTTATACTATCTATTTAAAAATAAATGTTTTTTAACAAATTATTTTTTTACTTTACTATCCTCTGAAAATACAGGTTTTTCCTAGTTCAAGTAGGTACATATTATTATAGAAATTAAGCCCTTGGTTCTATTCATTGTATAGATAGGAACATAAACCCTCTACATTTATCATAGTCACGCTTGACTTGGGAATCACAACCGCAGTTTATTATTATTATTTTGAGTTGTTATTACGACGATGCTGCTGCCCAACTCCTGCTTCATTTTTCATTTGTCGCCTCTTTTTTAAAAATCTTATTGCAGATATATGATGATATAGAGTAGTACAGTTTACTACGCCGCCATTACAAACCGTTATTTATTATAACAGGCAACAAATTTTTTATGTGACATCGGCTGGTTATAATTTGTTTGAAAATTATAAGATTTTTTTATAAGGAAAAAATACGAATGTAAAATTTCAAATTATTGCACATTTTTATAAAATAAATTGAAAAATAATAAAAATAAATTACGAAACAAATTGCCTAAAACCGGACGAATTGATTGTTCCTTTAAAATAGGCGGTCCCATAATGAATTGGCCTAACTATGAACCAATGAAGGGAATGAAACGAAACCAATTTTATTTTTCAATATAATCACCATTAATACTAACACACTTCTGACATCTGTGAATCAACATCTCTAAACCTTTATAAAAATAATCACATTTTTTATCCTCAAAATGACTGAAGACGGTCGCCTGCAACTCTTCATCGCTTGAAAATTTGCTTCCTCTTAAGTCCCGCTTTAAATTAGGAAATAAATAATAGTCGGACGGGGCCATGTCTGGACTGTAAGATGGATGTTGAACTTCTGTGAACCCGGATTGACGAACTGCATCCTTCGAAACACCAGCGGTATGAACAGGGGTGTTGTCATGGAGCAACAGGACACTTTTAGACAGCTTGCCTCTTCGTTTTTCCTTTATCTTGTCTCGTAATTTATATATTAAAGAAGCATAATATTCGCCGTTCACGACTTTATTACGTTCTTTAAAATCCACCATCAAAATGCCTTGAAAATCCCAAAATATTGTGCACATCAGTTTTTTAGTCGATTGTTGCACCTTTGCCTTTCTAGGGGGCTTTTCACCCTTATAACGCCATTCCATTGAATCGCGCTTGCTTTGTGGATCATAATACAAGATCATAGTTTCATCACCAGTCACTAGCCGCTCGATCACAGTCTTTGGATTTTCGCCACAAAGATCCAAAAACTCCGAAGCGCAGCGCACTCTTTCCTGTCTCTGTACCGCTGAAAGAAGTTTCGGTACCCATCTTGCACTCACTTTCTTCATGTGAAGATGTTCATGGATCGCGCTATGAACGGTACTCTTAGAGAGCCCAAGCCTTGCTGCAATTTCTCTAATCTTCAAACGGCGGTCACTCAGAACCTCCTCTTCGATAAGAGCAATCGTTTCGGGAGTGAGCACTTCCACAGGTCGACTGTCGTGGCCAAAGTCTTCGACGGTTTCTCTCCCGAGGCGAAACTCTTTCACCCAATTTTTCACTGTGCTATAGGAGGGGGCAGACTCCTTATACACGCCATCCAATCGTTCTTTTATTTGGGCAGGGGATAAACCTTCTTTAAACAGAAACTTTATGACACGATACTCAGTTTTCGACATTTTGAAAAAATACGCGACTCTCGTTATTCAAATGCCTGTTAAACTAAGACTAAGCATTTCGTGTCGATGCATGTTTCTTATATTAAGTGCACGATAAACGTACTATTTAATGCAACACAACATGTAGCGACATAATGATTTCTTATATTTACGCGAACACTACACATTGAAATAATACTAGTTTTTACGGAATTTAACGCGTATATTTAACTTTTTAAATACCCGACGTTTCGAGAGCTTTACAGCACCCGGTCTTCCCGGTCACCTAGGTCACGGGAAGGACTGAGATGTTCAACGTCCAGCTGTCATAGTTAACCGCGGTTACCATAGATTAAAACTTAACTAACAAAAGTTAAAACTAGCATTATTTCAATATGTAGCGACATGTCGCGTTGAACTATATCAGGGCAGTTCATTAAGGGACGATATGGGATGGTATATTTCAAATGGCATTTACAAGACTTCTAAGGCAACCATGTACCGCTGCTATAACAAATTTCAGCACGGTCGACTAACTTTGAGAGATAAAAAAGACACTTCTTTTAGCCCTGTGGCGGTTGTTACAGAAATAACCGTGCTAGCAGTGAAAAAATAATTGAAGTGAATATGCGAATAACGTATGAAGAGATTCAGCACATAATTACCTATTGAAGATTGGATCGTGAAGCGTTTACGAGATTTTACAAGAATACCGAGAAGTAGTCCCGCGCGGAATGGTGACATGACGTGATTACTAAATTTAAAGCAGGCTCGTCTCTACGTGTTTACAATATCATTACAAGTAACGAAAGTTGGATTTATCAATAACGATTCAGAAACAAAGCTGCAGTAAAATACTTCTATGTATAGATAGTACTAGACCAGCAATTCAGAACAAAAATTTTATCACAACTAAGGATCGCGCGGGCGCGGGCGCAGGCGGGTAGCTGCCACGCTTCGTAAATATGCGATGCACATGTATTTTCGTTTACGACAATTACTGTTTTAAGGAAAATACGACGTAAAGGCCGCGTGCCAATATACACTGCGAGCACTGCTCAGTGTTCTCACTGACGATTGCGAGGTAAGGTGCTCTCAGTACTTTGATCACATGATCAAAAACAACAGCGCTTAGAGATTTACAGCTTTCACGAATGATTGTTGTTATTCATCATCATCATCATCATCATTACAGCCTTTCACAGGTCCACTGCTGAACATAGGCCTCCCCCAAATAATGCCACAAAGCACGGTCCTGAGCCACCTGCATCCATCGACTTCCTGCATGTCTTACCAGGTCGTCACACCATCTAGTGGGGGTCACCCTGCACTACGCATACCGGTACGAGGCTGCCACTCGAGAACCTTTTTCCCCCATCGGTTATCTATTCGTCGAGCCATCTGTCCGGCCCATTGCCACTTCAGCTTACTAATCCGTAGGGCTATGTCGGTTACTCTGCTTCGACTGCGGAATTCACATTTCTGAGTTTATCACGCAGAGAAACCCCGAGCATAGCCCTCTCCATAGCCCGCTGAGCGACCTTGAGCGTCCTCATACGGCCAGCAGTGAAGGACCATGTCTCAGATCCGTAAGTCATCACCGGCAACACGCACATTGTTATTGTGTATTGTTGTGTATACCCCCATGAACAATTGTTGTTAATTGTTATTATTAATTATTATTGTTATTCAAATAAACTCCGACATAAAACAACATTCAAATAATAATTTTTCTTATTGAACAGAAATCGTGCACGTGATAAATGTTTTCATTTGTAAACAGTGTCGAAAAAACAGGATGGCGGTGTACTGGACTGCGTTCCGTTTTAAACAGTAACCAGTATAGGAAGCTAAAAAGGAACGACTGCACAGTATACTGAATTGACGTCACACCTTACAGTGGTCACGGTGTATATCGAAACAAATCCAAAGTTACATATTGATCTGAAATAAACTTCAAATCACGTTGACAAAGTGCGCACACGGGGTTGGCAGCTCACCGTCATCCGCCGTACCCACCAGACCTTGCACGCCTACAGACTTAAATTTTTTCCAGAATTTGGATAACTTTTTGGTGAAAAAAATTCAATACCCGGGAGGCAACAAACTGCCTTTAAAGAATTTGTTGCCTCTCTTCCAGCTGATTTCTTCAAGAAGGTCATCAGTAAACTGCCACTGCGTTGGCAAATATGTATCGATTGAATGGGTGATTACTTTGATAAATAGAGAAAAAATACGTTAACTTATTTCATATAAAACGGCAATTTCATAAGTTTAATTTAAAGTATTTGTGCTATTTTATGTTTCATTGTCATGAGGGTGACAATGAAAGTTCTTAGAAAATCAAAAACTGAACAAACTAGCAGGTTATTGCTTTTATTACATCTTTTCAAAATGGTGTCCATTTACATCAATACATCGCTGCATCCGATGGAATCACTGAGAAAAGCACTTTGCCCACTCGTCCTTATGGGTCCCTTCGACGGCATTTTGAAACGCAGCCACTGCTTCCTCGGTGTCCATAACACGTTTTCCTCGAAGTTTTTCTTTTATTTTCGGAAATTAATAAAAATCGCAAGGTGTGAGGTCGGGGCTATAGGGCGGGTGACCAAGTAATTCCACGTCGGACGTCGCCAAGTACCTAGTCGATTGTTTGCTTGGCGGTGTACGACTAGGCGTTGTCGTGGTAAAGGAGGATCTTACTGCGATCGTTTCTCCCGAACTTTTTCCAAGACAAGTGGCAAACGATTGTTAGTGTACCGATCTGCAGTGACTGTTTTTAGATCCTCGAAAACAATTGTTGCGTAATGACCAGTCCTTCCGAAGAACGAGGCCACCATCTTTTTTAAAACGCTTCGACCTCTTCACTTTGTTGGCAACTCTTCGGAAGGAAACACCCAGACAGCAGACTATCTCTTAGTTTCTGGATCATAACAATAAAATAGTTGATAGAATCAGGCGTTACTTTGCGGAAATCCATTATAATAAAAAATAATTACTTCGCAACCTTCCACTAACTAAATACAATGATGTGTCTTACCTGGATTGAAGAGCACCTCCCGCCTTCCCTCAATTGCATCCACTAACTCCGTCACAACTAGTCCCAGCACCACTACTCCCGGCACCACTACTTCCAACACCACTATTCCAGGTAAGACACACCATCGACGATAATACGACACGTGTTTCGCCTATACACGAGGCATCCTCAGGTGATGTAGACTCTACGGCTGACTTAGCGGTCAGCCGCCGTCGATGGTGTGTCTTACCTGGAATAGTGGTGTTGGAAGTAGTGGTGCTGGGACTAGTGGTACGGAGTTAGTGCATGCAATTGAGGGAGGGCGGGAGGTGCTCTTCAAACCAGGTAAGACACATCATTGTATTTAGTTAGCGGAGGGTTGCGTAGTAATAAATTTTTATCATAACAATAAATCCAGCTTTCATCACCCGTAAGTATATGGAACACAGCATTTGAGTCACCTCCGTTAAATCTTTGAACCATTTCACGACACCAATCAACATGACGGAGTGTTTTGGGCCTCTGCCAAATTATGAGGTATCCACCGGGCACAAAACTTGTCCGAATCTGCTGATAAGTCACTCTTTTGTCAGTCTCTATCATACGCCGCACAACACTGATGTTATCTTCAGTCGTCTATCGTCAATGGAAGGCCGTCCCTCGCGCAAATCAGCTTTGAAGTTAGCGCGACCAAGTTTAAACTCATTAAACCATTTGTAAACAGTGTCATTCGTAAACAATACAGAAAAAGAAATAGAAAGAAGGATAACTCTAGCCTGGAAGAAATATTGGGGATTGAGAGAAATAATGAAAAATAGCGATATTAGTATAAATATAAAGAAAAAACTTTACGAAGTAGCGATATTCCCATGCCTGACATATGGCTGCCAGACGTAGTCACTTAGAAAAGAAGATGATGAAAATATTGCTATATGTCAACGTAAAATGGAAAGAAGCATGTTTGGTCTAAAATATCAGATAAGGTTAACAACGTTCATATCAGGAAAAAAACAAAAATAATAGATGTAAGAAAAAGAACAAGACTACTGAAATGGCACTGGGCAGGACATCTCTGTAGAATGAATGATAACAGATGGACCAAACGTTTAACAGAATGGATACCAAGAGACAGAAAAAGAAAAAGGGAGACCAAGTAGAAGGTGGAGAGATATTTTTAATCAAAGATGTGGACCCCTATGGATGTGAGTGGCTCGGGAAGGAGATATGTGGAAAGGTTTAGGAGAGGCCTACGCCGCAGAGGCGACTACTACTAACATTAACTAAGTCATATATATATATACATACATAATTATACGTAAAAATACATATTAACTATTCTATACTATTATTACCTAGATTACATAAATCAAGTTTGTATTGTAGTTGTAATAAAGGCTATTTTATTTATTTATAAACAGTGGCACGAGATGGGGCTTCATCATGAAAGGCCAATCGAAGTCTATCATAACTTTCTTTTTGATTAATTGACATCGAAAGATAAAAAATCATCGTTCGAAAATTTTCTCGCGTTAAGTTCATGCTGCCGTAACACAGATAATTTTCAATTTGCCGCCAAATCGTAAACCAATGACAAATTAATAAAATACATACACAATTATATTGGCATAGTTCCATTTTCAAAATTTGAAGTTATTTTTTTTATAAGTGACCAGTTCTAAAAACTTTCAGTGTCGCCCTCGTAAGTGGGAACCAAGAACACATCCTTAATTGCGTTTTAGTACTTTACAAGTAAGTAACTTATGTCACAACTAATTTATTTTATCTATTGGTGCAGTTTTTGTAGCGGAAGTTCGAAATGGATAAGCATATCGTATTTCCGTTCGGATATTAAACGGAAGCCAGAAGAAGTATAACAAATATAATTTAATTCAGACTTTGAATAGCTATTATTCTGGATAAGATATCTACGCACTGCGCAGGATGTAATTGTGACACAAAGTTTATCTGCAAATGCAAATACTTAATTCTACTTATGTCATGCAATTTTATGTAGTAGAGTATAATAATAATAATCTCCTCCAGACCGAATTTCGGCCACGGCGGCCTGCCTCAACGGAGGCCAGCCATCGGGGCAGGACAGCATTATAGTGCCCAAGTGTATGCGCAAGCACAGGTGCACTTTCTATTCCCTCACTTTCATAATCCGATGGGACGGTAAACCGACACGACCGGAGAGAGATCAGGCGCAGGACCAACGGCCACTGAAATCGGCATATTCTGGTTTAGTAATTTACTTATGGTGGTGTCAAGTAACTAATTCGAAATCAAGATCTATATCTACTACATTGTATATCTTACTGTGTTAACGAAACTATTTTCACGGATTTTAGTAGTGTTAAATTTTAGTTTATATTGAAATTTCGATGTTTTATGTACTTGTGTTATCAGCCATTCTCTCGGGGACATCACGTGTTTAAAAATAATTTTATATACTATGTAAACCCACATATTATAAACAAATGCCTGCTATCATAATTCACAATACAGACCGAAATAGGTGTGATACTATGCTTACGAATGTAAAACGCAGCAAGCTAATACAGCTAATCATTTTTTTAAATAATAATTTAATAAATGCACTCAACGTTATCGGGGGATTTTTCGCGGGACGTCCATTTTTTTAAACGTAGGGGTTCCCGTTCAAACGATATGTAATAGGTCCATACATATGAAATTGGCGTTTTGTACGGGAGGAATATAAAGTAAATTTTTTTTTGTAAAATATAATTAACTAATCAAAGTATGTACCGTTGTTATCTATGCACTTTTGCCATCTCATAGGCAGTTCATTGATCCCTTTACTAAAAAAAAAAAACCATGGGTGCGAGAATCAATAATCTCTTTGAAGGCGGCTTGGACTGCCGCATCGGAGTTGAATTTTTTTCCTTGTATGAAGTTGTCCAAATTCCGAAAAAAATGGTAATCTGTTGGAGCAAGGTCCGGGGAGCACGGTGGATGTCGCAGACATTCCAATTGTAGCTCATCTAACTTAGTGGTTATTTCTTGTGCAGCGTGGTCTTGCGTTGTCGTGAAGCAGCAGTGGCCTAGAGCGATTGACCAATCTTGGTTATTTAGCAGCTATTTATTCCTTCATGATTTGCAGTTGCTGACAATAGATATCTACCGTAATCCTTTGGCCACATTTTAGAAAGCTGTAGGGAACGACACCAGCGCTATCCACCAAACGCTCACAAGTAACTTTTTCTGAGTTAATTTTCGTTTGAGGCAAGATTTGGCAGGGTCTCCATGGTTCAGCCATTGCGAAGAGCGCTTCCGATTATCGTACAGTATCCACTTTTTATCACAAGTAGTGATTCGATTTTAAATCCCTTTATTTTTGTGTCAGTTGAGCAAAGTAACACACCAGTCGACGCTGTTTGCACGTTCGATTCACTCAATTCATGAGTTCATCGTTCAAGTTTTTTTACTTTGCCGATTTGCTTCATGTGCATTAATACAGTTTTATCACTTACCCCGAAGCCTTCAGCTATCTCTGAAGTGCTTTGTGATGGATCCGCTTCCACAGTAGCCTTTAATTTTTCATTTTTCACTTTGGTCTCCGGCCGTCTACGGGGTTGGTTCTGAAGGTCGAAATTTCCAGAACGAAAACGTTGAAACCAAAAACGTACCGTGCTTTCTTTTGCGACACTAGGGCCGTACACATCATTAATCCTTCGAGCTGTTACTGTAGCACTGGTGCCACGGTAGAACTCGTACTCGTAAATATACCGATATTTCATGTTTTCCATTGTGCGGTAATAAGTGACGCCAAGGAAAAAACTAATGAGAAAAAAACAAACGAATGAGGAGATATTTCAGATCAAAGTGGTTAGTACGACAAATTGCTAATTTCATCCGTAAGGACTCAATATTTAATAAGCGAGCTTTAGAAAAACGTATTTGCGCGTTGAAAATTAAAAGTATTCATCGTTAAAAAGATTATTTTCTAGTTAGCAAAAATCCAAGTAAAAGTAAAACGTTATAACGCTACCGATTGGTTCGCTTCGTTAACAATATTTATTAACTTTACCGATAGTAATAAATTATTTCAAAATAAATTTTTATTTTATTTTATATTATAGCCTTTGAAACTGTGATTGTCACAATAATTACACTGTTGATCATAGGCTTCATCGACTGCCTCATAGGGGGCTATTTGCCACAATCTCTAGCTTGGCAGTCGGATCACCAACCGCAGTTTATATAAATTTCTTATTAAAGGAATACGCTACTGCCCATCTCCTTGTTAGTTTACATCTGTCGCCTCTTGCGACATCCACGGGACGATATGGGTTAATGCATATTCTTACATCGCCGGTCGCCGCTACACGGTCGACATTAATAACGGTAACATGATAATTATATCAATGACTGGTCTTCGGTATTTTTGCGCCCGAAGCGAATATGGGCAACCCTCCGGAAAGCGGGGGAGGGAGGTGGGGAATGCTCATAGCATACCACGCAGGCTGCCGGTACGATACCGGCTGCGTGTTATGTGGAGACTTTTACCCACTAAACCTCACCTTTATGGATTGGCTTACTGATCTGACGAGAGATCCCTAAGCCGTATACGGACGCGACCCTCCTTGGCAGAAAGGAGGGCGCAAGCGGCGGAAAGCCGCTTAGAAGTGTGCCTAACTAAGGCAGATTAAGGGATGTGTTATGTAGGCTCGGCCTGAGCCGCCAGGAGGCAGTTCAGGTCAGCCGAAAGCTTGTTGGTGGGGTCCGAGAGCGAGTTTCTCGGTCTGCGCACAATATAGCGAGTGTGGAAAGGGGCTGCATAGGCAGCTGTCCCACGAATGAGATGATTTGGTCTTCGGTCTATCACGTCTTGTTGAGGGTTCTCGGTGAGGGATGTTTTGACAGTTCTTAGATAAAAAAATTATAGATGTGACTTATTTCTTTAAAGAGCTAAATTTATAAATCATTTTCTTTGCATTTGAAGTTGTAATTTACCAAAATGATTTTTGATATCTCTGGAGATATTCTACTCTGTATCCCAACAATACTTTGAATAATTTGTGCTAGTGATAGTAACATACCATCCACGATAACGTACTGTAAGCAACACATCCATACCACAATGTCATAGTAATTCATAAGCATAGGTGTTCTCCAACGTCTGCATCTATAGTTTACTTTAGCGTCAGAAAAGAAAAAGCATATTAATGTTATAATTGCACCAAAACAAACATATATATTCAGTCTTTTATTATAATAAAAAAATACAACTTTTCTTTCAAATAAATATCGAAAGTATTCGTCTTATGTTGTTATACTGACTTAGTAAATTTATTGTTTGGCTAATTTACGTTATACATGTGTAGGTATATTATATTATTTGCATTTTTATTAACTAAATAAAACATACATGATAAATTATCTCACGCTTTCAATTCTTTCTACACACAAAAGTGAAACTAAATGTTCATATAGCGTTTTGTGAACAATTTTTAGTTTAATCCTTCGTCCTATTTTACATTTTGACATTTTAAAAGTAATTATGCTAAAAAGTGAAGTCATTAGCCCATGCATTCGTAAACAAATATTACACTGATAGTATCTAACTATCATTACCTATTTTTAAATTGTCTTAAGAAACAATTCTCTTCGAAGATAAATACAATAACGATTAAAACTAATAAATCAGTTTTGTGTTTCATATAATCTACAAAGGTAAGTAGTTACACAAGCTAAATTTAAACATATTCTCTGTTACTTGATATCTGCATTTTTAAACAACTTCCATATGCGTTAAAAGAGACAGTTTCTTTTTCTTTTATCAGCTTGTCCAGATCATTTTTTAGGATTTGGTAAATACTTATATTAAATTTATTGTTAACGCAACATCACCTACATATATTCTAAAATGTAAACATGTATTATTTCAATTATCATTGGTAACCATTCTAACTTATACAAGCTTATATATATATATATATATATATATATATATATATATATATATATATATATATATATATATATATAGACACATATATCATTCATAAACATAAGTTATTTGTATAGAACGCTCTTTAGTATTTTACATTAAAACTAAACGGCTATGGTATAATAAGAATATTTGGAAAATCCAAAAGTGTACATCTCACACGCTTATGTTAAAATTTAAAACATGAAAAAAGTAACGATAACACTCTACAAAAAAAAAAAAAAACAGAGAATCTAATCGACTTTTATTAATAAGTTTTAAACGGTGTTCAGTTCAATAACAAAAATCAATAGGGATCCTACTTAGACTGTATGGAATCTTATTTCATATTATATAACAGGTATCCAACCATATATGAAATATTATTTGATACTATATATACAGGTACCAATTCATTTACTATCTGTAACTGAAAACTCACTCACGTTGTGAGGCGTGCAAAATGGATAGTTCAAGCATATTCGATCACAAAGATTTATCAGGTTTATAAAAATTTTGAGTTCTAGTTTACATATTTACTTAATTAAACTAGAGTTCTATGTACCTACGCTTTCTATAAAAAAAAATCAATAAAAAAAATGCTGCATATTAACATGCATTTAACGAGGTTATTAAATAAAGATGCGTATATTTGAATGTATAAAATGAGATTAATAATTTTACGTTAGTGTTTAAGAGGGAGTTTACGCGGAGACATTTACACAGGATGTTTGAAGCGAAAGTGTTTACAAATGTTTATGTAAGGAGATGTGACTTTGCCAATGTTTTTAAAGAGGTGTGTTTACGCGAGTATTTATTGAGGAAGGTATATTTATTAACTTAAAGGTTTATTTGAGTTTGTTTATTTAGAGAGAAGTTTTTTCGCGAGAGTGTTTATTGAGGGACGCGAGTGATTATCGAAGGAGGTGTGTAAACGCCACTATTTATTTTGGAAGTTGTGTTTCAACTAGTGTTTAATAAGGGAGGTGTGTTTACGTTAGTGTTTACCGCGGGAGGTGTGTTCGCGAGAGTGTTTTTTATGAGAGGTACGAGTATGTTTAAGCAAGAATGTTTATTGATGAATGTGTGTTTACGCGAGTATGTATGTGAATGCGCATGTGTACGTGAGCGTGGTGTAGTGTGAGAGCAGGGCGGCGGAGTGCCGGTGCAGCGCTGCAGGCTCGCGTGTGTGTTCACGTGAGCGTGGTGTAGTGTGAGAGCAGGGCGGCGGAGTGCCGGTGCAGCGCTGCAGGCTCGCGTGTGTGTTCACGTGAGCGTAGCGTAGTGTGAGAGCAGGGCGGCGGAGTGCCGGTGCAGCGCTGCAGGCTCGCGTGTGTGTTCACGTGAGCGTGGTGTAGTGTGAGAGCAGGGCGGCGGAGTGCCGGTGCAGCGCTGCAGGCTCGCGTGTGTGTTCACGTGAGCGTGGTGTAGTGTGAGAGCAGGGCGGCGGAGTGTCGGTGCAGCGCTGCAGGCTCGCGTGTATGTTCACGTGAGCGTGGTGTAGTGTGAGAGCAGGGCGGCGGAGTGCCGGTGCAGCGCTGCAGGCTCGCGTGTTTGTACACGTGAGCGTGGTGTAGTGTGAGAGCAGGGCGACGGAGTGCCGGTGCAGCGCTGCAGGCTCGCGTGTGTGTTCACGTGAGCGTGGTGTAGTGTGAGAGCAGGGCGGCGGAGTGCCGGTGCAGCGCTGCAGGCTCGCGTGTGTGTTCACGTGAGCGTGGTGTAGTGTGAGAGCAGAGCAGCGGAGTGCCAGTGCAGCGCTGCAGGCTCGCGTGTATGTTCACGTGAGCGTGGTGTAGTGTGAGAGCAGGGCGGCGGAGTGCCGGTGCAGCGCTGCAGGCTCGCGTGTATATTCACGTGAGCGTGGTGTAGTGTGAGAGCAGAGCAGCGGAGTGCCAGTGCAGCGCTGCAGGCTCGCGTGTATGTTCACGTGAGCGTGGTGTAGTGTGAGAGCAGGGCGGCGGAGTGCCGGTGCAGCGCTGCAGGCTCGCGTGTGTGTTCACGTGAGCGTGGTGTAGTGTGAGAGCAGGGCGGCGGAGTGCCGGTGCAGCGCTGCAGGCTCGCGTGTGTGTTCACGTGAGCGTGGTGTAGTGTGAGAACAGGGCGGCGGAGTGCCGGTGCAGCGCTGCAGGCTCGCGTGTGTGTTCACGTGAGCGTGGTGTAGTGTGAGAGCAGGGCGGCGGAGTGCCGGTGCAGCGCTGCAGGCTCGCGTGTGTGTTCACGTGAGCGTGGTGTAGTGTGAGAGCAGGGCGGCAGAGTGCCGGTGCAGCGCTGCAAGCTCGCGTGTGTGTTCACGTGAGCGTGGTGTAGTGTGAGAGCAGGGCGGCGGAGTGCCGGTGCAGCGCTGCAGGCTCGCGTGTATGTTCACGTGAGCGTGGTGTAGTGTGAGAGCAGGGCGGCGGAGTGCCGGTGCAGCGCTGCAGGCTCGCGTGTATGTACACGTGAGCGTGGTGTAGTGTGAGAGCAGGGCGGCGGAGTGCCGGTGCAGCGCTGCAGGCTCGCGTGTATGTTCACGTGAGCGTGGTGTAGTGTGAGAGCAGGGCGGTGGAGTGCCGGTGCAGCGCTGCAGGCTCGCGAGTATGTTCACGTGAGTGTGGTGTAGTGTGAGAGCAGGGCTGCGGAGTGCCGGTGCAGCGCTGCAGGCTCGCGTGTATATTCACGTGAGCATGGTGTAGTGTGAGAGCAGGGCGGCGGAGTGCCGGTGCAGCGCTGCAGGCTCGCGTGTATGTTCACGTGAGCGTGGTGTAGTGTGAGAGCAGGGCGGTGGAGTGCCGGTGCAGCGCTGCAGGCTCGCGAGTATGTTCACGTGAGTGTGGTGTAGAGTGAGAGCAGGGCGGCGGAGTGCCGGTGCAGCGCTGCAGGCTCGCGTGTATGTCCACGTGAGCGTGGTGTAGTGTGAGAGCAGGGCAGCGGAGTGCCGGTGCAGCGCTGCAGGCTCGCGTGTATGTTCACGTGAGCATGGTGTAGTGTGAGAGCAGGGCGGCGGCGTGCCGGTGCAGCGCTGCAGGCTCGCGTGTATGTTCACGTGAGCGTGGTGTAGTGTGAGAGCAGGGCGGCGGAGTGCCGGTGCAGCGCTGCAGGCTTGCGTGTATGTTCACGTGAGCGTGGTGTAGTGTGAGAGCAGGGCGGCGGAGTGCCGGTGCAGCGCTGCAGGCTTGCGTGTATGTTCACGTGAGCGTGGTGTAGTGTGAGAGCAGGGCGGCGGAGTGCCGGTGCAGCGCAGCCGCGTCGCTGGAGGCCCGCGCGCGCGCTGCCGCTGAACGGACTAATTTCACTAAAAGGACCCGGTAATGTCGTTCTGAATACCTCTCATATGCCTCTAATCCTTCCTGTAACTTCAGTATGAGACTGTCGTAGCTATTGCGCACCACTTCTAAAATCTGCAAAGGAAGGAATATTCATCAACCATCATCAGGACCGGCTTGAGACTAGTTTTAGAGCGAGCGAAATGTTATTATGGCGTTTTTATATTATACACTGGCCCAAGCAAGATTCTATATCTCGTCTAATTTATTTTTCTCGAATAGGAGTCAGAGATATTAAGTTTATTGCTTAATATCGTCCACTGCTCGCACTACTCCTTTGAATGGAAATAACGGAACAGGACGGTGGACGTCTCCATGTGATAGAACCACACTGAAGCTGTATTATGGCTGCACGAATAAATTTGCTTGAGCAGGAAAGGGCCAAGTTCTTAAAGAATAGTAATATAAAATAGCAGTAAAATGCTGCTACACTACGTAATGTCATAAAGAAGAATATGAGATACTTTTTATCGGCCCTATTATAGCGGTATATAGCCCTTTATAAGTAGCAGATGCCTAGGAAAATCGTAATGACGGTTAAAATTAAGTATTAAAATATGTCTAAATTTTTAGTAGATTTATAACAATTACATAAAGTAAAGTAACAGCCTATATACGGGACGTATTACGTACGTACTGCTGGGCTCAGGCCTCCCCTCATTTCTGAGAGGGTTTAGGGCAAGGAAGTGTCCGCCGCGCTGCCCAAATGCGTGTTGATGAACTTCACATGTCTTCGAAATATTTTTTTTTCTTATTCCTCAGACATGCAGGTTTCCCCACGATGTTTTCCTTCACCGCCGAGCACGTGGTAAATCAGCACTTAAAACAATTACATATTAAATCTAATTAATATAAATAAATTGAACGAAGATTGTAATTTGTAAATACAATTGTATTTACAAAGTACAATCTTCGTTCTTAGTTTCTTAATTTTTATAATGTTAGTAAAATGTCATCAATATTAGTGATCGATCGGGAAAGATTTTTCACCTATATTGGAGAAAGAGGAACTGTCAGAATAGAGGTAGTGTAATACGCACGCACGCAGATACGTCAACAACATATGTTTTTGTAAATGAAAGACTAGGAATATTTTTAATATATTACCTGTTCTTCGGTGGGTGTTGAAAGATTTTCAGAATTGAGCCAGGAATCGATCTTAGCTGAGAAGTGCTGTATGATCGCACGGACATTAACCAGGCAATTGGCTAATCGCAAAGCATCTGCTTTATACTCCCCGTCGCCAGTAGAATAACGCAAAGCTTAGAACAAAACAATTATGATTAGCAATATCAATGCATATAATAAATTGAAAAGTATACATGATTATTATGCAATAACCTTAGTATTGTTACGCGCCTAAGGTAACGTCTGGTACCTGGCACTAGCGCCATCTAGTATTGGGGACCAGAGCGAGAAGGGCTTCTTAAAAAATGTCAATGTTGAACTTTCCAGCAACAGCGCCATCTAGTATCGAACAGAAGAATTAAGCTTTCTAGAAGCCCCACACTCGAACTTTCTGCGCCTGGTCGGTCGGTGCCTGTATTTACTGGAATATTCTGGATGTTTCGGTGTAAAAGGTATATTTAAAGCCGCTGCAAGCCGCGAACTGGGCAGTATTGAATTGGCAACACAAGCGAAGGCTTCGGAGCGAAATAAAGTGAATCAGTGTGATTAATTATTAGTGTCTTTTAAGTTTTAATTGGTGTAAAGTGAATAAAGTGTTAATTTTGGTGATTTAATCGGCAGTTTTTATTGTCACGAGCCCTAAGCTCGTAACAGTATATTCCTTTCCAGTGAGCATACAGAGCAGAAGTGTCGCAAAGTAATTTAATAATTCATTAATTTTAGTGAACCAAAAACCAATCATCGCGCTTAAACATTATAAACTACTTTGGCATCACTTTAGCTAGAACTGAATTATTAATTATACCGAAAACGTGCGCAGCGGGCAGCAGCTCCCTTCCTCACACCCGGTAAGCAGCACAGTTGCATTTTTCATCTCTTATACCCACGAAATTCGTTGCGTGTATAAACACTCCCGCACATCATTATTGACAGTAAATAAGCAACATTTTCAATGAACAATGAGCGTAATGAGATCTCCAACAAAAACAGGCGGTTCACAGCCAGATCTAACCAAACTGCGTGACTCAGAAACTTAACAAACCACAGTGCGTAACCGTAAACAACCAGATATGGACTGCAGTTGCGTCAAAAATATTACAGATTTAAAGGGTGACATTACAAACTTATTGAATGAATTTACCCAATCTCAAAATGCACATATGATTTAATTGCGCGAGGATGTTGCTCAGATTAAAACCCAAGTGGAAAACATACGAATCACTACGGAATACCTAGTAACAGAACACAGTAAAATATTAGATGAGATAAACGATTTAAATATGAAAAAACCCTAACTGAGAAAAAAAATTAAAACCCTTGTAAATTAAATACTTTGAAAAGAGAAGCATGTACGGAACTTATCAATTCACTACCGATAAACCTACGTGAAAACTTTATACGTGAAGCTAATGAGAGATCTAACAGAGAGAAAAATATTATAATTGTCGGTGATCCCGAATTTCATGGATCGGTTAGGCAAGAAAGACGTTTACACGATGAAAAGGAAGCATTCAATATTATTAGCAAAATCACGAAAACTATTCACGCTCCAATAAAAACAACACGGATCGGAAAATACAAAACAAATAATAACCGTTTGATGAAAGTCTATCTGGATTCATCAGCTACCCCAAAATTAATACTGAGAAATAAAAATAAAATAACAAACAAAAATATAAAAATATTTTCGGACCTGACCCCCTTTGCAACAATTGTACATGAAGAAGCTTAAAAATAATCTACTTAAACGACAACAGAATGGTGAATCTAACCTAATAATAAAATACATCACAATACCTAATAATAAAAAAACTATAAGTCCCACTACAATATCTACAACCTACCCTACTTAATAATAAAAAATATGAACAAGATAACACATACGAAATAATAGACACATATGATAATATCAAAACACTACGTACTTCTCTGAGCTTTTTCTACTCCAACATTAGAAGCATTATTCGACCTGGTAAGCTTGACGAACTAGAATGCATTATTAAATCTATTCCTACGCCAATACACTTAATATTACCAACTGAAACATGGATAAAAACAGAACAAGAAGCAAACAGAATACAAATACCAAACTATACTCATTACTATAACTACAGAGTAGCTACCAGAGGAGGTGGAGTTTCTATTTTCGACATAACGATATAAAGCATAGCCTAAGTGAGCATTAATATGCTCACAATAACAATTACCAATAGATTACACTCAACAAACTTAAAATAGATGTCGGACTTGTATATAAACCTGGGGACTCTAATATTAATGATTTTTTACGAGATTTTGAATCACAATTACTACACAGAAAGAGAGCTGTTGTGTTCGGTGACTTCAGTCTAGATTTACTAACGGTTGACAAAAACACGAAGACATTTATGAATGTAATATGCGAACCTGGCTATACTATTTTAAACAAAGTGGAAAAAGAATACGCTACTCGTACAACAGCAACCGCAAATACTATCTTAGATCATGTTATTTCAAACCTAAGAGACAGAAGATAATATTCCCCCAAAACTAAAACTTGTTTAGGAGAAATAACAGACGGAAATCGTATTTGTGAAGAATTTAATTTATTTTTCGCAAAAATTGGATCGGTCTTAGCTAACGAGATACCACAGACTATTCCGGAGGTAAATAATTTATACATTTTTAGTAACAAACATAAAAATACAATTAATAAACTATCACATTTTCAAAAATGTGAATAGCTAATTAACTAGACCCTAATACGAGCTCGGGAATAGATGGCATCACAACAAAGGTAGTCAAGTGTACTAAGGACTTAATACTTACAAGGCTTACTTCTTGTATAAATGATTGTCTTGAAAGCGGAATATTTCCAGATAAACTTAAAACAGCTAAAGTCACACCTATATACAAATCAGGTACGAAGAGTGACCCCAGTAACCAATAGTTTCCAAAATTTTTGAAAAAGTAATATATAACCACTTAAAGAAATACCTAACATCAATTAACTTTATATCAGTATGGTTTCCGGCCTAGTTCAAATACCTTAGACGCAACAGCAGATTTAATTACCAAAAAAAAAAAACATTGATGCAAAAACTTAGGGCTTGGAATTGTTATTGACGTAAAAAGGCGTTTGATTAGGTAAGTCACTTAGTACTATTAAAGAAACTTTCTCATATAGGTATTAACGGCCATGCCTTGAAACATTTTGAAAGTTATCTAAATAAAAAATATCATATTGTAAAGATTGGTCACTATCAAAGTTCCCCACAACCCATTACGTACGGTATTCCCCAAGGCTCTATATTGGGCCCACTTCTTTTCCCGATTTATATAAATAACATAACTGATCTGAAATTAAATGGCGAAATTTCTTTATATGCAGATAATACCTGTATTTTCTACTTTGGACGTTCCATAGATGAAGTTATCGCACGAGCCCAAGTAGATCTAAATATAGTACGTAAATGGTTCCAATCCAATTCTCTAACAATAAATACATCAAAAACCTCGTACGTGATATATAAACCCAAAAACAAAAAAAATTGCAGTTATTCCCCTCTCACCATTGACAACTCTACAATATACGAGTCAGGGTCAGCGCACACCAAGAGCAGAGCAGATCAGAGCATTTTCTGAAAACACTAAAATATAAGTTTTATGACTATTGACAGACAGTGCAAAATTATATACACGTCCAAATGTGATGCTCACCATGCTCGAGCTTGCAGGATGCATGTTCGAGCATGCGCGAGCCCGCTCGCACCGCCACCGCCCGCGCTCAGTATTGCCACAGCGAAAAAACTGTATGGACATGTGTTTAGTTTATATAAGCACGTCATATAAGTCGGAATCATGGACGAAGAAAAGTTGATAAGTTTGGTGCAGCGTTTTGAGTATCTGTACAATAAATGAAGTCCAACATACAGCGATCATATGTGAAAAGCCAATGCTTGGGAAAGAATCTCCACGTTTCTTCCACCCATACTGTTCTTCTAATTTTCTGACGTCTGATTTCATTAATATGTTCTTCATGTACACGAATCACGGAGTCTCAATCGATCATATTGAACACGTCTATCAACGTCGGATTTTGGCATCAAATTGGGTACGCACGCCCTCTTAGCAACCCAGAGCACTTTCAATGGATCTTGCTCGCGGAGGCCCGCGGATGCCGCCTGCATGGTCGAGTAGTCAATATTTTGCTCGAGCATGCGCGAGCATTTTGCAGTTCGGTCTGCGCTGACCCTCAGCCGAAGAGAAATATTTGGGCTTAGTGCTAGATAAAACCTTGTCATGGAAGGGTTATATAGGCAAAATAAGGTCGAAACTATCTTCTCTACTGGGTTCACTTTACGGTTGTATTCGATGCCTTCCTTACCGTGTTCGCCGTACAATTTATAATACATTAGCCAAACCACATCTGGATTATCTAGTCGAAATTTGGGAATGTACCTACAAAACAACATTAAAGGACCTACAAATAAGCCAAAATAAAATATTAAAACTATAATTTAATGGAGAAGATAACCATTTTTTGTTTTATATGCCAAAAAAAAATTACGAGAATAACCATGTTTTTAATTTTTTTCTATCTTCAAAACTGACTGAGATATAAAGGCGCAAAGTTAACATTTTCGGTCTAAGCCGTGGGCCGAGAGCGACATCGTTGATGACGTCACAATTTCCATCTTCGTGCGAGAGACCCGATGTGCACTTATAAAATCAAAACATTTATTCGAATGTGCCCGTCGCGCGCGGATTTACTTGCAATATATTTTTAACAAGAAACATTATAGAACATGACACCATCTATTAAATATTGTGCTGTGTCTCAATGTAAAAATACGGCCACAAACACACCTGAAGAGTTGTTTTTTAATGTGCCTAGAAACCCTACCTTCAGAAATAAATGGACAAATGCTATGAGAAGAGCACATCCTTTAGGACCAAACACGGTAGCATATTGTTGTGAGGATCATTTCAATGTAAGTATTCAAATAATAATAATCTTCACATATATATATAGCTCTTGGTTATTGGTATTAAATGCTTTCTATTAGGCATGTTGATACCTACTCGAGTCGCAGTGTTTAAGTAACTAACGATTCATTGAACCTTTCCACGCTTAATGATCATTATAGTTTCAAGAAGAAACAATACCTAATACCTACATATTTAACTAAAACTACTTCAGTGTAAATAAACATCCAAACTTGGGTAATGTACTTACATATGTAATGTAGATAAGTCAATGACCTGTCGTGAGTTCGTAAGTTTAGATACCTACCTATATTTGCAGCAAATTTTAAAATGTTTATAATGCATATAAAGGTTAAAATATGGAATATGTTAACAAACGTTTTTATATTTTTACAATATTTCAACACATCGCAGAGCTGTTCAACCTGCATACTTTGCGGGCCGCAAATAATGGAAGAAGTTTGATTATGAAGTGGAGCACTTAAATTTTTTTTCGTGTTGTCCTATTTTTATGTACTACATAGTTGGTATATATTTTAAATATTGATGGAATACAAATTACGAGGTTCCTTATTTTTTTATAGATTTTAAATAAGTTTGTATTTTGTTGTAGGTCGAAAACGATATGGAAAACTACTAAATCAGTATACAGAAAAACCACAAAGATGTTTACTATCAAAATTAAATGCCAAATCTAGGTCAGAACCAGTTGCACATGCGATTGCCCCTACTTCACAAGAAATTGAGCATAGATATGTTGTCGATCCCGTTATTACTCTAGATGATAATATTAACATTGATCCCTTGCCTGAAGAATATATAACTACGCTTTTAATCATAATAATAATGCGACCCTTTTTCTATTAATTAATCATAATAATAATGCGTAAAGGGGGATGAGTCGCTCGCGTGGGGGATGAGTCGCTCGCGTCCGTTGGCTTCGACCACCTAACCTTAGGCCCACCCTACACGTGTCCCCCTGGTGGTGCTAAACGAGCGACAAAGCCGAAAAAATAGACTCGGCACCTCGCCGTATGGTAGCGGCGTAAAATCTACCACCACCCCTTGTTCGCACCATGACTCAGCAAATAAAAGAAAAGGCCCAGAGTTCCCGGCGCCCCTTAAATGGGGCAGGGGTGCGAAGAATCTCCGGGAGAAAAACCGGCGACGAGGTTCGCCACCCGTCACGTTCTGTCTCCCGGAGGGGCGAAAAGTGGATTGCGGAAACCCGTCTGGCTACGCTGAATGTATGTGGAGGAATGAACAATAAGATGGATGAAGTATGCGAAATGATGAATGACAGAGGAATAGATGTGTTATGTGTGAATGAGACGAAACGAAAGGGAAAGGATGCCACTGCACATGGTACGTATACCGCGTATTGGTCTGGTGTAGGCGAGACCGAACGGACATGCCAGGGAGTCGGTCTCATCCTTTCAGAAAGAATGGGTCAATGTGTGAAAGAGTATGAATGTGTAAGCCCGAGACAGCTATGGTTACGAATGAAAGTGGGCTTAAAGAAGCTGTTCCTGCTAGGGGTGTACGCCCCAGACATGTCTAAGCCCACTTACATCCGAGAGCAGTTTTGGGACATGGTAAGGATGGTGTTGACAAAATGTAAGGAAAATGAAAATATTATTATGTTAGGAGACTTTAATGGAAGGGTTGGGGTGAAGAGGTCTGGTTATGAAAGGATATTGGGAACGTTTGGTGATGAAAGTATAAATATGAGAATGGTGAAGACCTCCTCACCGTATGTGCGGAAAAGAATCTTTTTGTGACGAATACTTTTTTCGTCATAAGAAGATTCACATGTATACATGGGAAAGAGGTGATGATAGAAGCATGATAGATTTCGTAATTGTGGATGAAAGAATGAGGAGCGCAGTCGTAGATACAAGGGTTTACCGGGGGTCCAACGTAGGGACGGATCATTACTTGGTCTTATGTCGAATTAATGGTCTTTTCAAGCGTTGGCGGCATCGGACATCTGTGTCTACCACTGCGTTACAGCGTATAAGAATAGAGAAGTTACAAGATGAAGATGTGAAAGAGAAGTATAAATGTAGACTGAGAGAAAATATTAGATGTTTGAATGAGTTGTATATGAATGATTTAGACTTGAATAATGTGTGGGATAATATTAAGAAAGGTTTGGTGGATACCGCCACCGAAGTATGTGGTGTAAGTAAGAGAACAAATGAAAGGAAAAGTAATACGTTGTGGTGGGATGATGAGGTACGGGTGGAAGTTGAATCAAAGAAGAAAGCATGGTTAGATTTACTAGCAACCAAAGCGGGTAATTCTTCTGGTATGAATGATGAGATTGAAAGAAAAAAGGCAGAATTTAGACGTCTAAATAAGAGAGTAAAAGAAGTTGTTGAAAGGAAAAAGAAAGAAAGAACGGATAAGAATGATAGAAAGATATCTGATAATTTCCAGGCTAACATAAAAATGTTCTGGAAACTCGTAAGAACTGCCAGGGGAAATACAAAGCAGCCTATAATAAATGCTATAAGAGACGAGAATGGATGTATTCTGAATGATGAAGTTTCGAATTTAAACAGATGGAAGGAATACTTTGAAAGCGTATTTATGAGTGAAGAGTCGTCTGAATTAAATGAACTAGAAATTCCGAAAGAAGTGGAAAGGGGTATGGAGATAAGTGTAGATGAAATAATGAAAGCAATGAAAAGCATGAAAGCAGGTAAGGCAGCTGGATATGATAGAGTATCACTCGAGATGCTAAGGGCTGGAGAGGGAGTGGTGGCGGGCTTGCTGTACACCTTTTTTTTATAGGATAGGGTGACAAACGAGCACACAGGATCTTCAACAGTGTAATGGTGATGCAAGAATATCCACTACCCCATATCGTCCCGTGGGTGTCGTAAGAGCCGTCAGAGGGAAAATATCAGATGGGCAGCCTTTCAAAGGCCGGCTATACACCTTGACCGAACGAAAGCGAGTACTAATTTATAGACACCCCATTTGTCCAGCCTCGCTATTGCTCGTCGTCGCTCTCCTAGCTGATCGAGTGCACGTGAGCGCCAACGTGTATTTTTTTTATAGGATAGGGTCACAACGAGCACACAGTCCACCTGATGGTAAGTGGTTGCTGTGGCCCATAGACATCTACATCTATCCTCGATTACGAATCAAAATGCAGATGCGTTGTCACCCGTGAGGACTAAGATGGAATGCCTCGTTTCCAGTAAAAAGGGTCTCCGGTTCTCTACACTCACCATACGAAACACAGCAGCATTAAGCTACTATTTCACACTGGTATTCTGTGAGAGCGTGGTCCTTCCCCGGTCGAGCCGACCCATTCGTGCTACAACTATACTACTAATATAACCGCAGCATGGCTCTACCACGTATAACACCTTGTTTAATTTATGTTGGGAATTAAAACGGCTACCGGATGACTGGTGTAAAGCAGTTATAGTACCAATATATAAAGGAAAAGGGTCACAGCAGGACTGCAAAAACTACCGCGGTTGCTTGCTTAGTATTGTGGGTAAACTGTATGCTAAGGTGTTCATTGAAAGAGTTATGAAAGAAACTGACGGAAAAATTTGGGATGTGCAAGCGGGTTTTAGAAAGGGAATGGGGTGTACAGATCAAGTCTTTTCTATGCGCATGATTGCGGAGAAGTTTTTGGCCAAAAACCAGAAAGTTTTTTGTGCATTCATGGACTTGGAAAGGGCTTATGACAGAGTGGACAGGAATATGTTATGGCAAACACTGAACTCATATGGGTTGAGCGATGGTTTGATACAGGCATTAAGGTCTCTTTATAGGGACTCTAAAGCTTGTGTCAGGATCAATGGGGTCTACTCGGACTGGTTTGGCATCCAAAAAGGTGTCAGACAGGGCTGTGTAGCTTCCCCTTGGCTGTTCAACCTATTTATGGACCGGTGTTTGCAAACTTTGAAAGATGAAGAATGTGGGTTAAGAATGGGCGAGTTAACCGTCAAATGCCTTTTGTATGCCGATGATCAAGTCATATTTGCGTCATCGGCGGCTGAGTTGAAAATGATGGTTACATTAATGAACTGAGAATTAAAATAAAGGGGAATGAAATGGGAGGGAAAGTGAACGCATGTAAGGCGAAAGTGATGGTTTTTGAAAGAGAAGAAAGCAAAACGGTATGTGAAATAAGAATAGAAGGAGAGTTAATTGAGCAAGTGGATGAGTTTGTGTATTTGGGATGTGTATTTAGCAGGGATGGTAGATATGATAGGGATATAGAACGACGAGTAAATGCAGGGAATAGAGTGAATGGGGCACTACACTCTATTATGAAGAACCAGAATGTGTCAAAACAGGCACGTATGGTAATTCATAATGCTGTGTTAGTCCCTACTTTAATGTATGGTAGTGAAAGCTGGGTGTGGCAGAAGAAGCACGAAAGTAGAATAAATGCTGTAGAAATGCGGGCTTTAAGGATATTCCTTAAAGAGGGTTGCTAGGGTTGAATCTGAATGACAGGGTGAGAAATTGCGTGATAAGAGATAAATGTGGTATGCAAGATGATGTTGTGACCAGGATTAAGAAAGGAATGCTTCGGTGGTTTGGTCATGTGGAAAGAATGAATGAGGAAAGAGTGACAAAGCAAATTTATATGGCAGATGTGAACGGCCGGGTCGGGAAGGGACGCCCTAGGAAAAAGTTTATCGACCAAATTGGCGATATTTTGAAAATGGGCCACGTTAGAAGTACCCTTAACCGACGAGCATGTATGCGTAGATATATGGATGTAAAAGAGGCGAAAGAGGTATGTCAGGATCGTGCCAAATGGAAGTCCGTAGTCTCTGCCTACCCCTCTGGGTGACAGGCGTGAGTGTTTATGTAATAATAATGCGACCCTTTTTCTATTAATATTGAAAACATCTGATTTTTAGATAAAATCATATTTTTATACACCGAAGGTATATTTGTAGTAAATTTCTTTATATACAACAGGAATTTTTTTTAACCATAAAAACCACAAAAAGGTCAAGGTACACATATGAAGAATAAGAAAACAAAACTAGTTAGAGGCAGATAGTAAGTAAGTGGGTAAGGAATGTTTACGTATTTTTGTTATACTTATTCTTATCATTAGCAAATGAAACCCAGAAGTATTAATGTAATAATGGGTACCTAGGTTATAAAATATTATCTTATTCTTATGCGTATTTCAGCCGCGACAAAATCTTAGTTTCTTAGATAATATTCCGCCACCATCATGTCACGGACTATTGGAAGGTTGTCAGATTGACCTTTTGAAACCTTTCTTCCATCATTAAATACTTAAAAACACCAGAGCGCACGAGGGCAAACAACTCACCCGCGAAATATTACTACAAACATTGATTTATATATTAAACTCAATGAATACAAACGTATGATCGGCGCGCTGGAACGGTACGGCGGCACGGCCGCATGGAATCGATGACGTCACGCGCTACTCGCGGACACGGGCGAGATTTTAAAAATGTACGTAAACTTTCCACGCTTACAACTTCGGTAATAGTGCACCGATCGATGTGAAATAAAAACTAGAATTATGTGTTTGGTCTAGACATTTTACCTACGTACTTAAAAGTTTAATATTGTAACCTTGTTATCTTCTCCATTATATCTTCTTTACACCTACAGACAAACTGTACAGTGAAACTAAAATTATGAATATTTATCAAATATATTGCTATAATACCTGTATTCTAATAAAGAAAATATTAGATAGTATAATACACACACAAATAAAATTTGTAACAAAGGCAAAGGAAAGAAAGTACTTCGCAACACTAATAATATTTACATTCCTATGGTACGAACAAACTATGGTAAGCAGAGTATACTTTTTGATGGAGTTAAAATATATAATAAACTACCACAAGAAATAAAAATATTAAATAGTTTTAACATCTTTAAAAGCAAACTAAAACAATATATAATGAATAAATTCTAAATCCGACGCTGTCCATATGCCGACCGCTAATCAGCGTTAATCGGTAACGATAAGAAATACCTTACTTACTACCCACTTTATTAACTTGTATTCTAAAAGATTGGTAACTTGTACATCAATACACAAAAAGATAATATAGGAAGTATTAAGTTGTATGCCTAAACTAGTAAGAAGTTGTATGTCACGAAACTCTTTCCTGTATGTATATTTCTTTTGAGAATAAAATATCTTTAACCATAACCGGCCAAGTTTGCAGAAAAGGTTCAGAATAAGTAAATATAGGCAAATGGTGAAGAAAAATTAATTATTTAAATAATACTAGTTTTTACGGATTTTATCGCGTATATTTAACTATAAATGCCCGACGTTTCGAGTGCTTTACAGCACCCATGGTCACGGAGGGGACTGAGATGTTCAACGTCCAGATGTCATAGTTAACAGCGGTTACCATAGATTAAAATTTAACTTTTGTTCCAAAATGTTTTTTGTAAAAAATTAATTAGAAAAATCTCAAACATTCCATTATTTTTATCGTTTAAATTAAAAATGCGTGGTGATGCGTTATTTTAACTGATTTTCATTCATAAATATCCAAAGCTTCACCGTGACCTCATTAAGTACGCTTCGTTAGAAATGACGCAACGTAAACATCCGAACCGGGGATATTATGAAACTGTGAAATGGTGCAATATTACATTTTAAGCAATGACGAATACACGTTGGTACACAAAAATTATACGAAAGTGAGTCTTTACCGCGGCAAAATATTAACGTACGAGTGAGATAACTTTGAATTTACGTTGTGAATAAACGGTTATTTAATATGATGATTCCATTTTGAGGTAACAATATTAAATATTGGGACTACTTGTTTATTTCAAATACGCTATAATAAAGACTGTCGTCGGTCGTTGATAAGCAAAAAATATTTTTTTTTTATTTTATTTATTATGACCTGTTAAAAGCGTAAAAGAAAAATTTGAATTCGCGTCATTCCGTAAGCCGTTACACCGCTAGGTACGTTCAACCGGCCGGTCCCGGCCGACATAGAACGCTTGACTGTGAAATTACGTACCAGTGTATTATTTTTAAAAATTCGTAGGTTTATTTCGCAACAAAAATATTCGAACCGCAAATACTATGCTTACCATTGCATAGTATTTGCAATTCGAATATTTTGGTGTATATTTTAAGCAATGAAAGTTTATGTGGTACGTAAAGTTTATACGAAAGTGAGTGTTTACCGCGTTCGGAAAGACAAGGAATTAACGCACGTGTACCACCAATCGGAGAAATTTTTTTGTAGCTAACCAAAGGATGTTAGACTTTGAACAGTTCACCACTCCTTCACACGAAAGTGCTCGGTGGAAGAGTGACGTTTTTTTTACTAGTGTGAGCGAGACAGGTGACGCTACTTTGCAATCATCGGGTGTGTTTGGCAGAAAAAAAGCGCTAGCAAGCGCTTATAAGCAAAATGGCGATCGTAAGCGGTAAGCGCTGTCAAATCGTAAATAGCTATTTTCCTCTAGGACACGAAGTTAGTTTTAACCGGGGAACCAAACATAATTTAAATATATGTTTGTAAAGTATTCATATTAAAAACTTACCAATCATGAACTTTTAATAACATGTATATCTTTATTCGTGTCATTATATTACTTAAAACTAATATTGAACAAAACAATTTATAAACTCTACTTCAAAACAAACTAATTAAATAAGCAAAATGGCGGATTGTGTCAGCGCTACTGCAGTTCGCAAACGTATCCTAACTAGTACTGGGTCGTTCCAGGTTTTTTTTTTGTAAAACGAAACGGAACCGTTTTTTTGAAATGAGAAACAGTTCTGAGAAACAGTTTTCAAAAAAACTGTTCTTCAAAAAAAATCCCGCCAGTGTACGTAACGACTTCACCATATGTTTGTTTACAAAATAATAAAGCGAACTTCCCTTCATACTTTTTCCAGGCTTAGGATTGGCTGATAAATGTTACAGACGTATTTAAAAGTTCATTTTATATACACGTTTTCATTATTTACACTATCTACAATATTAGAACAAAAGATATTTACAAATTAAATCGGTTTTATCGGTATATTAGAAAACTACTAAACAATAAATATTTACAATATATCACATAAAACACTTTTCTCGCGTAAACATACAGTAATTTTTTTGTAAATTCGTAATTAGCTAACACAGTAAGCGTAGACAAGCGTTACTTGACGACAACTGAAACTGATTTAAATTTTAAAACAAAAAACGTACGTTTGGCCAAGCTGACCTTCACGAACAGTAACATAAGAAAAAATAAGAGAAAGCCGAAAATACCGTTTTTTCTCGGTCCGTTCGTTTTTGTTCTACCGTCTACAACCAAATTTGAATTGTGTATAGATACAAATAAGATTTATTTTAGCTTTAATCGTAACGTCAAATCAAAAGTAGTTACTATAACTGTTTTCTATTTATACAACAATAGTTCATAAAGCAATAGCAATAGAGTCTTAACTTAGATCCAACCTATGAACCTACGAAACGAGCATGTAGTTTGTAAACGTTTTGCGATTGAGACAGTTCCGAGAATGAAATGTAGAACTGTATTCATTTCGTTCGTTTTTAAACCTAATGTTGGATCTTCGAGAAACTGTTCGTTCGTTTTTCTTTGACAAACTGTTTTTAAAAGTGTTTCTGAATAAAACGCCCAGTACTAATCCTAACCGAAAACTGTTTAGTTTCGCTATTTTGCTTACAAGCGCTTGCTAGCGCTTTTTTCTGCCAAACGCACCTATCATTTATCACGCCACTTTTATCTAATGTCGCCTCTACACGTTGGCCAACACAACGCCACTACATTCGCCAACAGTGGCGAATGTAGTGGCGAATATATTGGCCGAGAGTTGGTGACGGCGTCCACACGTTGGAAGGTCGTTCAGTTTACTTCGGTTCGGGCCAATGTGCGGACGAATTTATTTTATTTTAGACGACGGCTCCGTGGCGCAGTAGCTTAGCAATGAGTGGCCGTGCCGGGGGCCGCTGGTTTGAATCCCGCACGGAACAAGTATTT
The DNA here is from genome assembly GCA_036936625.1 of Parnassius smintheus behrii. Taxonomy (NCBI): domain Eukaryota; kingdom Metazoa; phylum Arthropoda; class Insecta; order Lepidoptera; family Papilionidae; genus Parnassius; species Parnassius smintheus. Next base: position 27,626,551 of record JAUPFT010000015.1, on the reverse strand, counting down.
GTATATCCTACAAATAATTGTTTCGGGTCTGGATGTGTGTCCCTGTGCAATTTATTTTTGTAAGCTGCCTCCGCGATACAGGAGAAAATCCAAGTGTGGAGGTAACGTTTTTATAAAATAATTATAAAAGAATAGTGGATATTAATGGGGCTGTAAATAGATATACGATATACGATTAGCTTTATTTATTCTTTACATGCATCATAAACTGGAATAAATACCATTAATAAGAACTTAACTTATTTTAAAGTTAAAGGAGTTATAATCGATTAGTCTATGTTTTAAAATTGGGTTTTGATTTTAAAGTTTAGCAAAACATGTACTTGCTTTTCTATCAGACATTTGATGTATATAAAAAACACGTTATAATTTATTTGGTAATTTAATTATTTTTTGAGAAAGACAAAAACAATAGCAATAAATATAATTAACACTGACTTAATGATAGGTACTAATTATAACATAGAACATAAATGAAAAACTTCTTTCTTTCTTTCTTTCTTTCATGACGAGCAAAGTGGCTCAGGACCATGCTTTGCGGCAGTCTGTGGAGGAGGATGTTCAGTAGTGGACTTGTGAACAGCTGTAATGATGATGATGATTCGAAATTTTGCACGATTAAATTATAAGAAATCGACGTTTTTTTATAGGATAGGGTGACAAACGAGCACACATTTCACCTGATGGTAAGTGGTTACTTTGGCCCACAGACATCTACATCTATCCTCGCTTACAAATCAAAATGCAGATGCGTTGTCACCCGTGAGGACTAAGATGTAATGCCTCGTTTCCTTTAAAAAGGGTATCTGGTTCTCTACACTCACTATACGAAACACAGCATCATTAAGCTACTATTTTACGCTGATATTCTGTGAGAGCGTGGTCCTTCCTCGGTCGAGCCGATCTTCAAGCTGCAACTATACTTCTATTATAATAGCATGGTTCTACCACGTATAAACGACGTGCTTCATTTTTTTCATTTTAAAATTGTTCTCGTAATAATCTGATTGTAAAAAAACGTTAATTTTTTTGATAAATAGCTTATTGATTAAAACAAATGTTTAATAATAATTAAATCGCGCTAATTAAAGTAATAGGAATGTTAAAAGTTGAAATTGGCACTAAAAGGTTGGTAATTGGGGCATCCACCCTACAAAGCTTGAATATAAAATTTAAATCAGATGCATGTAATCACTGTGGGAGCTTGTGGTGAGCGCGTTTAGTTTGCTCTAAACGCGCGGCCAACGTGTGGACGCGGCGACCAAACTCTGCCAACAATTCTTTGATCTTTTGTAAAAAACCGACACCACACGGATCTCGCGCCAACTTGCGGGCCATCGTTCCAATACATACCAATGAAGCCCAAGCACCCCGTCTACACGTTGGCCAATGCTATTGGCCACTACATTCGCCACTGTGTTGGCCAACGTGTAGAGGCGCCGTAAGAGCGAGACGGATTGACACATAATTTCGTCCGTGTGAATGAAACAGAGACACTACTCTGGCGAAACAGGGGTGCGTAGGCATATTGTGCAATACTGCAGTACGTTACGCTCTTTTGTGTACTGCGCATCTTTCAGTATTCGTATTGACTGCGTACTCACAACTGTGGTTTTGTTTCTGAAATTCGTAAAATATTTTATTTTATTCCTAAGTGGCGCCGCCTTAAAAATATTTTGTTCGTTTTGGCGGCTCAGTATGTCATCGTCACCGCCTCTACTATGCTAAACTATCACCTTCCAAAATCTTCCTCTTTATCGAGGATTGATAAAGATGTTTTAGGGATCACAGTATCCACTTACGATCGAGTGGACTGTGTGCTCTTTTGTCACCTTACCTATATAAAAACTGCTGACTTTATTTATTGGATTAAACCAAATTGATTCACCACAGTTGAATATAAATCTAAAAATATGTTATCGAACATTTTATGATATTCTAAATGAGATATTTTTATTATTATAAGATATACTGATTAGATAATTGTAAAGATAACGTATAAATGAACTTACCTATAAAGAACAGATCGTTGAAAACCTGATGCATTCGTATCAACTCGTAATACAGCTGGTCGTAGGAGGCGGGCGTCGGAAGAAATGTGTCGCCGAACGTTATGAACAGGTTAAAGATATTTACAACCTGGAATATAAGGATATAAGGATACATGAAATGACAAGAGTATAATTTACATTTTACAAAAAACAACAAAAGATCATAAGTTGTCACTGTGGCTCGAAGAACTTTCAGCAGTGCCAAATTGACTGTTGGTACTTGGTATATGGAAGTTTTTATATAATAATAATAATAATAATAATAATAATAATAAAAAAAGGCGTAGGGAATTGACGACCCCATCGCCCGCTGACGTAACAGTTAAGTGACAAAACTGCTACGTCAACGCAGTCAGTCAGCGCCTTGCGAGAGGTGTGAGCGCCGTGCCTCGGCAGAATTTAGGGTGCAGAGGCCCGTTTGTGCTTATGGCTACACACGAAACGGTGCCGGGCCTGGACGTCTCCCGTTAATGGACGCCCAAATAATGGATGATGGATAAGAAGATAGTGCGCAAAGGGCCGCTGCCTGGGGGTCGCCGGGGCGCGTCTGGAGCTGGCGCTGGACGCGGCAGCATGCGGGTCGCCAGCCGAGCGCGAGGAGCTGCACGGTCACCTAGCAGCCCTCCGCATCCATCATCCCCACCAGAAGGCTTGGTGTCGGCTGGGTCTTCTCGGACTCAGCAAGCGGCACCCGCCGCTGGTGGAGCACGTCGCATGCGTTGGTCACAAGAAATGAATGCAAACGCACTGCGGGCGTACTTTAGGGCAAAAGGGGAAGAAACTGGATGTTTGGCGTATCGGGCTAGGATGCATCGTCTTTTTGCTGAGCTGGAGCCATCTTTAACCGTCACAGAGCAAAACCTGGCAGACCGAGTTCGGTATATCTTGCGCTCAAATATATTTGATGTCGCCGAACTCGAACGGCTACGACGTGAGGCTGTTCCCTCGTCGGATGAGAATGCTACGGCTGAGGATGCGGCGCCACAAATGGTAGAGCAATCCGCAAACGTGGATGCCGCCGTGAATACCCCAGTTGTGGTTGATTCAAACGATGATGGAACAGTCGCCCAGGAACTGGAATTAGAGCATATGAGGAGTATATTGGAAGAGGCGATTGTGGAAACGCGCAGTACGCCTCTCGAAAATCGACCGCGACTTCCCCGCATAGCCCTAAGCAAGCGGAATCGGGCTGTCGTGAGGGCTCTGAACCCAATGCTGGTTACCTATTTGGAAGCCAGCCGGGACCTTTGCGAGACGGACTCAATTCTTTTTGGCGCCGCGCTGGCAGTCTGCCGTATCATAGGCGCCAAGGTTTCCACGGCTGGACGCGCTACTGGCCATAGTAGCGCTATCCCAGCATGGAGAAGAAGAATTGAGGAACGTATCGCAAGGGCTAGAGCTCTCATCGGCAGACTGATATGCTTCAGATCAGGCAACAACAGGCCAAGAATTGTGCGCACCGTCAGGATGGCGTTTGCTGGGACAAATGTCAGTTTGTCCCAGCCGGATATAACGCAAAAACTGACGGAGCGCATAGATGATCTGAAGCAGAGAATCGCTGCTTGGGGAAAGCGGATTCGGCGATATACCGAGAGGTCGACACGGTTCAACCAGAATCGTCTCTTCCAGAGTGATCAGAAGAGGCTCTATGAATCATTGGAGCGACCAATGGTAAGTGGAACGGGTCCAGCACCGAATCAGGCCGAAAGTGTAGCATTCTGGCGCGGCCTGTGGTCAGAGCCCGTAAACCACAGCGAGGGCCCTTGGACAGAAGTTGTGGCGAGTCAGTGTGCGGGTATTACGCCCATGGACCCCGTCATCATAACGCCGGATGACGTAGCTGAGGCGGTCCGTAGGGCCCCGAACTGGAAAAGTCCGGGGCTTGACGGGCTGCATCACTACTGGCTGAAGGGGTTCATGGTGTGTCACTCTGTGCTCGCCCGACAGTTTCAAGAGGCTCTCAACCAGAAGTCGCTCCCAAGCCTCTTCACTACTGGGATCACTCATTTGGTTCCTAAAGACCAGGGTACCACAGACCCGAGCAAATACCGCCCCATCACTTGTCTACCGACAATATACAAGACACTAACATCCATTTTGAGCGCGAGAATCGCTTGTCACCTGGACTCAAATCAGGTGATGTCGCGCGCTCAAAATGGATGTCGGGGCGGTGGTCGTGGAACCAAGGAACCACTCCTCATTGACGCGGTCATTGGCAAAGTGGTGAAACGCAACCGTCGGAACTTCTCCGCCGCCTGGATAGACTACAGAAAGGCATTCGACTCGGTGCCCCATACATGGCTAAAGAGAGTCCTCGAGCTGTACAAGATAGACTGTACAGTTAGAGACTTCCTCGAGCAGTGTATGGGGCAGTGGAGTACGATCCTTTGTCATCTGGGTGATTGGATGATGGCTGCGGAGAACCACATAAGGATAAGAAGGGGTATCTTCCAGGGCGATTGTCTGAGTCCAATCTGGTTCTGCCTCTCTCTGAACCCTCTCAGTACCTTACTGGAGGGCTCCGGGAGGGGATTTCAGCTACGGAAAGGAGGGACAAAAGTGACCCACCTTTTCTATATGGATGACCTCAAGTTATTCGCCTCCAGTCGCTCCCATCTTATGGAATTGCTAAACATCACTTGTGAATTTAGCAATTCCATTGGAATGGAGCTTGGGACGGATAAGTGTGCGGTCCTCCATGTTGAGAGGGGAAGGGTTGCTAACTCTGAGGGCGCAGACTTATCTGTGCCCGTCAACTTAAGGACCCTTTCCGAGGCTGAAACATACCGATACCTGGGTATGTCACAAAACATCGGTATCGATGAGACTGGTATGAAACAGTCAGTTTGCGACGTGTTTTATGCACGCTTGACCAAAGTGCTTAACAGCCTTTTGTCCGGTGTGAATAAGGCACACGCATATAACGGCTGGGTCATGCCTGTCCTCATGTATACCTTTGGCATACTCAGGTGGACTCAGACTGAACTTAACGCCCTGGATAGAAAAGTCCGCACTACCATGACGTCCCATAGGATGCATCATCCGAGATCGTCGGTAATGAGGCTGTACTTGCCGCGGAAGCATGGTGGTCGTGGCTTCTTGAGCGCGCTCACCATGCACAATCGCGAAGTGTGCAGCCTCCGTGATTACTTCCTGGCGAGATCGGATGATCCATTCTATAAGGACGTCATTTCTTGTGATAAAGGACTTACCCCTCTATCCTTAGCCAACGAGCAATGGCAAGACCCGGCAGTGCAGAGCATTTCCGACCGGGAGACCGTATGGAAGGAGAAGGAGCTCCACGGGAGGTTCTACAAGGCTCTACATGAGCCTTTCGTAGACACAGTAGCCTCCCTCCACTGGCTACGCTTTGGTGATCTCTTCGGGGAAACCGAGGGTTTTGTCTGTGCAATACAGGATCAGGTTATTAAGACCAACAACTATCGGAGATACATCCTAAAGGATGGCACCGTCGACATCTGTCGAGCTTGTCGCCATCCCGGTGAGTCACTTAGGCATGTTATCTCCGGTTGTTCGGCGCTTTCTAACTCTGAGTACTTGCACAGGCACAACCTAGTAGCCAGAATTCTACACCAGGAGCTCGCTCTGAAATACGGTCTCGTGGATCGGAAATTGCCGTATTACAAGTACTTGCCGGAAGCCGTGCTCGAAAATGATCGCGCCAGGCTCTATTGGGACCGGGCCATCATCACAGACAGGACTATTCTTGCGAATAAGCCTGATATTGTGCTGATGGACCGGGCACAGTCAAGGATATTTTTGGTCGACATTACCATTCCGTATGACGAGAACCTCGTGAAAGCCGAAACAGACAAGCAAACAAAATATCTGGACCTGGCTCACGAGGTGACCGACATGTGGGGTGGTCTGCCGACCGAAATTATTCCTGTAGTCGTCTCTGCAAACGGGCTAATCCCAGTCAGCCTCTCGGGTCATCTGAGGCGGCTGGGACTACGTGGCGGGCCGCTCCAGGTTCAAATGCAGAAGGCGGTGCTCCTCGATACCGCCCGCATCGTCCGCCGGTTTCTTTCCCTTTCCCCCTAACCCTCGGCCGTTTGGTCTCCCCTGCCGAGGGCCTCCATCTGGTTGGGCTTTTATTTATTTATGTACTTTTATATTTATTTTATGTTATTGATATTTATGTATATTTATCTTTTCATTTTCATTTATAATTATATATTTATAGCACCCAACCAGATGAGAAAACTATATAGATACCCCACAATAATAATAATAATAATAATAATAATAATAATAATAATAATAATAATAATAAATTCTTTATTTCAGATAATTAAAATCCATATGTGGGTTAGTAACACAATAATAATAATAACAAGGGTTAGTTACAGTGGTAGTACAATGGTTTGCTTAAAATCTAGGGAACTAAAAATAAATACATTGTGCCGAGACAGATCATCATGGGGGTGGATAGGGCCCAGTTATCAGTCTCTGCACAAGACATTTCCACAGCGGCGATGTATATCTGTCCGCTATGGTCCTCAGAATGCTGTTGTGACTGGCTCGTACCCTGCTAATAAGGGATGCGGTTTTTTTGCGTATGATGGCATTAAAACCGTCCGTTTGGTATGCCGCAAACATCCCTGATGCACTACAAAAACGAGACAGTCCCAACAGCATCCTGAATATATTATTATATTGGATGCGCAAGGCTTCAAGCGATCTTTTGGTGTATTTGACCCATAGACTCCCCGTGTATACGCTCTGACAGTATGCTTTAAAAAGCGTAATCTTAACTTCTTTTGTACAACGGGAAAACCTGCGAGACAACATATTACCTCTAACCACTAGAGCCCTGCGCTCCCTTTCAATGTCAGCATCATCCTTGAGGTCACCAGTAATAATATGTCCCAGATATTTAAATTTAGTGACTCGTTTCACGTTCATGCCATTTAGGGTAACATTAACTGCAATATTGTGAGATTTACCAGCGGCCTCAAAGACCATGTACTCTGTTTTTTTGACATTGTATGTGAGCCCATGCTCAGTAGCATACATCTCACATACCTTTAACATCTCACTTAAGCCTCCCACCGTTGGGCTGAGCAGCACCATATCATCAGCGTAACTTATATTATTAATGTTAACGCCATCTATACGACATCCGACGCGCATGCCGCTCAACTCCACGATAAGGTCATTTACATACATGTTGAAGAGCTTGGGAGATGTCAACCCCCCCTGTCTTACCCCGCACTCCAACACGTATCCTTCCGACAGAGAATCAGCCCACTTTACAAAGTTAGTTTGGTTGGAATACCAAAACCCAAACACTTCCAGCAACTCGGCCGGCACGCCCACCTCCGCCAACTTTCTCCAAAGTATCTCATAGGACACAAGGTCAAAGGCCTTGGAGAGGTCAAGGAAACAGGCGTATACCGGCGTCTTGCGATCTGTGTAGTATTGGACAGTGTGCTTTAAGCTAAGGATTGCGCTTTCAGTAGAAAGTCCAGGTCGGAACCCGAACTGCGCGTCATGTATGTTTGCATACTTATCTAATTCCGAGTCAAACACACTGTCCAATACCTTAGCAATTGCTGTTGCAAGTGATATAGGGCGGTAGTTCCCCCTGCTCGAGATGTCTCCGGTCCTGTCCTTAACAATGGGCACTACGATGGTCTTTATGAGGTCACGTGGTAAATAAGAGTGATTTATGCACATTGAGAAGAACAGGGCCAGCACCCTCGGCAGATGAGGCCCGGCATGCCTCAGATGTTCCACACTAATACCGTCATGACCGGGGGATTTCCCACCGGTCATTCTTTTTAGCGCCTCTCTAACCTGCTTTGCAGTAACGCGCATCAGTGGCACGTCCCCCTGACATCCGGCCTTAGCACTATTCACAGATACAGAGATAGAGGGCCCGAGTGGGGAACGCATTTTGAAATGTTGAGCAAAAATATTCGCAATATGTACCGACTCGCTATTCCCATCCACACTCACCGGGAGGCCAGGCCTAACATCATATTTTTTGGTAGCCTTCCAAAACTGTTTAAAGTTTTTATCCACTCTATGCTGTGCTAGGATGTCCATTTTTAATTGTTCCTGGTTTCGTTGACACCATTTTAACCGACTTTTGAACATTTTGCGGGACTCGTTCATTTGATCATAGATCCTTCCAGATGATGGCCTATTATACGACAACCATATCCTGAAGTTAAGCCTGGCCATCCGATGCGCCTCTTGAACATGTTTGTTCCAGCCACAGAGGTGTCTGTTTTTACTTGGCTTGTTGCAAGGTTTTTTCTTAGTTTTGCTAGCCGCATCACTCAAGGCACGTACAATGCTGTCATACATACGATCTAACGCCCGCTTGTGTTCATCCAAACTGCATAGCCCGCGACTGCATTCTGTAAACTCCGAGGGGAAATCAATCTCGCGTAGTCTATTGTGACAGAGTTCTTGATAATTACATATTTGTTTCTGATCTCTTTCCCCCCATATTACTGAGCTAGGATGCAAGTCGCGTGCTATCCATTTAGGCCTAACAATCCTTAAGTCGCATTTAACTATTAAGGGTAAATGATCAGACACAAAGACGTCTTCTATAACCTCCACTTCGACAACGGTTTGCCAGGCCGAGTTTGAGACAACACAGTGGTCCAGCCATCGCCTGCACCCGTGGGCCGCGCTAACATAGGTGTACACGTTAGACTGTAAGCCAAGTTTTTCTATGTCAGCGCACATCCAACTCTGATCAGAACAAAAACCAATTAATTCATTATAAAACACTTCATGTGGGTGCGCATTAAAATCACCCAGTATAAATATGCTCTCAATATTTTCGCTTTCAACAATAGCGCTTAATTCACCTAACACCTCTGTAAAGATAGGTAGGTTGTCTAAAGAGTCAGTAGGCATATACACTGAGAAAAAGACAACAGTGCGCTCCCCTATAGTAGCTCTTATACCTATCAAGCGGGCACTACTGCAATCTAACACAGTAACGCTGTCAAAAATGCCTTTCCGCCAGAGAATGGCAACTCCCCCGTATGGTCTTCCCTTTAATAAGCCAACAGACGTATCCACAGCCGACTTACCTATGTATTCAAAGTCATTGGAGATATCACCTAATAGTGGAACGTCATGGGGGAGCAGACATGTCTCCTGAAGCGCGACTACATCTGACATTCCACAAATGTTCCGTATGTCATCAATTGACCGCGTGACAAAAAAGCAATTAAAACTAGCCAAGGTTAATTTTTCAGACATACTTATACTCATTATGAAATTCGTTGACTAGCTTTAACTACCGACTCTGTCTTATGCACAAAGTTCACAAAACGCCTAAATGTAATTCCACTTGGCCAAAAATTATCCTTTAAAAATAAATCTAATTTACACATTGAAACATACAACTTATAGGAATTGTATGGTTTTGTTTTTTGCATATTAATTTTTTTCAAGAATACATTTTCATCTGTTCTTTCTTTTATATAACTAATAATGTCACTTACACTAGCTTCTTTACTCACATTTGAAATTAAAAGCGGCACTTTCAAATCAGCCGCTTTAAATTTACTGTCAGGGGCAGTGGGAGCAATGCCTCTCTGTCCAATTAGCTTGTAACGTCTTACAGATTTCTTACGCACGATTTGCCACTCTGCGTCCCTTACCACTCGATCACATTTCACACTAGAATCCCGCGCAGAGATTTCGCCTGGCGCGTCAATAAGAGCTACACTCGAGTGAGGCGGGCGCTTGGCGATCTCAGTCAATCGACTTCCAGTAGTAAGGTTGTGCCCATCGGGAGTGTTCGCGCCGTTCTCCGAAGTAGTTGGTTTTGTCGAAGCCAACGCAGACGCCGGGGCCTCCACGCGCACATCTTGATGTTTTGTCTCGCTTACACTCGTATGGTCACTGCATACTGGTAATGTCTGGCGATCGCTGTTATTTATCATTGGCGAAAACACAGTATGTGACTGGGCCTCACTTTGCTCGGTATCTTTCATCGCTTTGTTTTGCGCGTAAGTAAAAGAAACAGAATCGTCCGCATCCAACTCTTTTGAAGATGAATGTCCCATTAACGTCGTTCGGTCGATTACCCCTGCAACAGCTGATGTATGCGATGACTTTATAGGCAAATACTCATGCACATAGGGAAGTCCTATAGGTCCGCTATTCTTTACAAAACTGTTATGTAAACATGTCCCTCTTCTTTTGTTTACATTATCTTGGGACGAAAAATCATCAATTAATGATGCTTGTTTCATATGCTCGACCTCTTGTTTGAGAAGATTAAACTGATCCGATGTTATTACCTTCTCCTCTAAAGCAAATAGTTGACTTTTCAGCCACAAAATATCTTTTAGCAACCGGGTTACATCCACATGATCAAAGGTCACTGGCGGAACTAAATGTAAATCTTTAGCCACAAATATAGGGAAGATTTGAGGATCGGCACTTTTCATTAAATTTATGATGTCATCTAGATCTCTCGACATTCTCTTCTTGTCCTTTTTTCGGCGTAATGGCATTTTCTTTGCATTAGGCATCGATTCAAAAAGTAACGATTTCGCTTTCGCAATATCGTCAATTGTAAAGGAAGTGGAGCACAGCTGGTGTATACTTTCCTCGTCCATGTAATCCATGACATTGCGCACAAAAGTCAGTAATTCGTTAATTACGACGTTACAGTTTAAACATTTCACAGTATTCGAAGTCATTGTCCTTCGCAATGAGTCACCACTGTACGGCGCACGCACAGAACGATATCGAAACGACCGCGTTTCGTCGCGATGCGCACCTGACTGACCCTGACTGACCCTGCTGTGTAAAGGTAGGGTTATGATGGTTTTCCAAGTACAAAATCAGATTATGAAACCTATCCAACTGGTCTAAGACAAGGTGCCGTTATATCTCCAAGTCTTTTTTGCTGTATTGGAAGATGTTTTAGGATGAAGGGATACGATATTAAGATAAATGGTGACCGGCAAGTACATTATTTAAGTAGCTATTACGGCAGTATCGCTGAAGGACCTCAGCTCTATGTTCAATGACCTTAATAGACTCCCAATGAGATAGATATTTAGATGAAAATTGACAAGGTCATACGTAGCGTCCAAGTCACACTTGTGCCGTTAGTTGTTGAGAGTATTACGCTTCAAAGTGTTGAAGAGTATGCTTACTTAGGCCAAATTGTACGACTAGTTTATTCCAACTTCGAATGAACTATGATTGACGTAGAATCTGACTGGACGAAGAAGAGTTTTGAAAATTAAGACAAATCTTCTAGTTACTTATATACCAAAACTTGAAAAAATAATAATGCGTTAGCTAGTTAGAAAACGGAAACCAGTGCTTTTTTCCAGTAATGACATATGAATCTGACGTCGTGCTTCACATTTAGACGTATGAGGAAGCTCAAGGTCGATAAGAAGGCTATGTTAGGAGTTTCTCTGTGTAATAAACTTGGTAATGAAGTTTCAGCAGACATTAAGAAAGCTCGAAGAATCGGAACAAGAACTTTACGAACACTTGCGAAGACCTCATACCGCAGCAACACATTGACTATTTAATTTTAAGAGCCTTCTTACATTTCGGCGTTACGCAAATTTAGGTATTTTACACTCCGAGTGGGCCACTACCTACACGAGCGACACTTTATTTCATATTTCTATTCACTCGCTCGCATTATGATACTGTGAGTATAGCGACTAAACGATCCTGATCTTCCATTATAGAAGTTTTGTTAAGATGGAGTTTAGTGAACGGAAAATTTTAGGTGTCATTTTTATGTAATCTAATTAATTTATTATAATCTATTTGATATATTTTTCATTATTTATGAACCTTAGTGTTGAAATAATTGACTGAGCTTATCTCGAGTCAATAATTTCAGGCAGTACTTACACACTTTTAATAAAACGCCTGTGTCGTCTTTTTAGATTTTAGTACTTTTACTGCATAGTCTGAGCCAGTCCAAATGGTAGCATGCAGACATTTTTATTCTCCATAATCATTTCTCTAGAGATAGAATTTCTTTTTTATGATACCTGTATTTATTTTTCTCCATTCCGACTGGTAAGAAAACTCAGCTACAATAAAAATAACTAGTATATATATATATATATATATATATATATATATATATATATATATATATATATATATATATATATATATATATATATATATATATATATATATATATATGCATGTGTGTATGTGCGCGCGCGTGTGTGTGTGTAATAATAATGTGCGAACTTTGGAATATACTGTACGAAAGTAAATACTTCCAACGAATAAAAACTGCGAGCGTAGTTGACGACGCTCTAGCACGCACAAAATAGTAGCGCCACGGTAATAGACGCACATTACGATAGTGTCGAAACGAAGACGAAGACGAAGCGCGTTAAATAAAAAGACTCAGGTCCAACCTCGAGAAGCGCTCGCGCGGTAAGGAATTCAAATAGTCAGCGCAGTGATACATATGGTACTTTCATTAAATTAATTAAAAAATAAGAGTAACGACTTAAATAAAAATCATAGCATAGTTTAAGCAAATATTGATGATTATTTTGGTATAAATTTTACGTCAACATGATGTAAATCGTCGGAGATATTATTGGGGTTTGTATCGAAGCTTTTTCGGTCGTTAATTGAATTAAGTCGATAATTTTTCCTTACGTGAAAGGCATATAACGAAAATCTATTTTATCATTATTAAAGTATAGGATATTTGTTAGATAAAAATATTTTTTTGTTGGTCGATATTCAATAGAATCTACAAATTACAGCTACCAAATCATGTCTCTCAGAGTTTTGGCCTGAACATGCATCGGGAGAATGATTATTATTAAATAAATAAATAAGTTATCTAAAATTTGCTCGAGCTTATTTTAGTAGAGAAAACGAACTATTCTTAGTCATTGTTACGGTATATTCAAGCAACAAACGAAAAACATATAATTTCAACAAGGAAACCTTGTAATTTCGCGTTTTTTTTTTTGTAATACTCCTCTTTAGTATAAACAATCGATGTCTATGTGTAATTAATGTAAGAGGTGGCAACACTGACTATTAATAATTAGATTTTATAAGATTTTTCAATTTTGATTAAAAGTTGATAGTTTTATAAGAAGAAATTAAGTTTTATTATCATATTGTTACGTATATTAATGAATGATAATGAATACTAATTTTCTACGGCGATTAAAGAATTAACATTTATTTAAAACAAAAAAAAAATACGAAATATTTTTTATTTTTTATTAAAGACCTTAAAATAACATATTATCATTCTTACATTACTATGTCAGAAATTTCGCCATAGATTATTAGATATTTGATGAAATATAAAATATCCCTAGATTCTGCTGATGTATGTATATTGTACAGAAATAATATAATGAGTAATAGTGTTCCGTTCTTGGACTAGCCAACCCAATAGTGATATAAGCTTTATCTAATTAATGTACGGACTGTGTGACTACCTCGTTGGTCGAGTGGTCGTAAATGCAGTTGCTAATCGTGAGGTCCCGGGTTCAAATCTCGGGTCGGGCCTAAAGAAGTTATTGTGTTTTTCTGTAGAGAAATTCTAAGTAGCAACCCCGAGTCGGGAAATTGGTGGTGTTTCACTCCCGTGCCTTGAAAAGCACGTGAAGTCGTCGGTCCTGCGCGTGTTCTCTTTACGGTCCTGTCGGACTACCGTCATATAAGACTATGAAAGTGAGGGAACGGAGAGTGCACCTGTGCTTGCGTAAACATTCTGGCACTATAATCCTGTCCGCAGATGGCTAGTCCCTGTTGATTGACCACCGTGACAGAAATTCTGTCTGAAGTACATAATTATAGTTAATGTATACGGATGGTTAATAAAAAAGTCCAGACAACAGCACTTTGGCGGCGTTACAAGGAACCATCTTTTTTTCAACCTGTACACCTGTTCTTTACTGATTAATAATAACTTATGCATTGGCATCCAGTACCGCAGCGGGCGCAGCTAGCTGTACACAGAACCTGCTGTACCACGAAGATGTTGTGCCTCTTGAGCAACGTGCTCTCGTTGGCGGCGAGGAACTTGAGCAGCGCGATGAGCGCAGCCCACAGCTAGCTGTACACAGTACCTGCTGTGCCATGACAAAGATGTTGTGCCTCTTGAGCAACGTGCCCTCGTTGGTGGCGAGGAATTTAAGCAGCGCGATGAGCGCAGCCCACAGCTAGGTTTACACAGTACCTGCTGTGCCATGACGAAGATGTTGTGTCTCTTAAGCAGTGTGCTCTCGTTGGTGGCGAGGAACTTGAGCAGCGCGATGAGCGCAGCCCACAGCGGGCGCCAGTCGCGCGCCAGCCGCACGCGGCACCGCTTCTGGTAGCTCAGTAGCCGCAGCACCACGCCCACGCATAGCTCGTACAACTCTCCGGGGAACTTCTTTAGAAGGTGGCACATCATGAACTCCACTAGAAGATCTGCAGTCCAGGAAAATTGCAATGATCACACCTAACACCGTTATACTGGCTGTAAACGTGTATATGCATTTTTTTTTAAATAAGAGTGACAAATGTTGTGACACAGTCCATCTGATGGTATGTGGATGCTGTGGCCAATGCGTAGTCACCCCTAAGGACTAAGATGGATGTACGTTACAACTAAGATGCTGCTACTGATAAGATTAATAAAAAAAACGGTACTTGAGGGAAAATAGCAGATATAATTAAAAACTGCTAATAGCTCTTACTCCACCAAATCTAAGGAATACCTTTTAAAAACTGTCACCCCACTCTTAATTTTGTATAGGATGTCGGCACCCGTGAATGTACGAGTGGGCATGCGGCTGTTGTATGTGCGTGTGTAAGTGAGGAATCTTTTTAAATTAATTTAATTTTCGATAATAGATAATGATAATCATTATCTATTATCATACATTCTCTCTCTTACCACTAAAGACCTTGGCAAAGGTTCTCTATCTAACGATATCCAACATAACGGATGGAATTCTTATTTGGAGATGCATATAACATATGAAGAAATTAGATTTAAACAAAATAAAAATTAATATAAAATGTAATATAATATATGAAATTATAAAAACCAGGTCACTAATCAAATATTTTAATGGAAAAATAAAACTGTTAGATTAATATATCTCAAGTATCGAGGGTCAACTAGCTATGGAGGTAAGCAGTTATTGTAGAATTTTACTACAGTTTTCCTTCCGGAACAGTCGTCTCACTATATACATATTTTGACCAGTTACTTGTAATTGGCCCTAAACTTGATGTTTAACCTACTTCAAAAAGATGGGGTACTCGATTCGACTGTAGGTATGTTTTTATGTGTTTTACCTCTGAATTTTTTCTGCGTGAACCGATTTTGACGATTCTTTTTTATTTGAAAGCTGCCGGGCTAGCATGGGCAGGAGACAATATAGCCACGGAGAGGATACATTTTTTATCCCTCGCTCAGTTTTATCCACCCTGCGAGCATGGGCCTACCACGAGTAGCTTAAGAGCCAGTGGGCGGCAGACTTACGGTATTTCAATAAGCTTCACGTTTTTTTCAGTGAATCCCCTATAACTGAGGTACATGAAAAGGGGACTCTTTAGTTTGACCAGCGGTCGATATAGAGACTGAAATTTACTAAAACAAACGTGATAGCAATAAATCTGCCGCTTTAACATCTTGAAATATTCAATAAAAGTTACCGAAAATAACATTGGCAGACACCTACGATGGTCTCAAGGTCTTGGCAGACAGCTTGAAAAGTACAAATTTTTATTAATAATTTACGTTATTTCAATAAAGCTGCAATTTATATACCTATATTATTGTAAACATTTCACAGAAGACTGTTTTATTAGACATGAGAACTGCAACACTTTGAAAAGGTGCAGTATCCGACAATATTTTCTGGTAGTACCAGTACCACTAAGTATAAAAGTGTTAGATTATTATTTCGAATGTTTTTTTTATTTCTTCTTTTCTCATTTTTCTCTAAACTCAAGGGCCATAGTCAGGTGTCGAAACGTCGCCAGATGATGTCGAGCTCATGCCACTCGATTTTTTTTCTGGGGGTGCATCATAGACGATGTGTACGCGGAGAACATGGATTCGGTGGAACAATTACGCCATCGAATAATAAATGCGTTTGAAAAATTGAGGGAAATGGCTATAAGTGACAATTTATTTTCAAATGTGCGGGAAAACACGAAACGCCGTTTAGCTCTTTTTATCCGCCAACACGGTGATCTCATTGAAAATAAGAAAATTTAAAATAAAAACAAATTAATAAAAACAAATTAATAAATACTCCAACGACAAATGATTTAACCGTTAATCTTTTAAATAAACATTTTTCTTCTTCATCCTGATAGCACTGCTAAGGCTGATACACTAACATTTCTTTCAACTATTCCCACTCCCAATCACTCCTCTTTTATTTTTAAACCATTCACTGCTTGTGACGTTGAGAAAAGCGTTTTATCAATTACTTCCAATGCAGTGGGAAGTGATTGTGTCAGTCGTAACATAATTCTTCCTATTCTGGATCTGTTATTTGTCATATCCTTAACTTCTCTATTTCTACAAATAGTTTTCCATCATCTTGGAAAAATGCTGAAGTTATTCCTATCCCAAAGAAAATTAATCCTGCGTCCTTTTCCGAATATCGTCCTATCTCTTTACTGCCCTTCTAATCAAAAGTCCTTGATCGCCTTGTTAACACCCAGTTCAACAGTTTTCTTTGTGCTAATTCTCTCCTTAATCCTTTACAGTCAGGATTTCGACCTGGACACAGTACCACCACAGCATTTGTGAACATTACCGATGATAATCCTTTACAGTCAGGATTTCGACCTGGACACAGTACCACCACAGTATTTGTGAACATTACAGATGACATCCGCTTAGGAATGGAACGCGGCGAAGTAACTGTTCCTTGTTTATTAGATTTCAGTAATGCCTTTAATACCGTTGACCATGATGTCCTACTTGGTATAATGCGCTCTCTTAACGTATCTCCAACAGCGATTGGTTGGTTTCGAAGTTACCTGTCTGGGCGCCAGCAACGTATACGCATCGATGATACATTATCATCATGGTGTAACATATGTGTTTGTGTGCCGCAGGGAGGCATTTTATCTCCTTTACTTTTTGCAGTTTTTATAAACTCAATATCTAATAATTTAACTTCTTCCTACCACCTTTATGCAGATGATCTGCATATATATACTAAAGCTTGTCCCAACGATCTCCCCAATGCTATCAATGTCATTAATGCATATCTCGAACGAATTCTCGAGTGGAGTAAAGCATACGGCCTTCACTTTAACCCAGCTAAATCACAAACCATTATCATAGGTAGCGCGCAAATGCTGATTATCAGTTAATCACCTACCCCAAATAGTATTTGATGAAACTAATATACCTTACAGCGATTCAGTAAAGAACTTGGGGATTCACATAGATAAAAATCTGTCATGGGACCATCAAATCAAAGAGATTCACCGTAAAGTTTATGCCTCTGCAGCCTCCTTGCGTAGATTACGTAACTTTCTTCCAATATACACCAAAACTGCGCTTGCCAAGTCCCTTCTCTTCCCTATTTTCGACTACAGCTATCTAGATCTCACCGAAGCTCAGCTTGATAAACTTGAGCGAATTCAGAATTTCTGTATTAGGTTTATATTTGGATTACGCAAATATGACCATGTCTCTCTTTTTCGTACTAAGATCAAGTGGTTGTCGATACGACTTCATCGGAATGCTCACATACTTCATCTTCTCTATATTATTCTCTTTAATCCTTCTTACCCTTCTTACCTCAAAAATCGTTTTGCGTTTCTTAGTGATTCCCATTCGCGTAACCTGAGATCAGCAGAGAGCTTGAAATTGAATATGCCACTACACACTAGTTATATATAAATTTATGAACAAGTCTTTTAATGTACAGGCCGTTCGTTTATGGAATGAACTCTCATTGGCAGTCAAACGCGCTCCATCCCTACCGGTTGTTAAAAATCTAGTAAAAAACCATTACCATGCACTTCGCTCCCACACTAGCCATTTAATATAATATAATATATATGTAATATATTGATTGCATTTAGTTAAATAATTAAATATATATTCATTTTTGGTATGTATATATGTTTGTAGTATATGTGAATGAATGAATGAATGAATGCATTTATTCCCTCTTCACAATAGGTATTCTTAATGCTAAGTGTTTACAAAAGTGCCAGACAGGTACCTAACTTGTGAGAGACTGGTGCCTGATGTAGGTTTAAAAAACCTGTATTACAGGTCACCAGGGCTCCCCCACGTATAAAGCAACAATCTGAGGAATACAAATCAGAAAGGAGATTATAATTAAGTAACTAAAATGAACTGCAGTAATTACAAATTTCACATCAATAAGTGTGTGTACTATGAAAAGTGTAGTTGTGCGTGTGAGCTAGTGCAGGCGCGTGCCTTTTGTGTGTGTGTGTGTGTGTGTGTGTGTGTGTGTGTGTGAGTTAGTGTGTGTGTGATTGTGGACGTACCTGCTGTTGCGTGAGTTAGGACTAACATATAATTGCATTTAAACCCAAATAAGGAGAAGAAAGTGTGAAGACTTCGACGACATTAATATAATTATATGGGCGACTTTAGTAGGTTTTCGGTCGCTTCATAGTCTAAAGTTTTCAGATATTTTGTAAGAACGGATTTGCAGCTCGATTTAGGTAAGGGATAGAAGTTTAGGATATTGTTCAGTTTATTATACATGTATGGTCCTAGGAAACAGAAGAAATTGTGTGAGGTGGCAGAATGGAAGGATTGGGTTCGACAAACAGAACCTTTCCTGCGTTTGTCTTTTAGGAGCTCCGGATCGTATTTACATTGAGAGTGTTTCATTAGGACAGTTTGTACGATGAAAGACTGTCTCACTGTTAGAACGTGCCACTTTCCAGTTCCACTGCAGGAAAGCAGAACGGGAGACCTGCACTGACTTTTAGGATGGCCCGTTGGGCTCTTTCAACCTAAATTAGGTGGGTTTTAGCCGCACCACTCCATGAGCTGATGCAGTAATCTACAAGTGATTGGCATAGAGCGTGGTAGACCATTTTGATGATTCGGCAGTCTGCTACGTGTTTAAGAGATTTGAAGATGTAAATGAGCTTGCGTAACCTAGTGACAAGTATCTCAATATGTGGCTTGAAAGTCAGAGTTTGGTCTATTATAATTCCGAGGTATTTGATTTTGTCTGTTCTTTGAATAGCGGGACAATTGCAAATAGTTGGCTCAGAGTTGCAAACATGGGCTGTGATGGAGAGGGAGTGAGGAGGACTTTGGTTAGACCTAAGTGTGAAGGTTATGTATTTTGTTTTATCAGTGTTTAGTGTCAACACATTCTTTTGTAACCAGAGGCAGCACTTAGTAAAACCTCTTTGTGCAAAATCAAAAACCTCCCTCCAACTATTACCACTGAAGAATAGTGCAGTATCGTCGGCAAATAAGAATATTTTTCCATTGTGTAGCTGAAGCTGGCATAAATCGTTGACATATATCAAGAACAGCGTTGGGCTGAGTATGCTACCTTGGGGCAGACCACATTTGACAATTAACTTTTCACTTATCGCATTCTCTATTCCAACTCTCTGCTTTCTTTCACTCAGAAAGTTTGATATTAACTGCAGAGGTAAGCCTCTCACACCGATTTTTTCCAGCTTGGTTATGAGTTGTAGGATTGGGACTGTGTCAAATGCTTTCGCTAGATCGAGAAATATTGTTAGGCATTTTCTTCTTTCATCCAAGTTGGTTATGACTGAGTTAACAAGCTCATGTACCGCATTATTTGTTGACTTGCCTTGCCGAAATCCGAATTGCGCTGGTGAAAGGAGATTATTTCCCTCCAGGAAATTGATTAAGCGCTTATTTATTAGGCGCTCCAAGATTTTGGACAGTGTGGGTAAGATGGAGATTGGCCTGTAGTTATTGACACAGTCCCTCTCACCACTTTTGTGAATGGGTTTGATGAGCGCTGTTTTGAATGCTGAGGGAAAGATTTCCGTAGACAAAGACAGGTTGCATATATGTGTAATAGGGGGGTAAGGAAGTGTATATATCTCTTGAGTATTATGCTAGAAATCTGGTCGAGCCCTACTGCACAGTTGTCTCTTAAACCCTGGATCAGCTGGAAAATTTCATCCTCATCCGTAGGTAGCATGACAAATGAATTGATGGGGGATGGATACAAGACGTCAGGTTCAGTAAATTTTCTGTGTCCAGAACGTAATATAATGTCTTCAGCTAGGTTTCGTCCAATATTAGCGAAGAAATAGTAGATGTCGTTTATACTTTTTTTCCGGATTTTCGGAAGAGATAAGACAGGATGAGCGATCTACTACCCTATTGGAGCCGGTCAGATTTTTTATGGCTTCCCACAGCTTTTTTGTATTATATTTCGCCTTCTCGATCTCTTGTTTCTCATAATCTCTTTTCGCTTTTTTAAGAAGAGAGTTACAGTAATTCCGGTAGCGTTTGTAAGTTAGTTTGAGTGCTTCATTTTCAGGGTCCTTTTTTAATTTCTTGTAAAGGTTGTCCCTGTTTTTCATACACCGCATTAATCCTTTGGTGACCCATGGTTTCCTTATAAGTTTTCTTTTAGGTGTTTTAATCATGGTGGTATTATCCCTTATGGATGTATTTAAATATTTCAGAAACAAATCTGACATTTAAATCTTTGCATAGTTTTGTCTAATTCCAAAAAGTTAATGCGATAACATGACTTATTTAAGTATTCTGGGCGAGAAGGTTGAGTAAAGCTGACGGCTACACTTTTGTGGTCAGTAATCGATGACTCCAAAATGAAACAAGTAGCCACTAATTTAGTTTTAATTATAATGAAGAACATGCCTGGATCACCAGGCATGTTCTACCACGAGTGGGCTTGGTGTGTCCTGGAAGCATGCTATGACTCACCAATACATTTAGGTAGTCAAGTGAGCGCTTATCAGAGCTATCCGGGACAATATCTATATTGATGTCGCCACAGAGAATTATGTTTTTATAGTTCTTAAGTTTAGACAGAAGGGAGTCAAGAGAATTTATGAAATTGCCGGTATTAGTTTGGCTAGGTGGTCTATATATGCCAATAACACAGGTTTCGGTATTAAGCCTTAATAGTAGACAATTGGCATCGCTGATTTGGGGTTCTTCAAAAGATACCTTTAGGTGTTTATTATAATATATTGCCACTCCCTCGTTCTGGGTCTTATGGGTTTGTGGCGGCGTTAATTTCTGAACGCTCCACTTCAACTAAACACTGTAATGTAGATCTGGCAACATTGTGAGAGACATTTATTATGACGCAAAATCTGTAGACATATACGAGGTCTCTCAGTGTTTTCCACTCAATTCCTTGTTTTAATTTGATATTCCTTTAAGATTGTAACGTGTGAGATGTTTAGTATAACTGAGTGATAATAAACCATTATTATTTTACGCATAGACTTTTATTGGAGTGAAGATTAAAAGTACTAAGTAGTACCCATACTACTACATTGGTGACCGCCTCTTGAACTGAGTGCATCGCAACCGTAAAGGAGTACATAAACGGTGTTAACGTAATTTTTGGAACGAGCTTCAGTGAACATCTTCAGTAAGCAGTATAGTATCACATAACAACACAAGATTACAATTTAATAATTTGTTGTCATCGCCATTACAAGCCGCAGAATTGCATCGATCCGATTGGCTTATCGTGGGCTTATCGTCGAAGCGGAAAATTCAAATCTGGACTTCACTTCGACGTACATTGCTGCGTGTCATCGGGGATTCGTCGTACATTGCTGCTCCTGCGTAATAAGTATACATTGCGGCACGTTGAAAAAACATGTAGACTTACATTGCTGTTTTTGGTAATTCATTGCGTTTTTGTTTTTTTTATACAAAAGAATAATCTTCGTGTCGATCTTATCATTCATTCTAAATATTTCACGTTAATTTTAATCTTAAATAAGATGATATATTACACATATAAATATATAAATAATTAAAATTAATTAAATTCTTACAAAAATTGTTTTTGGTAGATAATTTTTTTTCTGTGTGTTATGTGTAATTTTACATAATTATTACCATTGCACTGGGTTGACTGAAATTATTTTTTTTTTGTAATAGTGTTCAGGTCTCTGTTTGACAGATATCAGCTGTATTTTATATTTTTTTTGGGATTGCCATTTTGTGATTTTTATATTTAGATTAAGGGTGTCTATTGTTCTATTCCTATTGTTTATGTATGTAGTCATAAAAAACTGAACATCACTCTTCCACACAGTTTAGCTCCATTAGTCTCTTTAAGTAACATTAACTCACTACACAATTATCAGACATTACCATGACGGATAAAGCTGAACCTTCACCAACTGCCGATCCTAATATTGCTCAACAGATGTTTTTTTTTAAGACAGAGCTAGAGAGACTCGCTACAGTACTACATTCCACGCAACAGGAGAATGCTCTTTTTCGTGCACAAATCGAAGGTAAGCCTCTAAGAACAGAGGATACTCCCATAAACGAACTTTCCCCTCAAGTTTGTAAAGTAGCGCCTAAGGTACCTCCCTTTTGGTATCAGAAACCTGCCTTGTGGTTCGCACACATTGAAACCCAATTTCGTGTAGCGGGAATCACAGGGGACCAGACCATGTACGATCATGTCATTGGTCAACTAGATTTTAGGATTAAAGCTGAGATTGAGGACATCGTTACAAATCCACCTAGGACTAACAAGTATGAACACCTAAAAACAGAAATCATACGTCGTGTATCACAATCGGAAGAAGAACGTGTTCGACAGCTTCTGAACGATGAGGAATTGGGCGATCGTAAGCATCTTCATTCAACTTTTCATGCGCCGCCTGCCACATCTTCAGGCAATCCTTGCTGCAAGTGCTGACCCACTTGATGATATTGCAATTCGAGCGGACAAAATTCTCGAAGTAGCTCCTAACCTTGCATCATCTTCGAGCCCGTTCGTACATGCAACTTCTGCATCTTCTTCAGGTCCTACATTTGACCTATGTGCCCTGGCTGCTCAAGTACAACAGCTGTCTGCAACAGTTGCAGCGCTTACTCGAACTCGAGAAAATCTTCGTAGTCGGAGTCGAAGCAAGTCAAGGAACCGCACACGATCTGATGGTAAGTTATGCTGGTACCATTGGACGTTTAAAGAAAAGGCAAGCAAGTGCGTTAGTCCTTGTTCATGGCAAGCGGAAAACTGCCAAGCCAGTCAGTAGCGACGGCAACTGATTGTGCTAAACCAGGCCGTCGCTCGTTTTTAACGGACAAAACCAGCAAGGTCAGGTTTTTAATAGACACAGGTTCTGACCTATGCTGCTATCCTCGTAGGTTGCTGGGTGGTCGAGCGTCTCCTACCAAGTATCAACTCAGTGCAGCCAACGGCAGCACCATCAAGACATATGGTAGCGTATCGCTAAAACTTAACTTTGGGTTGCGGCGAGATTTCCACTGGCAATTCGTAAAGGCGGACGTCAGCACTCCCATTATAGGTTCGGATTTTCTTGCGCATTACTATCTGCTGCCCGACTGCCACAATAAAAACGTTCTGGATGGAATAACCAGCCTTTCTGTTTCTGCATCCCTTGCCACTACGGAACAGGTTAGCGTAAAAACAATTACAGTCGATGCGGAATCACGGTTCAATAAAATTCTCGCCGAATTTCCATGTATAACACGGCCTTCAGGACTTCACAGAGACATTAAACATTCGACGGTACATTACATTAAAACGACAGATGGCCCACCAGTGTCATGTCGGCCACGTCGCCTCGCACCGCATAAGCTGGTGATTGCTAAACGTGAGTTCGATGAGATGCTTAGTAATGGCACCGCAAGACCATCCAAAAGTCCGTGGGCTTCTCCACTGCGATTGGTGCCCAAGAAGGATCTGGTTTCTTGGCGACCATGCGGTGATTATAGTTGCTTAAATGCGCGAACCATCCCAGACCGCTATCCGTTGCGTCATATCGGGGATTTTAGTAATAACATCGCTGGATCTACTGTCTTCAGTACGCTTGATCTGATAAGAGCTTACCAACAGATACCAGTCAACGACGAAGACGTATGTGAAACGGCGATCACGACTCCTTTTGGATTATTTGAATTCCCGTATATGACCTTCGGATTGCGCAATGCGGGACAAACGTTCCAACGCTTTATGGATGAGGTTTTGCGGGATTTGGATTTTTGTTTTCCGTATATCGATGATATACTCATATTTTCCCGCAATGAAGAAGAACACGCTTGTCATCTTCGCATTCTCTTTCAGAGGCTAACCGATTACGGCATTGTCGTAAATCCTGCTAAGTGCGTACTGGGAGTAGACAGTGTCATCTTTTTAGGATACCGCGTTTCTAAAGACGGTATAAGTCCTCCGCCTGAACGGATAGCCGCATTACAGGAGTACCCTCCCCCTAAGACAGTGCAGGGTCTTCGTAGGTTCCTGGGTATGATCAATTATTACAGACGATGTTTACCACGTGCGGCTGAGTTGCAAGCGCCGTTGATAAACATATTAACTGATACAAAACTCAAGGGAGCAAAACCGGTACGGTAACCGGTGGAGTGTGCCTTTAATGCTTGTAAGGAAAGTTTGGGACAAGCAACTCTACTCGCATATCCACAGCCTGATGCCTCCTTAGGTCTGTTCACAGACGCATCAAGTGTCCAGGTAGGTGCTTGTCTGCAGCAACGTGTAGGTAATGAATGGCAACCCCTTGCTTTTTTTAGTAAAAGTTAACTGCTCGTCAATCAACCTGGCCTGCATATTATAGAGAACTTTTAGCTATATACGAATCCGTGCAACACTTCAGACATATTTTGGAAGTGCAACAGTGTACCATTTTTACAGATCACAAGCCTCTTCTTTATGCTTTCACTCAGCGTCGGGAGAAACTACCTCCGGTACAGTTAAATCAACTTACCTTCATTTCGCAGTTCACGACTGATATTTCACATATTAAAGGTGTGGATAACATTGTGGCCGACACTAGTCGCGAATTGAGGCAATTTCGTTGGAGGATGACTTCGCCGACCTAGCTTTGTCGCAAAAAGACGATGAGGAACTACAAAAACTTATTAGTGACGGCACTTCTCTTAAACTAGAGAAGGTTTTTTTGCCTGGGACTGATGTCACAATATTTTGTGACACTTCCACGGGTCAGCCACGTCCTTTCCTTACCGCTCCTTTCCGTCGGAAATACTTTGATAAACTCCACAATTTGAGTCATCCAGGTCTCCGTGCAACATCTCGTCTTCTCACAAAAAGGTTTGTTTGGCCTTCTATCCAGAAGGATGTTCGCGATTGGACTAAGACGTGTCTCTCATGCCAACGTAATAAGGTCACCAGGCACGTTGTCTCTCCTTTAGCTAATTTCGCTGCACCTGCTGGCCACTTCAGGCACGTTCATGTTGATATTGTAGGTTCTCTTCCCGTCTGCGAAGGCTATCGCTATCTTTTGACGGCTGTAGATCGATTCACACGATGGCCTGAAGCGTGGCCAATGCGCAGTATCACCGCCGAGGAGACGGCTGACACCTTGATGACTGGCTGGATATCGAGATTTGGTGTCTCTTCCCGTATCACTACAGATCAGGGTCGCCAGTTTGAGTCCGACTTATTTCGCAAACTTATGACACTTTTAGGCACTAAAAAGCTACGAACGACTAGTTATCATCCGTGTGCGAATGGTATGGTCGAACGCCTGCATAGGCAGCTTAAGGCTTCCCTGATGTGTCGAGCCCTGGATCAAAGCATTACCTGCTGTACTTCTTGGCATGCGTGCTGTGTTAAAGGAGGATCTCAAGGCTTCAGCAGCCGAACTTGTATACCGAGAGCCCTTACATCTTCCTGGAGAGATGATCGTTCCTTCATCAGTTTCACAAGTATCTGATCCATTTGATTTTGTCTCACGGCTTAGAATTATGATGTCAGACTTGAGACCTGTACCTGCATCTCAACATTGTAAAAGAAAAGTTTTCCTGTTTAAAGACCTTTCCACCACTTCACACGTGTTCTTGCGAGCAGACCACGTGAAGCCGCCATTGGAATCACCTTACTCAGGACCATTCCAGGTTGTCAGTCGATCAGATAAGACCGTCACTATCGTCGTGGGAAACAAGGAAGTCGTCGTGAGTATTGATCGCGTTAAACCCGCATTCATCCTCGCACACACTCCACAATTTACACAATCTCAAAATCCTGATACATTTTTACCCTCTTCAGTTACGAATCAGTTACCTTCACACACACAAAATCCTCTCACTCAAAACACAAGTAATTCTGGCCATGACTCTCCAGCCCCATCACCCAAATACACTACACGCTCAGGTAGACGGGTTAAATTCGCTCGTCCTTTCGATCTTTGATCGATTACCTCTCTCCGTGGGGGGAGGGGGGGGGGGTTGATGTGGCGGCGTTAATTTCTGAACGCACCACTTCAACTAAACACTGTAATGTAGATCTGGCAACATTGTGAGAGACATTTATTATGACGCAAAATCTGTAGACATATACGAGGTCTCTCAGTGTTTTCCACTCAATTCCTTGTTTTAATTTGATATTCCTTTAAGATTGTAACGTGTGAGATGTTTAGTATAACTGAGTGATAATAAACCATTATTATTTTACGCATAGACTTTTATTGGAGTGAAGATTAAAAGTACTAAGTAGTACCCACACTACTATAGGTTGTTGTTGTTATATAATTGTAGTTGTCGAGATTGGGTATGAACTTAGCCGATGGTAACCAACATTAACGTGCATTGAGTATAGGGTGTGATTAGTTTGGGGTTCTTCAAAAGATACCTTTAGGTGTTTATTATAATATATTGCCACTCCCTCGTTCTGGGTCTTATGGGTTGTTGTTGTTATATAATTGTAGTTGTCGAGATTGGGTATGAACTTAGCCGATGGTAACCAACATTAACGTGCATTGAGTATAGAGTGTGATTAGTGTATGTTGTGTGAGTAGTGACTTAGAGTGTGAATATCTGAAAATCTTCTGTGAGTAAAAAATGTATAAGTATAGGAATTGAACATGGATATAAAATAACAAGTAAAAATAAAAACTAATAAAAAAAAATGACAAAACAAAACAATGATCACTGTAACCTAGCGTGGTTAGTCATATGATCAATTTATGTAAATCGTTTTCTTCTTCAATACGAATTGGCGCTGCTCCCTCCTACTTTTTCACGTAGACCTTCCCATGCGTTGTCCAGGCTGCAACCAGCTTTCTGTTCTGTTTTTGACATTTT
Source organism: Parnassius smintheus behrii (assembly GCA_036936625.1). Taxonomy (NCBI): domain Eukaryota; kingdom Metazoa; phylum Arthropoda; class Insecta; order Lepidoptera; family Papilionidae; genus Parnassius; species Parnassius smintheus. The sequence continues at coordinate 27,599,197 of JAUPFT010000015.1, read as the reverse complement.
CGCGTGTGAGGTAGAATAATCTTCTTACTTTACTTGTTAAATACTCAGATATATATATATATATATATATATATATATATATAGGGCGTGATGGACCTGGTAGATTAATGTGATCCGAATTTAATTGCAGCTCCTTACCTTCGCGTTTTGCTTTATTATATATTTTGTATTTTGATATAATGGATTCTTTCCGAAGGGACGTGGTGAAGTCTACCACCAGTGTCTCAGATCTGAAGCGATAAATGTTTCTGATTTCCGATTCCTGAATTGAGGTTTCCAGGCCCAATGTCGAGCCAAGTTTCTGGATTATTTGAGTCAGAGCTTCTTTATTTTCATTATTTTGTTTGGATAAGTTGCGGATTTCAATAGTTGTACTACTCGCATTTCTTTCTAAGTGATCTAATTTATGTTCCAAGACGCACACTCGCTTCTTATAATCGATATTTTCTTGTTCCAGGATATTAATTTTTTGTAGTAATTCTTCATGCCGATTAGTAAACATTTCGAGCGATTTGTGTAAGTCTTGGTTTTGTGTCATTATAGCAGTGAGAGTGTTATTCAACAATTCAAACTTATGATCTTGTTGTTCTTTAAGTTCAGAAAACATATTTTTTATTTCGGATATAGATGACCTCGATTGATCTTTTAAGTCATCAAATGTACGTTTCTGTCGCTTGGTGATGCTATAGCTATGAATATTTTCATCTATGTTGGCAATCTCGTTAAGGGTCGGATCTGAACTATAGTGCATTTTAGTGCTTGGTGGAGCTAACCCACCGGGCGGAGAGCGTTGCACCGACATCGTATTTAATTGCAAGTGTTTAGGCCTAAACGTTCCGACGGCCGGCGATCGATGCAAGAGGCGAAGCCTTGGGCACGTCTTTGGAGGGGTGTAAGCGTGAGATTGGTGTTTCGTAACACGTTCAGTTAGTGCAAAGACTCACGGCAATATGTTTGTCTTCGTCACAGGCGAATTCCTCTTGCTTGCGCGGTGCAGTCATACACCTCCTTGATTTTATGCACTCCTATTATTTCACTACACTTTTATGAAATTATATACTATAATATTTTTACGAAAATGAGTATAACGAGAGGCACGTCTGCACACTGCGATATCTACGCGGGGGCCGCCGTCCGTCATATGTATGTTTTGTATATATAGTGTAAGCTCTTTGCCGTCAGTTTCAATCAAGTCCATCAATAATTTCCTTATTTAAGGGCCCTTTAGACCTTTAAAAGCTTTAGCTGAGAAAAATGCTAACTCTATGTTACGAAGATTTGTTATAAGAGGGTGAACAAGACAATTATTTACTAGAAGTAAAACTTTGCGTCTCTTTGATTCCGTATCCCACTTTCTAACTTCCTCTTCAAAGAACTGCGATGTCATCCAAGCGGACTTGTTTGTTTTTATGTGACTGCCAATTATTTTATGTTCATGAAACACCGAGGGTTTTTCAATTTGCCTATAACCAAGATCTTTCTCTTTTCTATGCCACACTCATACTAGCAGCTACTAGAACGGTAATAAGCTCTTTTGAGAGTTTTCCTCCCACATATTTTTCTCCTTTTAATTTAAAAGTTTTGTCGGACGTCATCTTGAAAAAAAGTTCTGTTTCATCAGCATTGAAAATGTCATTTGGTGAATACTTCTCCATTAATTTAGGCCACACTTTATTAATCCAATCGTTAATCACATTCATGTCGACGTCTCGCACCTCTCCGTTAATTTTCCCATAGGTAAAGTTAAAACGGTTCTTAAATTTTCAAAGCAAACCTTCTGACGCTTTCAAATCAGTAATTACTAGTTGTTCGGCAAACTTCTCAGCCTTGGCTTTAACAATTGGACCAGAGATGGGTACATTATTCTGGCGCTTATTGTTAAATCACGACAAAATTGCTTCATCTAAGTCGTCGAATTTTGGCTTTCTCAATTTTTTTGAGAACACTCCCTTCAGTTCCGCCCGTAAAATCGCTTCTTTTTTTCCCAAATGGTAACAGTAGATGAACTGAGGCCTAAACGTCTTCCAACATTACTTTTCTTTTCTCCCTTCCCTATCGCACGTATCAAACAAACTTTTTCGTTAACACATAACGCTTTTCTTTTAATGACCATCTTGACAGTTTCAAAGTTGGTTTACGACTGATAATACACTATAGGTGACGATGGTGTGTTTAGTAATTGATGCCAAAATTTCCTACAGAGAATGTAATCTAAGAATAATGGCACACGTGTTATGGCAATTAACAATAACAAAGGCGAGACGGCTGTTTATGACCTCAGGTGTTTTTCTTAGAAATTTCGACACCTCAAAATATTAGTTTTGTAAGCTGAATAAAAACGATTACAGTTAAATATGTTGTTGATGTCTAAATATGAAAATATTTAGACATCAACAACACAAAGTTGTACGAAGAAGAAAGCTTCTTTTAAATCGCAAAGTGGTAGACCGCCAGACATCCAGATGGTATGGATGGTATCGCGAGTTTTGTCGCGATATGCGATGGTGAAATTGTGCGGCTGGAATTAGTCGGAGCAATTCTTCAGAACACTCCCCGTGGTAAATGCGATAAAATACGCAAAGAGATGCAACAACTCTTCGCAGTGCCAGTAAGTCAAGTCGGTTGGTAAGAACTCGGTCGCCGATGATTCGAGTGGCTGGATACGATCAAATGGAAGGAGCCGGCACTGGGGAGCCCCAGCCCAAAGATGGGAACAGTATTCCCCGTGCGGCCGAACCTACGCCTTATAAAGTTGCAGGCGGTGAGCCGGCATCAAATACTGTACCACTCTAATGAGCAAGCCAAGCTTTTTAGAGGCCAATTTGGCATTTACTTACATGTTACTAAGAAATTGCACGTCACTCGATATGTCAACGCCAAGTTACAACACTAAGTTATTGCGTAATGATTAATTTGAAACGTCAAAAGCTCAAAAGGTATTCCTTAGATTTGGTGGAGTATAGGGATTGATTTTCATTACTAACATGATATTGGTAAACAGATAAGTAAAGAATATAAAGTAGAATGTTTGTAATCTATATAATGTAAAATACTTTGATGATACCTATTAAAGTAGACGCTAATGGCTGAGACGGTGGTTCTTCCGGAACTATTTTTCTATGGCGCATTGGAAGTCTGTATAACTGAACCTGTTATGACGAAAGTTCTAATTATTAAGTGTATATTATCATTATATGCCAACCTTATTTATAAATATGGGTAAATATTTGCTTAAAATGACTACATTAGATGAAGTATTTTTAATTGTATAATAAACACAAAAAAGACTTCAAATTATTTCTTTTAAATTTACTCGTAAATAGAATTATATTTTTGTATTATAAGTGCGATGCATATAAGCGTGAGCTTTCGAGTTTACTTCATCCGATTTATATTTTGTTCTCGACTAGTTTTTGAGATTAAATTAATCTTAAGTCTTACAGCTATGTCCTTTACATTTTTGTTGCAAACTAGTTTTCAAGAATCTTTTTACAAACCACAAGTGGCTGTTGCAGTCCATGGACGTCCGCAGTCAAACTCACACAAACAATTTAATTTCCCTTTTCGGAAGAGGATTCGTCCTCTCTTTTCAATTTCTGAAACCCAAACTCTTTGCACAAGGTGCACTTTTCTTCGCGACCTCCAATTTCATGTCAAAAATCAGTTTTAAGAATAGGAGGGAGACATTCACTAAGATTGCGCGTTGTTATTACTAGTAACTAGTCTTCTTCATTTCGCTCGTCGTCATACCTAAGCTTTACAGATACAAAGCGCGGACTTAATGCCTTTATACATTGTCTTATAAATAATCTATTAGTATGCATCTGAGTATGCATCTGAGTATGCATCTGGGTATGCATCTGGGTGTGTTCTCGTATACCCATACGAGAACCACTTATATTAGACAAAATTAAATCATAATATTTACCTTAAATGTAAGATTTTGGTCATGCATTATCGAATTAGCGAACTGTTCTTCCACTATGCAGGTTAGAGTGATGAAACACAAACTACATTTGTTAATGCTTGCTTCGCTCTTCGTATCTGCCATGACTATGGAACTGAAAAGAATGATAAAATCAAAAACACATGAAAGAGATGGTAGAAATATCTTTTTAAATACATTTTTAAAAATACCCTCATTACTTCTTTTCGAATGTGAGAGCACGAATGTTTGCTTAGCGCATGCATCCATTCAATAACAATTATTTTCGTCTACTTTTATTACTTAAAGTATTCATAGTGTGAATACCAAATTTCAAATCAATCATATCCATATTCATTAGAAGTGGTGCAACTTAATTTAGCAACGCGGAGACTCGCTTGAAAACCGTCATAGGGCGTAACAGGTTATTCCGATTATCCACCCCAGGGTGTACTCGGAAACGCGTGTATTCTATGCTCCGATGGGATGGATAATCGGAATTCTTATATATTATTTTTCTTCCGATTTTCTCCCACGGTTGTGTACAGTTATTTATAGAAACATGATAGAAACTGGCCCAAGATACTTAATAGGATAAAAATATACATGCTTCTCGTTTAAAAGGTCAACACCAATATAAAAGGAGTACCTCACAATATTACAGATTCATTGATAGAGATTCATAAAATAATTTAAAATGAAGAGTTAAAGACAAACGTACAGTAGTAACGTTTTTGGAACGGTTGCAAAAAACGCCCAGTTCTTCTGTGGGCGACCATCTGTCCCAAGAAGGTGTCGGATTTATCGTCCACAAGTCTCTCGTTAACAACGTTGTAAAAATTGGGAGTGTGTCGGCGAGGGTTGGGTACCTCATACTCAGAATCACCAAACGGTGTTCGCTGAACGTCGTACAGGTTTACACACCAACCTCGGCACATCCCGATGAGTAGGTGGAGGAAATGAATGAGGATATCTCTAGAGTCATGCATTCCTTCAAAACCCACTATACGGTGTTAATGGTAGACTTCAACGCAAAACTACGCACAAGAGAGAACGGTAAGCTGAAAGTAGAGGAATTCGGAATAGGGCAACTAAACACCCCAATTATACGCCATGCGACAAGTGCCGGGCTCCTATAATCCGGGCGCAGAAATAAACATTGTACTTTCTGCGCACCGAATACGGTTTCAACTTTTTTTCTATACCTGTACCCTTCACAAAGACGTGGGGACAGTTTATTTGCATTTTTTTGTATTATTCCTTTTCAAATAGTATCTTAACCCCATTCGGTAATGTCAGGGGTCAGGTTGCACTTAATATTCAAAAAGGGCAGGTACATTCTCTTAATATTCTCGCATAAATTATAGTCAGGTACAATTTGGTTCATTGTGTTGTCGAGGGTTGATTCGATAAATAGCCTAACATTCGTTTTTTCGCATCACAATTCTATTTTTATTGCTACTGCATACAGTATAGGTAATTTTATAAAATAACTCGATAATTCTTCAATTCCGAAGTCGCAACGTTAGCGGATCCACGATATTTTACTTCCTGAATGGTTTAACCCGTTTCCTTTGTAAGAATTTATGCAAACAAGTTTTACCCATCCTATTTTTTTATTCAATAAAATTTAGGCGCTATGCACATTATGCAAATGCTTGCATAATAACGGAGACGCGATAAAGGAGACGCTATCTTGAAGAACTACAGACCGATTTGCCTTTTGGACCCCATCTACGCACTATTTTATAGAGTTATTATGAATCATCTCTCACGCAAACTCGACGACTTCCAACCTTCCGAACAAGCCGGTTTCCGAAAAGGCTTTAGCACCATAGACCACATACATACCCTTCGTATGGTATCATATCCCTACCTATTCAACTACAAAGAGGTGTAAGACAGGGTGACGAAATATCCCCAAAACTCTTCATCACTGCATTAGAAGACGTTTTCAAGCAACTGGACTGGAAAGGTTACAGTATTAACGTCGATGGCGAGTAAATCATTCACCTTCGATTTGCCCACGATATAGTCCTTATGGCAGAATCGCTGGAGGACCTAAGCACTATGGTCAACGACCTCAATAGGTCTTCCAACGGATAGGTTTTAAGATGAACATGGACAAAACAAAAGTCAGACAATACCTAGGACAAGTAGTCCGACTAGGCAAGCCCAACTTCGACCGAGAGGTCAATCGACGGATTTAACTCGGCTGGGCAGCGTTCGGGAGATCGCGACACATCTTTTCGTCAGGCATACCCCAAAACTAGATTGTACAATCAGTGCGTGTTGCCAGTGGTGACCTATGGATCGGAGACGTGGTCCTTCACTGCTGGTCGTATGAGGAAGTTCAAAGTCGCCCAGCGAGTCATGGAGAGGTCTATGCTCGGAGTTTTTCTGCGTGATAAACTTAGGTATGAGAATATCCGCAGTAGAAGCAGAGTGACCGAGATAGTCCAACGGATTAGTAAGTTGAAGTGGCAATGGGCTGGCCATATAGCTCGAAGAACCGATAATCAATGGGGCAAAAAGGTTCTCGAGCGGGAGCCTCGTACCAGCAGGCCAAGTGTAGGGAATCCCCCCATTAGATGGAGTGACGACCTGTGCCCTGTTTATCAAAACTCACAAGTCTACTTGTTCACAAGTTACACTTTACAAGAAAGTTTTTACAAGTTCGAGTAAATTACGTTTATCAAAAAAATCTACAGGGTTTGTAAAATTGAACACTTGTAGGTTCTACTTGTAAGTTCTAAAATCAAAAATGTGTGCCGTATTCTTTTCCCGCCATTATGTTTTTGCTTTTTATTGAATATCCTCATTTAAACGCATGGCTGTATGGTATATCGTCTGTGCCTAATTTTGATAAGACAATAAAATAGTAGTAGGACAGGTAGTAGCGACAAAGTATTTTTTTAAATTTATTTATGTACACACATCAAGATACAGAAGTCTTATCGTAAGTTTGTACAAAGGTTCCGCCTTTTATATATAATTTGAAGTGTATTCGCGACGATCTTTTGCGATTTCTTGTAAAACGTCTAGAAATTATAATAAAATAACGATTTTACAACTGATTCGCGACAAAAAGTTCTTTAAGTCGAAACCTTCCATTAAATTCATAGGTCGTCTCCATATGACCTTAGTCAATTCTTGTTCTACGTGTTCTTGGTTCCATTATTTTAATAATTTCATCATCGCTTGAGTCACTTGACTACATTTTTAAAAGGACAATCAAATTAAAAAAATATTACAGTACTACTTAAAACACTTGTAAGACGGAATGGAGAGTCGCTGGACACTCTTTGGATTTGCTATGATTTTCTACAAATTGTAACTTACAAGGGATTTTTGATAAACAAAATCACGAATACACGTGTAAACAACGTGTAAACAAAAATATACTTGTGAAATAAATAATGACCTTTGTAACTTGTAATTTACACGTGCAGTTTTGATAAACACATATTTTTAATAATTAATTTTTTTACAGGAAAAATGCTTGTAATACAAGGCTTGTAAATTTTGATAAACAGGGCACTGGTAAGGCATGTAGGAAGTCGATGGATGCAGGTAGCTCAGGATTGTGCTTTTTGTTTTTAACTTTTCTAAGCCAGCACTTAGCTACCACCCCACCTGATGGTAAGTGGTGATGTAGCTTAAGATGGTAAAGCGCACTGATTTAACAAAAACCTATTTACTCTTGCCTTGAAGATACTGTTGTGCCGAAAAAGTTTAATTTGATTTAAATGCAATACGTAATGCGTGGCCTGTAATAAGCAGTAACGTAGTAGTAACACAATATGTTTTTTATTGAGTTATTAAAAATTAATTATTAATTAAAGTGTATGTGTTCAACTGTACTTGGGGTAAAAAGTCGGAAGCAGAAATAAAAGTGAATTCCAATTATCCACCCCATCTGGGGTGGATAGATGAACACGCGTTTCCGAGTATCCCACCCTAGAGTGGATTTTTTAGGATGAATAAACGGAACAATCCTGCGGAACGATCTGTCGAAGAAACTTTATTGCAAGATGTTCGTTTAAAAATAATAACTTGCAGAAATATTCGGAGTATCTATAGAACCAATTTCAATATTCTGCATAATCGTCTTGGCATACACAGGTTTGCGTAAGAAAAACGCCTAAAATTAAATTTAATAAAAAGTAGAAGTCAACTTCAAGTAACTTAAAATAATATCATAATTTCATAATGACAATGCGACTAAGCAAGACTCGATGCAATAGCACTATTTATAATACATATTTTTGGATAATTTGTATGTCTGCCTGTGTGTACGCATGTGCGCAAGTGCACACATGTACCTTTAGGGATAAAATATTTTATGTGAACTTGTTCGTCACTCCATCATCATCATTATTACAGCTCGTTACAAGTCCACTGCCGTACATAAGTCTCCCAAAACGAATGCCTCAAAGCAATGTCCTGGGCCACTTGCATCCATGGACTTCCTGCATGTTTACCAGGTCGTCACGCCATCAAGTGATGAATTCATTTGATGAATGTTGCTATCTTAAATTAAACTTTAAAATAACTTGTTATTATAAAAATAAATATATAATATCATTGTAGAATAAATGAACAACGATAATTAACAAATACTAACCAATATTGAAAGAATGTCACCAATAAATTTGTTGGTTGGTCGTTATCAAGTGCTTGTATCTGCGCTAAGTTCGGCGGGCTCTGTAACAGCAGTAAATAAAAAAGAGGTTATGTACAATAGGGCAACCTATGTTAGAAATACCGATTTGAATTTGATTTAGGGGTCATTATTATTACAAATATTATTATAACAGAACGCGAGTAACCCGGGTTCGATCCCCGCCGGCACCATTGAAATTGTTAATTGCAATTTTAAGTGCTGATTTACCACGTGCTCGGCGGTGAAGGAAAACATTGTGAGGAAACCTGCATGTCTGAGGAATAAGGAAAATAGATATTTCGAAGACATGTGAAGTTCGCCAGCACGCATTGGGGCAGCGCGGTGGATAATTCCTTGACCTAAAACCCTCTCAGAAATGAAGGGAGTCCTGTGCCCAGCAGTGGGACGTATATAGTCTGTAACTTTACTATTATTACAAAGCATTACTAATCTTAGTGAACAAACATCACCACTAAGTGCCGTCCTGATCCAGAACTCCCTGAATATTTCATTAGGTTGTCAAACCACCTAGTAGGGTTTACTATAACTGGGCTTGCCGGACATAGCTCCCACTTTCGAAATGTTCTTCTCCATTAGTTTGCCGGTTTTTGAGATTTTTGGTCGGGCTAGTGCTTACTGACCCGCTGGAGTACCATACTCTGTTTCTGTTATAGCATAGCACTCACAACCACTCGCTGAGTGACTATACCTCCCTTTGACGACCAAATCATGGTCCTGTAAGTGATCACTTGAGACACGCACAGGTTGCACCTTTAGTACGAGTTACCGTTCCCTTTACAGCTGTCAAAATCCACAGCTGAACATATGCCTTCTCAGTAAATTGCCTCATAATATGGGGTATATTTGCCATAAGTTACGTTGGCATGGAGCCCTTATAGCTCAGATGGTTAACGCTCGCTGTAAATATAACAGAACGCGAGTAACCCGGTTTCGATCTCCGCCGGCACCAATGAAATTGTTAATTGCAATTTTAAGTGCTGATTTACCACGTGCTCGATGGTGAAGGAAAACATCGTGAGGAAACCTGCATGTCTGAGACATAAGAAGAAATAATATTGAAGACATGTGAAGTTCGCCAACACGTATTGGGGCAGCGCGGCGGACACTTTCTTGCCCTAAAACCTTCTCAAAAATGAGGAGAGACCTGTGCCCAGCAGTGGGACGTTTATAGGCTGTAATTTTACTTTACGTTGGCACGCTTGGCAGGTGGGTTGCCAACCGTACTTTTTTTATTTTTAGTGAATTGTTTTTCTCCGTCGCCCCTTACGACGCTTACGGGACTAACAGATATTCTTACTGCGCAACTACACGGTAAAGTATGTCGTGTAGTGAGTTATTATATACAAATAAATCTCACATAAATGTTTATGTGAGATTTTTTTTGCAAGACACATAAATTGTTCTGTCTGAAAAATTAAAGTGGTTTACGTGTTTTTCAAAGCACGAGGGTGAAATACAGCCAACTTTTTGACTCCGGGTTACAACGAGAATTTATTTACAGAAAATTACCAATATTGGCCAGACCCGCAACCATTAGAGAGTGTACCATGTGGTTTCAACAGGACGGTGCCACATGTCACACAGCCAACGAAACGATCAATTTATTGCAAACCAAATTTCACGATCGCATAATTTCACGAAATTCAGCTGTTAAATGGCCAGCCAGATCGTGTGATTTAACACCACTGGATTATTTTTTGTGGGGCTATGTTAAGGACAGAGTCTATACGAAGCCAATCGAATCGATCGCGGCCTTAAAACTCAAAATCCGTGACGTGATTAACGAAATAGACCCGCCATTTTGCCAAAAAGTGATTAAAAACTTTGATGAAAGAATCGACATCTGTCAGCGTGGTGGTGGTGGACATTTGCCAGATATCATCTTCATCTAAACTCTTTGTTTTATTTTGTTTTGGAAAACAAAGTTCTTGTTGAAAAACCCATTATATAATAATCACATACTATGAAGAGAAGGCTGCCTTTGTCATAGTATACAGTTAAATAGTTCAATAAATCTTCGATATGCTAAGGGTAGTTTTGTAGTCACGGTTCTAAACTTTTAAAAACCAATTTGTTTAGGAAGCAGTGTTGCATGAAAGACGATTCAAAAGGGAATACAATAGTTATTATATACGATATGGCATAATAATACAAGCATCTTCTACATAGTTACCATTGTGAAAAGTTGGTGTCTTGTCGAAATCAGCAAAAAAGACATCATTACTTAAACCCAATAATCCAGCGGCATTACTGCTATGATCAATGCCTTCTCAAATTGAGAATATACTATAGCTAGTGCTGTCAGTAAAATTGTATATTTGAAATATGAATTTTTAGTATGTATATTTGTAAATAATACCTGATGTGGAGGTAATGTGGCGGGCGGGGAGGGCGGCGCAGACGATGCTGCGGCTGACGACGAATGAGCTAATGTCGTCATGAAATTTCGATTTAGATGAGCGGCCTCATACAGAGCTAGAAGCATGCCTTCTTCACCGCCACTGTAAAAAGATAATTACACACACAATTAACAACTTTATAATTGTTCAAAAGTAAAAATAAAAGAAGTTAAAGTAACAGTCGAAAAGGTATCAAGTTCCGCAAAAGCTTAAAAGGTTCAAAGAAGAATACGCGCGCTATCCGTGCAGATTAAAAAAGACCTTTTCATCATCATTATCATTACAGCCCTTCACAAGTCCACTGCTGAACATAGGCCTCCCCCAAAGTATGCCACAAAGCACGGTCTTGAGCCATCTGCATCCATCGACTTCCTGCATGTCTTACCAGGTCGTCACTCCATCTAGTTGGGGTCGCCCTACACCTCGCCTACTGGTACGAGACTGCCACTCGAGAACTTTTTATCCCCAACGGTTGTCGGTTCTTCAAGCTATATGGCCGGCCCATTGCCACTTCAGCTTACTAATCCGTTGGGCTATGTATAATACTTACTTTTTCACATGAACTAAACTTAAACGTGTAGTAACAGTTTTACTAATACTAAACTACGTCGAAACTGAACAATTTATTACTTAACTATTATAATTATACACGCACGCACACACGCACGAACGCACACACCTACGCACAATCCCATACGCACACTCGCATTTACACGTACTAGCATTACATTCTAAATTACATTTATTACCTACCGCTAGCTTTAGCTTAGCCTTTTATTATTTATTGATTAACATTGTATTGTTTTAGTGAATGAGCGGTCTTTAACCTAGAATAGGGGTACACTTCAAATTGGTATAAAATGTATCATTGTAAATAAATAAATCATTTTTTATTTTCACTCTAGTGCGTGTTCAAAGACTTCAAATACCCTTTAAAAGATTTTTTTTAAATTTCTTAAACGATTGACAATGGTTTCCCTCAGAGCAGAAAATGTGGTAAATTGGTACGTAAAATTGTAATTAACAATTTTAGCTGACGCACATGTTTGTCTCGTGTACTATAAAATTTTGAAGCGAAATAGTACATAGCACTTCTGAAATATAAACTAACCTGTTCCTGTTACCTTTAACCATTGGTTGTGTGTCTTCGCTGGTAAGAAATATTCCGCCCATAATACTTGTGAGAGAAGACAGCCACCCTCCTCCACTTCCTTCACCTTGCGTCGACATTACGTAATCATTTAAAGCGGCCGTTATAACTTGACCATACCTAAAATATTACATATTTACTGTTGGTATATAGTAATAACCAAGTACTTGTGTAGTAATAAAACCATCATATGAATCTCTTTATTCTTCGAATAAGAAATTACTATTTCGTGGCTAGGCTGTTATTTTTTATGCGACTAAATTGTGTTTTATTTTTTTTACTTAGGTCGACAAATTTTTGTTCACATCATTACAATACAGGATTCTTATACAACTCTACGCTAAATGTGAGAGAACTTACTGGCACACAAAACAGTGATAAATAACAAGCAACAAAAACAACACAAAAAAATATAAAACACATTTAAAACTTAAAATTATGTTTATTGAAATTATTAGTCATAGTGTATATCATAAATTGATTTACAGTCCACCCGATGGTAAGTGGCCACTGTAACCAACTGCAAACAAAGAAACTTACAGATGCGAAGTTACCCCTTAGTAGTAAAATGAAATGCCTCAACATTCCTACCTAAGGAACTAAGAAATATAATAAGAAAATGAAATAAGAAATAAAAGTAAAGTTACAGCCTATATACGTCCCACTGCTGGGCTCAGGCCTCCCCTCATTTCTGAGTGGGTTTAGGGCAAGGAAGTGTCCGCCGCGCTGCCCAAATGCGTCTTGACGAACTTCACATGTCTTCGAAATATATTTTTTCTTATTCCTCAGACATGCAGGTTTCCTCACGATGTTTTCCTTCACCATCGAGCACGTGGTAAATCAGCACTTAAAATTGCAATTAACAATTTCATTGGCGCCGGCGGGGATCGAACCCGGGTTACTCGCGTTCTGTTATATTTACAGCGAGCGTTAACCCCTGAGCTAGCACGGCTCTATTTATTATATATATTTACTTAATACGAAAATATTATTTGTTTCATAATTTTATTAGGTTCATTACCTATGAATTTGCAGTTTTCTATGAATCATGTTACCTAACGTAATTTTTTTATATATTTTTATTTCTATTATTCAAAATAATCATTAATACATCTTTGCCAACGCAGTGGCAGTTTATTGATGCCTTTCTTGATTAAATCTGCTGAAAGGGAGGTAGAGAGGCAACAAAATCTTAAAAGCCATTTTGTACTGTCTCTCGGGTATTGATTTTTTTCCTGCCAAAGAATTATGCAAATTCTTGAAAAATAGAGTCTATGCGCAAGGTCTGGAGAGTATGGCGGATGACGGTGAGCTTCCAACCCCAGCTCTTGTAAGTTGGAGACCGTCTGTTGTGCAGTGTGAGGTCGCCCGTTGTCGTGTAGAAGTAGCGGGAACGATCGATTGACCAAAGCCACGGATTTCATATTTCAAGTCGAAATTTTCAGAATGGAAGCAGGTAAACCAATAACAGGTGGTGCGCACGATTGTAGTATTCGCTCCGTAAACGTCGTTAATGTTTCGTGCCGCTTGTGCCGCATTGTTGCCACGATGGTACCCATATTCCATAATTACTCGAATTTTTAACGTATCCATGATGACAAAAAAGATTCAAATGCGATGAAAACATAACGCTTATCAATGAACAAATGACTAATTTTTAACCCCCGACGAAAAAGTCGGGTGTTATAAGTTTGACCGCTATTTGTGTGTCTGTCTGTCTATAGCACCGTAACTCTTACGGGTGAACCGATTTGGTCGCGGTTTTTTTGTTTAATATCAGGTTTTCTAGCGCTGGTTCTTAGACATGTTTTATCAAAATCGGGTCAGCCGTTTGAAGACCATCAGCTTTTTGTTTCGGGGGTTGTTTAATTTTTCAATTTAAGCATTGATATAAATTACAAGTTATGGCCGTGCGAACAAAAATTGTTCACGGTTTAAGCATAAAATAAATCAGCGCCATCTCCTTAATACTCATGAACTACCACGGAACTAGTGTTTTGACTTATCATTTTGGTTTTAACCTAGATCCTGAAGAAATACTCCCTAAATTATCGCAAAAAAATCGTAATAGCCTTATTTATTGCACCTAATTATCACTATTTTAAAAAACAACATCATTGCTAGATTTGAATATCATTTCACTATTAAAAATCTTGAGTTTTGTGATGAAGAAGACATTCTCATTTTCAAATTATAATAACACTTAGTCTCATATGAATAACGAATATGTAACTAAGTAATAACACTCGACCTGGCAACATACAACGCACGCACCCTGAGGATTGACGAGAAGATACTGGAGCTGGAAGAGGAGGTAGACAAGTTGCACTGGCATATTATTGGATTATCCGAGGTCCGAAGAGAAGGGGAGAACACGGTAATCCTCGAGTCCGGCAACTTGTTCTAAAACCGGGAGGGCGACCATCTGTCCCAAGGAGGTGTCGGATTTATCGTCCACAAGTCTCTCGTCAATAACATTGTAAAGATTGGAAGTGTGTGTGACGAGGGTCGCGTACCTGATACTCAGAATCACCAAACGGTATTCGCTGAAGGTCATACAGGTTTACGCACCAACCTCGGCACATCCCGATGAGGAGGTGGTGGAAATGTATGAGGATATTTGCAGAGCCATGCATTCCTCCAAACCCACTACACGGTGTTGATGGGAGATTTCAACGCAAAACTAGGCACAAGAGAAAACGGTGAGCTGAAGTTAGGGAAATTTGGAGTGGGGCAACGGAACCGAAGGGGCCAGCAGCTGGCCGACTTTATGGAGAAAGAGGGACTCTTTATGATGAACTCTTTCTTCCAGAAGCGGCCCCACAGGAAGTGGACCTGGTCGAGCCCCGAAGGTTCGACAAAAAATGAGATTGAATTCATAATGACGACCAGACGCCAACTGTTCAGTGATGTCTCAGTGATCGCAAGGGTGAAAACTGGCAGCGATCACTGAATGGTCAGAGGTACACTGAATCTAAACGTTAAGTTGGAGAGGTCTCGTCTAATGAAGTCAACGCTCCGTCCCCCTCGTGCTCTAATCCGGAATCCCGAAACTTTTCAGCTCGAGTTACGTAACCGCTTTCAGTGCCTAGAAGATTGCAATGCAGTGGACGATATGAATGACAAGCTCGTGGAAACTGTCCATGCGGTCGGAGCTAAGTTCTGCAAGACCGGCCGCAGAAGAACACAAAAACTCTCCGATCACACTCGTAATGTCATGGCTGTTAGACGGGAGATGAGGCTGCAATCGTCAACAGATTTGACAGCATACAGGCAACTGAACAGACAGATGCATGCGGCGAGACTTACGCAACTTTAATACTGCTCGTATTAAAGAAGCGATCGAGCGGAACCAGGGCTCCAAAGTCTTTGCCAGAGATCTGTCTGCCACTAAGAGCCAACTGTCAAAGCTGAAGACTGAGTGTGGCAGCATCGTTTCCGGGACACCTGAGATTTTGAGTGAGATTGGTGGGCAGCTGTACACATCATCGTTGGAGCCACACGCAAGTGTGAGTAACGATCCAAGAGCAAGTCTTATCCGACACAATTCCGATGATATCCCGGACATCAGTCTGAGCGAGATTAGAATGGCTCTCCAGCACCTTAAAAACGGCAGGGCCCCAGGCGAGGATGGAATTACAGCGGAGCTTCTGAAAGCGGGTGGAATACCGATACTTCAAGTCCTTGAGAAGCTTTTCAATTCCGTCCTCCACGGTGGCACTACTCCGGAGGCGTGGAGCAGAAGTGCGGTGGTCTTGTTCTTCAAGAAAGGTGACAACGCCCTCTTGAAGAACTACAGACCGATATCCCTTCTGAGCCGCGTCTACGTGCTGTTTACGAGAGTCATAACGAATCGTCTCGCACGCAGACTCGACGACTTCCAGCCTCCCGAACAAGCCGGTTTCCGAAAAGGCTTTAGTACCATAGACCACATACATACCCTGCGGCAAATTGTACAGAAGTCCGAAGAGTACAATCTGCCACTTTGCCTGGCGTATGTGGACTATGAGAAAGCCTTTGATTCCGTCGAAATTTGGGCGTTGCTACAGTCCCTTCAGCGGTGCCAAGTTGACTATCGGTATATCGAAGTGCTGAAGTGTTTGTACAGTAGGGCTACGATGGCTATCCGAGTACAGAACCAGACTTTGAAACCTATCCAACTGCAGAGAGGTGTAAGACAGGGTGACGTTATATCCCCGAAACTCTTCACCGCTGCATTGGAAGACGTTTTCAAGCTACTGGACTGTAAAGGATACGGTATTAACATCAATGGCGAGTACATCACTCACCTTCGATTTGCCGACGATATAGTCCTTATGGCAGAATCGCTGGAGGACCTTAGCACTATGCTCAATGACCTCAATGGTGTCTCCCAACGGATAGGTCTTAAGATGAACATGGACAAAACAAAGATCATGTTCAATGTCCATGTCACACCTATGCCGGTAGTTGTTGGGAGCACTATGCTCGAAGTTGTTGACGAGTACGTTTACCTGGGACAAATCGTCCGACTAGGTAAGTCCAACTTCGACCGAGAGGTCAATCGACGGATTCAACTCGGCTGGGCAGCGTTCGGGAAATTACGATACATCTTCTCGTCAGGTATACCTCAATCTCTGAAAACTAGATTGTACAACCAGTGCGTGTTGCCAGTGATGACTTACGGATCTGAGACGTGGTCCTTCACTGCTGGCCGTATGAGGACGCTCAAGGTAGCTCAGCGAGCTATGGAGAGGGCTACGCTCGGAGTTTCTCTGCGTGATAGACTCAGAAATGAGGATATCCGC
The DNA here is from genome assembly GCA_036936625.1 of Parnassius smintheus behrii. Lineage (NCBI taxonomy): Eukaryota > Metazoa > Arthropoda > Insecta > Lepidoptera > Papilionidae > Parnassius > Parnassius smintheus. Next base: position 27,582,249 of record JAUPFT010000015.1, on the reverse strand, counting down.
AAGAAAAACCAGAGTGACCGACATAGCCCAACGTATTAGTAAGCTGAATGACAATGGGCCGGACATATAGCTCGAAGAACCGATAACCGATGTGGAAGAAAGGTTCTCGAGTGGCAGCCTCGTACCAGTAGGCGTAGTGTAGAGCGACCCCCCACTAGTGTGAGACTACGAGACACCGAGTGACGACCTGGTAAGAAATGCAGGAAGTCGATGGATGCTCAGGACCATGCTTTGTGGCATTACTTTGGGGAGGCCTATGTTCTGCAGTGGACTTGTGAAGGGCTGTAATGATGATAATGATGATGAACTAAGTAATAATATACCATTATTCTATTCTATTTATTATATTATTTTATTTAAGAAAAACTTTTTCATTCTACACTTCGCTAGCTTTTTTGACCCTATCCTCTTCAATAAATCTTTGAAAAAACTACATTGGGCGGGCATAAAAATCAGAGTTACACGAAGTTCGGTTTTACCCTAAATCATCCAAAACCCTGTCAAGTTGAAGAAACGCCTAAAGCCCTATATTAGAAGATTTACCTTAAAATAGTGTAAAATATCTAAAAGTGGAAACACTGCACGGACGCATGGCACGCATTGGTGGTGGTCGCGTTGGTGCTGCATAAACATTTTAGCACCAATGAGTCGGTGCCATTTTGTTTGTTCAATGACCTGGTCCGCAGTAGCATAATAAGTCTATGAACTTAATAAAAATACTAATTACTTCGCAACCTTCCGCTAACTAAATACAATGATGTGTCTTACCTGGATTGAAGAGCACCTCCCGCCCTCCCTCAATTGCGTGCACTAACTCCGTCACCACTAGTCCCAGCACCACTACTCCCGGCACCACTACTTCCAACACCACTATTCCAGGTAAGACACACCATCGACGATAATACGACACGTGTTTCGCCTCTACACGAGGCATCCTCAGGTGATGTAGACTCTACGGCTGACTTAGCGGTCAGCCGCCGTCGATGGTGTGTCTTACCTGGAATAGTGGTGTTGGAAGTAGTGGTGCCGGGGGTAGTGGTGCTGGGACTAGTGGTGACGGAGTTAGTGCATGCAATTGAGGGAGGGCGGGAGGTGCTCTTCAATCCAGGTAAGATACATCATTGTATTTAGTTAGCGGAAAGTTGCGAAGTAATTAGTATCTTATTGTTATGGATTTCCGCAAAGTAACGCCTGATTCTATCAATTATCTATGAATTTAAGTTACTATTAAAATAAAATTTATTTGAAATTAGAATTCTTAGTCAAACATAAATTATTTTGATTTAAAATAGCCAGTACTAATAGATATTTATTAGGAACTCATTACATAGTATAATGTATAATAATTTGCTTACCCATTTAAAGCCAATTCATCATCAAGAATAGACAACTTGACTACATATGGATTAGCTGACTCTTGTTTCTTGTAATTAACCAAAAACATTAATAATAACACAACATCATAACCTGTAAAATAATAGAAAATACTCTATTAATACTATAAAATCTCTTTGTTGTAGTTTTACTAAAGGGCGAAATTAGCTGCTGAGTGCTGAGCCTAAATTTCACAAAGTGGTGATCAACTTACCAGCTTTCACATCAGATTTGAAAAGGATGTTGTGATTATAAGAGAGCATTTCCCCAGTAATGGGCATAAAAACAATCCAGATACGTATAATAAAAACATTGAAGTCGCTCATTTTAAACACTCAACAGTGCTTAACCGTAGATTATAGCAACAATAAGGTTACAAAAAATTAAGGATAATTATGAATTGGATAATTATCATGATAAAGTTTACTATATGATTTGTAAGCATTCATTTGACTATCAAACTTGATTAAACTAATTAGTATGTAACTTGACTAGACTTTTAGCCGTAGACAGAGAAACCTATAGACAAATTGACGCCTTCTTTCGCATTCGCACACGAAAAAGATAGATTTATGCATACGTCTTGTATAGAAATGAGATAGAGCGGTGTAATTGTTTGTCCCTTTCTCCGTGCCGGTTTTTTTGTTTAGCAAACTCTACAGTTTGCTAAACAACTTTGACAGCGTAGTGATTTAAGGAGTTTACAAGTTGGTTTAAGTGAGAAAAAAAGTGTTTTGTGAGCTTAAGAGTGGTGAATCTTGTTCAGTTCAGTTCTTAGAACAATTAAATTTTTTATCTAAATGTGTTTAAAAGTCATAAAAATTATTCTATAACCTAAAAATTCGTTATCGTTCTTTCTCACTCGAGGCCACGCCGATCATTAGTCTATAGGTTTCTCTGTCTACGCTTTTAGCCGATTGACAAATATAATGACATTTAACAACTTGTTTCTTACATTTGAACTCAATCAATATGTAAAAGTGTCAACCATTACGACAGAATTAACCTGGTTAAACTAAGCCTTCAACTTTTGAATCATTTTTATCAATTTTTTTCTAACAGTATCTTGAAGTGTTGGAATGGTATGGTAATTGGATTACAATTTTTTTTTAATTTTAGGATCGCATCAATTGGTAGCACCCAACCATCTTCCCCGTTGAAATTAGGATAGTTTTTATAGAAGAAAAGTCAAACAAGTGCAACACCATGGGAATCACAGGTGGGTTGCCAGCTTTTTTCTTGAAAGTCAATGAGTAGTATCAGTAAAGAAGAATGTCTTTTTTAATTTTCTTATTTCAACAGCCTTACAATCATCAAACATGCTTGACAATAGTTGAGGTTCTTAGGTAAGAATTTGTAGTCTTTTAAAGCTGATGTAATGACAATAGGTTTATGCAATCATAAAAGGTGCCTATGGGAAAGGCCACTAAGACCTCATAGTCATCAATAAATGGCAGTATAACTATCTATAACATATAATACTTAAAATACCCAGACCAGTGTTAGAGAGCTATTCTATCAAGCAGCATGATCGCACCACATCGCAAACCTAGCAGTTTTGTTAAATCCTCACGTCCCACTGCTGGAATATTTTATAAATTGATAAGCAAGTTTTAAATTTTTGTGAAAACTTACCATGTTGCTGCCTCTCGGTTGAAGTACACAATAGCTGAATAAGTGGTTCAAACAAAGAATGCAACATTAAATATTCCACTAGTGGGTTATCATCAATGTTATCTGCCCCAGTTGCTATTACCAAAAGTAGTTTTAAAACCATAGATTTAAGACTGTCCGGAACATCACCTGAAACAAATTAGGCAGAATCACAGTATATAAATCCATACAGTAGTCTGACGAGGACGTCTAGACAGGGCAATAGTGCGGGGCGTACGGGGCGTGCGGGGCGAGACGCGGGATTGAGGAGCCCAAGTTGCTTCATCATCATCATCATTACAGCCCTTTACAAGTCCACTGCTGAACATAGGCCTCCCCCAAGGTATGCCACAAAGCACGGTCCTGAGCCACCTGCATCCATCGACTTCCTGCATGTCTTACCAGGTAGTCACTCCATCCAGTGGGGGGTCGCCCTACACTTCGTCTACCGGTACGAGGCTGTCACTCGAGAACCTTTTTTCCCCAACGGTTGTCACTTCTTCGAGCTATATGGCCGGCCCATTGCCACTTCAGCTTACTAATCCGTTGGGCTATGTCGGTCACTCTGGTTCTACTGCGGATATGCTCATTTCTAAGTTTATCACGCAGAGAAACTCCGAGCATAGCCCTCTCCATAGCTCGCTGAGCGACTTTGAGCGTCCTCATACGGCCAGCAGTGAAGGACCACGTCTCAGTTCCATATGTCATCACTGGCAACACGCACTGGTTGTACAACTTAGTTTTCAGGTTTTGAGGTATACCTGACGAGAAGATGCGTTGTAATTTCCCGAACGCTGCCCAGCCGAGTTGAATCCGTCGATTGACCTCTCGGTCGAAGTTGGACTTACCTAGCCGGACTATTTGTCCCAGGTAAACGTACTCGTCAACAACTTCGAGCTTAGTGTTCCCAATAACTACCGGCATAGATGTGACATGGACATTAAACATGATCTTTGTTTTGTCTATGTTCATCTTAAGACCTATCCGTTGGGAATAACTATTGAGGTCATTGAGCATAGTGCTTAAGTCCTCCAGCGATTCTGCCATAAGTACTATATCGTCGGCAAATCGAAGGTGAGTGATTACTCGCCATTGATGTTAATACCGTATCCTTTCCAGTCCAGTAGCTTGAAAACGTCTTCCAATACAGCGGTGAAGAGTTTCGAGGAAATAACGTCACCCTGTCTTACACCTCTCTGCAGTTGGATAGGTTTCGTACTCTGGTTCTGTACTCGGATAGCCATCGTAGCCCTACTGTACAAACACTTCAGCACTTCGATATACCGACAGTCAACTTGGCACCGCTGAAGAGACTGTAGCACCGCCCAAATTTCGACGGAATCAAAGGCTTTCTCATAGTCCACATACGCCAGGTAAAGTGGCAGATTGTACTCTTCGGACTTCTGTACAATTTGCCGAAGGGTATGTATGTGGTCTATGGTACTAAAGCCTTTTCGGAAACCGGCTTGTTCGGGAGGCTGGAAGTCGTCGAGTCTGCATGCGAGACGATTCGTAATGATTCTCGAAAACAGCACGTAGACGCGGCTCAGAACGGATATCGGTCTGTAGTTCTTCAAGAGGGCGTTGTCACCTTTATTGAAGAACAAGACCACCGCACTTCTGCTCCACGCCTCCGGAGTAGTGCCACCATGGAGGACGGAATTAAAGAGCCTCTGAAGGACTTGAAGTATCGGTTTTCCACCCGCTTTCAGAAGCTCCGCTGTAATTCCATCCTCGCCCGGGGACTTGCCGTTTTTAAGGTGCTGGAGAGCCATTCTAATCTCGCTCAGACTGACGTCCGGGATATCATCGGAATAGTGTCGGATAAGACTTGCTCTTGGATCGTTACTCACACTTGCGTGTGGCTCCAACGATGATGTGTACAGCTGCCCATAGAACCTCTCAACCTCACTCAGAATCTCAGGTGTCCCGGAAAAGATACTGCCACACTCAGTCTTCAGCTTTGACAGTTGGCTCTTACTGGCAGACAGATCTCTAACAAAGACTTTGGAGCCCTGGTTCCGCTCAATCACTTCTTTAATACGAGCAGTATTAAATTTGCGTAAGTCTCGCCGCATGCATTTGGAGATCTGTCTGTTCAGTTGCCTGTATGCTGTCAAATCTGTCGACGATTGCAGCCTCATCTCCCGTCTAACAGCCATGAGATTAAGAGTGTGATCGGAGAGCTTTTGTGTTCTTCTGCGGCCGGTCTTGCAGAACTTAGCTCCGACCGCATGGGCAGTTTCCACGAGCTTGTCATACATATCGTCCACTGCATTGCAATCTTCTAGGCACTGAAAGCGGTTACGTAACTCGAGCTGAAAGGTTTCGGGATTCTGGATTAGAGCACGAGGGGGACGGAGCGTTGACTTCATTAGACGAGACCTCTCCAACTTAACGTTTAGGTTCAGTGTGCCTCTAACCATTCGGTGATCACTGCCAGTTTTCACCCTTGCGATCACTGAGACATCACTGAACAGTTCGCGTCTGGTCGTCATAATGAAGTCAATCTCATTTTTTGTCGAACCGTCGGGGCTCGACCAGGTCCACTTCCTGTGGGGCCGCTTCTGGAAGAAAGAGTTCATCATAAAGAGTCCCTCTTTCTCCATAAAGTCGGCCAGCTGCTGGCCCCTACGGTTCCGTTGCCCTACTCCAAATTTCCCTACCTTCAGCTCACCGCTTTCTCTTGTGCCTAGTTTTGCGTTGAAGTCTCCCATCAACACCGTGTAGTGGGTTGTGGAGGAATGTATGGCTCTGGAAATATCCTCATACATTTCCTCCACCTCCTCATCGGGATGTGCCGAGGTTGGTGCGTAAACCTGTATGACCTTCAGCGAATACCGTTTGGTGATTCTGAGTATCAGGTACACGAACCTCGTCGACACACTCCCAATCTTTACAACGTTGTTGACGAGAGACTTGTGGTCGATAAATCCGACACCTCCTTGGGACAGATGGTCGCCCTCCCGGTGATAGAACAAGTTGCCGGACTCGAGGATTACCGTGCCCTCCCCCTCTCTTCGGACCTCGGATAACCCAATAATATGCCAGCGCAACTTGTCTACCTCTTCTTCCAACTCTAGTATCTTCTCGTCAGTCCTCAGGGTGCGTGAATTATATGTTGCCAGGTCGAGTCGTCGTAGGTGGCAACCGAACCTCCACCGGAGATTCTTAGCACCCGCTTTTGCCCCCCTAACACCCCGAGTTGCTTATGCTAATCTAATTAGTAGCTCGGGGACACGACTTTCAGGGTTAACACGTGTTTGGTTTTATTATTGTTAAATTTAGTGTAGGTAGTTATAATTAAAATGGTGCATAAGATGTGTGCTGTGAGAGATTGCAAGTCATCATCTCGCATAAATAAGGATATGCGATTTCACCAAATTCCGCATACGGAAGAAAGGTAAATAAATATTGTTATAATTATTTTACATTGTGTATATTTTGTAATGTCATGCCAAATTGCAAACGTAAAAAAATGGCGGACATAAAAATAGGTAACAAATCCAAAACGTGTGGTTGGAGAGACCAAGGGCTTAGACCATACTATAGTGCCTCGTCTTCGGTCTTTCGAAGTTTTTATAAAACATTAAGGTTTAGGGGTCAATGTTTAGGTTTGTTAATTACGAAAATAGCATTTATTTTTAAATTCAAAATGGCGGTCATTTTTTAATACATGTATGATATGGATGTCAATTTCGAGGTTTCTTGGGGGTGTTGATTACGAAAATAACATATATTCTAATGCAAAATGGTGGACATAATTTTTTTAATGTTATCGATGTCAACTTTGGGGATGATTAAAAAAACGCAATTCATTTTCATATTCAAGATGGCGGTCATTTTTTAATAATAAGATCAATTTCGAGGTTGATGTCAATTTTGAGGTTTCCCGGCGTGACAATTATGAAAATTTATTAATAGGTGTTGCATTTAAAAATTTCAGATGCAAATTATGGATGGAAGTTACTGGAAGACGTGATTTAGTTGGAAGAACTTTCGAAAGTCTAAAGAATACATACATTTGCAGTTTGCATTTCGAAAAGAGTATGCACGGGAAGAAATTACTGAAGAAAACAGCTATACCAACGTTACTTTTACCAACCAATGACTGTTGATGATGATGTAGATCTAAAATATATAATTAAAATAGTAAAAGTTATTGATTTGTGACAACCCTAGCCTCCATGCGTTGTCGGCATTTACCACGAGATCAAAGGCGTCGTCCTGCTGTATGTCTTTATTATACTGTGGCAGAATCGCTAAAACTAACCCATACCAACACTTCGAATTAAAAATAGTAGTTGATGCATGGAACTAATGACAAGCTCAATTAAAAAACTTATGCTATATCAGTCAATCAAATTTATAACAGACTGGATCTGGATGTATGCCCATGCCTAAAAATAATCATAACCATACCAAAACTAACAATTATAACCTTTTCACGCCTGAATGTGCACTACTTGGGGAAGAATAGAACAGAATAATTTTTAATATAGTTTGTAATATCCCATACCTTTAAACGAGCTATTCTTGTATATATATATATATAATCGGAATCTCGGAAACGGCTTCAACGATTTTCATAAAATTTTGTGTCTAGGGGGTTTCGGGGGCAATAAGTCGATCTAGCTAGGGTTTATTTTTAGAAAATGATCGTAATAACTCAAGTGGATATCGAGCGGTCGTGAAATCGTAATTTTCGCGCGTTGGTTCGCGTCCTGTCTTTGGTCCGAATTTTTTTCCTTTTTTTTCAAGTTCCCTTCTTTTGTGAGAAAATCTATTATTTCGAGGCCTTTTTTTTAGTATTTTTTAAAAATACGAAAATTTGAATTAAACTAATTGCACTCATGATTTTTTATTCAAATAACCAGCTCAGTTTTTTCTATTATCAATAAGATCAAAAAATATCATTCATCAGTATGTAATTTGTATCGAAATGTAATTTCCAAAAAAAAAACCAAGCAAAGCTCGGTAAATCGGTCGGAAAATACTTCTATCCTTGGATAAACCAGCATAAACCCAGCAGGATTATTTTTTTAAGACATATATACTTTGTACAATTGTTTATATTCATTTAAATAGATGATAGAGAGATAGCATGCAGCAATCACCTCATTCCCAGGGGTCATTCAATACATTCCTTAATATTATAATAAACCCTTTTCACAAAGTTTTTGTTTAATAACATTTTTAACCAAAACATTGTCTGCTTTTTTTTGTTGATAAAAACCGTATATAGAATGTGGCGTAAAGAGTGGATATACCTTTATAGGTATGATATACCTTTGGGTGGGGACATCATAACTGTTCAGAAAACTAAAAAAATGTATGCAGTAAAAGTTTCAGTGTCTCAGTCACTCAGTGTTTTCAAGTTACGGGACATTTACGAAATTTTCTAAATTTTTTAACCTTTTTCATTCTTTTTAGTGCCAAGATCACAAATGAAGGAATTTTACTCGTTTTTTTAAACATTCTTCAATAACCATACTATCTAAATACTAACCGCCATTTTGGTGTCATGTCTAGGTACAGTTATTTTTAAATACAAAAAAAACATGTTTTGCAAAATTTTCTCAAAAGTTTGACCTATAGTGTAAATACGAAATGTATGGTCACCTGAGTGACCAACTAATTAATAACTTACCTACTCCATTGAGATTCAGAAATGGTATAGCACTTGACATTTCTAGATTTCAATGCAAAGAATATTGCTTTTAACGTGGGCAAGGGTCATTTTTAAATTACAAGTAAAATTAAATTCAGTTGGGGAGTTGGAATTCAATCAATTATTTAAAATTTTATAAGCTTAGTTACTGTAAGGAACTATTTTGTATTTGTATTATGTATATTGTGATGCTAAATTTAATATATTTATTTCTTTAATCTTTTCTCTAAGGAACTTCTTTACAATTTAAGTTATAAATTAGCCGGATGGCCTTCTTTTGCAAAACAACTGCATGTTCAACATCATTTGCATTATGCTAAGACCTTACGCTACGAAAGTAACTCATATAAAGCAATCTAGATGTTTTAACAATGGTGAGATTGGCAATTCAAGTGCAGAACCAAAGTATAAAACCTATCTAACTGCGAAGTATTGTTGAGAATAACCATAAATCATTTATATTCAATATCACTATAATGTTTAATATTTATTGGTAATTGTAATTGCTGAAGTGGCAATGGGCCGACCATATAGCTCGAAGAACCGATAACCGATGGGGAAGAAAGGTTCTCGAGTGGCAGCCTCGTACCGGTAGGCGTAGTGTAGGGCGACCTCCCACTAGATGGAGTGATGACCTGGTAAGACATGCAGGAAGTCGATGGATGCAGGTGGCTCAGGACCGTGCTTTGTGGCATTAGTTGGTGGAGGCCTATGTTCAACAGTGGACTTGTGAAGGGCTGTAATGATGATGATGATGATGAATTGTAATTCCTATATGCTCCTTTGAAATGGATAAAATGTTTTACATATTATGTGGTTGCGCCTAAACAAATATTTTGTAGACTATATTAGCTGGTAGTATTTGTTGAGTTATGTTCTGTGGCTGCACCATTGTATGCAAACTAGCCATTGTCACCTACAGCACTATCCTCCTTGCAAATACCATTAAGATTTTGTTGATGCACTTGGCACAATTAGAACATAGCTCGTGAGGTGACCAACAAAAGCTGTTGTTTGCTGTTCTAGTAGTCATTTCTGCATATGAGTACATAAAGAAAGAAGTTAGTGTTACTTAATATCTCCTGTATCATTCTAAATAAATATAATACAATTCAAATTTTATAAATGTTAGGTTTTGTTTGATCTGCTGTTTGATAAAAAAAAGACTTAGTAGGTATGAATTACATTCACTTACTTAAAATTATGTTCTTGAAATGTGTTATTTTAAGAACATAATTTGAAGTAGCCATGTAAATAACCAATGTAAGCCAGCATTGGAAATCAAACTCAGGTTGCTCTAACACTATTTAGCTAAAGGTACAGGGGTAGACATTCAGACGCCTGCTAAGTTACAGATCCATGTGTCATGAAAAATTAGAAGTACACATATTTTTGTCTTCTAGTAACAGTTGTTAGTTCCATTTAATTTTTTTCTATGCCAAACCTCTCTCTTTCTCTCTCCTGAAAAGGAGTACAAAGTTTTCTCTCTGCATAGTAATATATACCTAGATAATTTATTCCAAAACTTACCTGATAAGATTGTACTGCAATGCTCTAACAACTTTTGCATCTTAAAATTATCATTGCCAAGTAATATCATCTTAATATTTATATTGGAGTCCTGTGAGGCTCTTTGATACATTGTTGTTAAAAGTGCACTGAATGTTTGAAGAGCATACACAAGCCTGAAAGTGTCATAATGTCATAATTTACTCACATCTATAAGGTCATCTACAATAGAACAAGAATAATAAAAACAACCTATCAGATTAATATGCTTTAATGGTTAACCATAAACCATTAAAACCATCAACTAATGGGGACAAAATACTGTTAAATAGCATCCGGAATCATCTTTAATAGTAGATACAATGACAACCTGACAAAATTAGCAATAAACTGCTGCTAAATCCATAACTGATATGATAAAATGTTCAAGAGTAGCAGGTACATCCTTGCAAGCCCAGTGTTGGGCAAAAATCTATATATGTTTTACATTATTATGAAAAAAATTGTCACATACAATAAACAAATACAAAGCTTTCGATAAACTCACACATCATATTCACACATACACCACAAAAAAAGTTTGACATAGATTTTAACCACAAATATTGAATTTTAAGGAATAATGCTATACATTTTTAAGCCACTTAAAGACATCTTAATGTACATGAGGAAAGGAGAAATACCTCAACTTTGTTGTGAATTAATAATATTATAAGAATTTATTACAAGTTATCGAAGATAAAGTTCATAAAAAACATCATATGATTAATTGCAAAACATTAAAAAGTTAAAGTAAAGTTACAGCCTATATACAACCCACTGCTGGGCACAGGCCTCCTCTCATTTCTGAGAGGGTTTTAGGGCAAGGAAGTGTCCGCCGCGCTGCCACAGTGCGTGTTGGCGAACTTCACATGTTTTTGAAATATTTTTTTTTCAGACATGCAGGTTTCCTCACGATGTTTTCCTCCGTCACCGAGCATGTGGTAAATCAGCACTTAAAATTGCAATTAACAATTTCATTGGTGCCGGCGGAGATCGAACCTGGTTTGCTCTTGAAATTTACAGCGAGCGCTAACCATCTGAGCTACCACAGCTCTTAGTTCTTTTCTAGTTTTATTATTTGGCAGGGCTTCTTTTCCACCTAGTAGTGTGCCTGGATAGATACCATTCTTACTTAATTTTGCTACTAATAGCAGTTATTGAACTGTCCAGTCTAAAAGGTATAGACAGCTAGTATAATTACAATCTGTGAGGCATTCATTTCAGGTTTTTATGGACTACAGTAGCCACTTAACTAAACTGTTTGCTAATTTTTATCAAAAGTGACATTTTTCAGTTTTGACAAATAAAAGTATTTAATGAATATTTACAAGTATGAAATGTTCATTTATACTTATAGAAATGAAAAAGTAAGAGTGACAAATGGATACAGTTCACATAATTGTAAGTGACCTATCCCAAAGGATAACACTATAATTAAGACAAAATCAAAACACTACAATACTATGACGTAATATCAGAAATAATACCTAATGTGATGTTCTTGTCCAAGCATTTCAATACATTGTGCTACAAGTATATTTATATTGTCTTTCATATTATCAAGTTGTTCAACTGACAATTTATGTATTTCAGCTTCTAATTGGGGAATTTTCGGTTTAAGAAGAAAAAATTCATCCCAAAATGTAGAGTTATCGCTCGTTAAGTCCTCTCCTCTGAAGAATGATTCATAAATTTGAACAACCTTTTCTTTTAGGTGTCTTTTAGACCCTGAACCGCTTCTCTTCCTCATAGCCATCGCTTATAAGATAAAAACAACTAAACGTTTAACAGAAGAAGAAACTATTATACACTATATACACTTCTTTGGAATCTCGGGTAATATTGGTAATCTGTTTTTAATATGATAAGATAATGAGTGTAGCCGTGCTGCATTTGGAAAATAAAAGCAAAACTGCCACTACATTTATATAACTCTTTTTTCTATACAGACTTATATAATGCTTATAAAGACAATTTAGCGGCCACCGGCCGAAAAAAAGACATTACAATCGAAGAAATCCCCCAAAAGATTAAAAACAACTTTTTCTTGAACTTGATTTTTTTTTATCGAAATTGAAGTTGACAGTTGACACTTGACAGGTGGCGAACGACGATCGCTCCGAGCCGTAGACAGAGAAACCGGGAAACCTATTCTCTGTCTACGCTCCGAGCTTAGACGGAGAATCCTTCTTCTCTGTCTACGGCTCCGAGTAATTACTAGTTTTTTGGCTTTACGGCTCTGGGATCCAGCACTTCTGAGCCTTTCATTTGTTTCGGAATCTTCGTTTTTATATTTCTTTTCTTCACAATATGCTGATGCCTCACATTGCGAAGTTTTTGGGAGATTTTGACGACAGCCTAACCCAAGGGACAGTTGATGACGACAGCCACTCAAGTTCAAAAGGCGCCCAAGCGATCAAAATAACTTGAGGTTTACATCAACATCAAAGCTATAGTTTCGTCGTTTTCTCTAATAGCCCACACGCGCAGACACTTAATTCACAAAATCGCATCTCTTTTACGAATCAAAATCCACTTCAAACCATTATTCAAGCGACAAAACAGGAGCGACTATCCATCGACGACAAGTTCCCGCCAAAACTCCAGTAATTACTCAGCTAAGTATCACAGAGTACATTGTATATATATATATATATATATATATATATATATATATATATATATATATATATATATATATATCGTAGACAGAGTGTGAATGTGTAAGCCCGAGACTGCTATGGATAGGAATGAAAGTGGGCCTAAAGAAGTTGTTTGTTCTAGGGGTCTACGCCCCAGACATGTTTAAGCCCACTTACATCCGAGAGCAGTTTTGGGAGATGGTAAGGATGGTGTTAATGAAATGTAAGGGAAATGAAAATATTGTTATGTTAGGAGATTTTAATGGAAGGGTTGGGGTGGGGAGGCTTGGCTATGAAAGGATATTGGGAACGTTTGGTGATGAAAGTATAAATGAGAGTGGTGTGTACGCGGAAAAGGTATACATGTGAATCTTCTTATGACGAAAGAAAGTGTTCGCCACAAAAAGATTATTTTCCGCACATACGGCGAGGAGGCTTTCATCATTCGAAGCATGATAGATTTCATTACTGTGGATGAAAGAATGAGGAGCGCAGTGGTCCAACGTAGGGACGGACCACTACCTGGTCTTACGCCTAATTAAGGGTTTACGAGTATTCAGACGTTGGCGGCATCGGACATCTGTGTCTACCACTGCGTTACAGCGTATAAGAATAGAGATGTTACAAGGTGAAGATGTGAAAGACAAGTATAAATGTAGACTGAGAGAAAATATAAGTGATCTAGATGAATTGTGTGTGAATGAGTGAGACTTGAAGAATGTGTAGCATAATGTTAAGGAAGGTTTAGTGGATGCAGCTACCGAAGTATCTGGTGTTAGTAAGAGAACGAATGAAAGAAAAGACAATACGTTATGGTGAGATGATGAAGTACGTATGGAAGTTGAAGCAAAGAAGAGATCATGACTAGATATACTAGCAACCAAAGGTAATTCTGACGGTATGAATGATGAGATTGAAAAAAAAAAGCCAGAGTAACGTCTAAATAAGAGTGTAAAAGAATTATTTGAAAGGAAAAAGCAAGAAAGAACGGATACGAATCATAGAAGAATATCGTATAAATTCCAGGCAAATATTAAAACGTTCTGGAAACTCGTAAGAACTACCAGAGGACATTCAAAACAGCCTAGATTGAATGCGATACAAGGCGAGAATGGCTGTATTCCGAATGATGAAGTGTTGAGTCTAAACAGATGAAAAGAATATTTTGAAAGCGTATTTATGGGTGAGGAGACGCGTGAACTAAATGAAATAGAAATTCCGAAAGAAGATGAAAGAGATAATGAGATTAGTATAGCAATGAAAAGCATGACAGTAGGTAAGGCAGCCAGATATGATAGAGTTTCACTCGAAATGCTAAGGGCTGGAGATGAAGTGATGGCGGGCCTGCTGTACACCTTATTTAATTTATGTTGGGAACTAAAGCGGATACCGGGAGACTGGTGCAAAGCCGTGATAGTCCCAATATATAAGGGAAAAGGGTCGCAGTGGGACTGTAAGACTACCGTGGTATCAGCTTTCTTAGCATTGGGGGAAAACTGTAGGATAAGCTACTAATTGAGAGAGTTATGAAAGAAAGTGATGGAAAACTTTGGAATTGAGAATTTAGAAAGGGAATGGGGTTAAAGATCAAGTATTTTTCATGCGCGTGATCGCGAAGCTTTAAAAAGTTATTTGTGCGTTCATGGACTTGAAAAAGGCGTATGACAGAGTGGACAGGGATGTGTTATAGCAAACGCTGAAGTCATTTAGATTGAGCGCTGGGTTGATACAAGCATTGAAGTCTCTGTATAGGGACTCGAGTGCTTGTGTTAGGATCAACAGGGCCTACTCGGACTGGTTTGGCATCCATAAAGGTGTCAGAGTTAAAGTGGTGTTAAAGGCGTTAAAGTTCCCCGTTGCTGTTCAACCTATTTATGGACAATTGTTCGGAAAACTTGAAAGTTGAAGAATGTGAGTTAAGAATAAGTGAGTTAACCGTGAAATGCCTTTTGTACGCCGATGATCAAGTCTTTCTTGCGTCGTCGGGGGCCGAGTTGCAAATGACGGTTACATTAATGAACAAGTCATTAAAATAAAGGGGAATGAAAGTGAATGCAAGTAAGACGAAAGTTATGCGTTTTGAAATAGGAGAAAGTAAAAATTTTATTTTTATTTTATTTTTTTATTTTTATTTGGAAGACCAACAGCTATCATAATTAGGATAGATAGTACTAATAACAACAGTAAGCAATTAAGGATCCTCACTAATAGATAAACAGTGATAAACAGGATTTAACACTCGAAAGTATCCAATACAACATATTTATGCCAAATGAGGGCTAAACTTGTATTATACATATAAAAGACAATCAACTCATATTTAGGACAGTCAATAACACTACAAGCTATTTTTAACAGAAAAATAAACACAAATACAAAAGTAAATCATATTTGTGTAGCAACGCATCAATCTCTCATTTAGAGCTACCAAAAATGCATTGTTAAGTACGCGCCTAGCTGACGCAGCACTAGTGTTAAACAAATCGAATTCAAACTCATTGGCTAGCTTATTAAAAAACGGGAGACTTAAAATTTTGTTGTGTCTAAGAGGTTTGGCAGGAAAGCTAACATGTAGTTAAGACAAAAGCTCAGGACGGTCAATATCATTACAAGCTATTTTTAACAGAAAAGTGAGATCAGCAATTTCACAACGCATAGCAAGAGGAAGAAGGTGATTTTTTTTTACAATACCTAATATAATTATCAGAGGTATAGCCATTGACTTATATTACTAGCGTAAGGACCGGGCCGACCGAACAACTAAAACGGATCAGTACGCTGGCCCTAAAATTACAGTTTAGGACCAACGCGAATCGGTCGACAGTGGTGCGCGCGCAGGATAGATTTGCCTGTCATAAATATGTCTAGTTGCATGGTAAAAGAATGCAAAAATTACTATACAAAGATTTTAAAAAAACATGGGATATCGTATGATCGGTAAATAACCTTATATCTTCTAGTAGTCTTATAGTCCTATATTAGTTTTGTTAAAATTAAATTATTATATAAACGCATTTTTAAAATTTTATTTTACAGTTAGTTTAGTTACGTTACTAAAATTAGGCCAGGCTTGAATTCAGACCCTCAAAAATATTGTACATGAAAAATAAAATTATATTATATACTATATACTATTTAAAAAAAATTATAACACGTTTGACGTTTCATGTTTCTTTTTTCCCATGTGCCGAGATTTTGGCGTCACGTCTATAGTTTATCTAGACGTTTCGTTTTTTGACGGTTTTATTTTTATTTCTGTTTAATTTTTGTCTAAAGAACTTAGTGTAAGTTAAATTTTGAATATTGGTACCTAATATATTTTATATTCAATAAGGGTAAAACGAAAAAAGTACAAAAGAAACCTCTGACAATAAAGAATCTGCTTATTGTGACAAAAATGCAACATAAATGCATCGATCGAGCATCGATTGACCAGAAAGGGAGCTAATTCTAATTTTATTAAAAATACGCCGTACTCATGTACAATACTCGATTTCGTAGTGTTAATATTAAAATATAAAAAAAAACTCTTAAATTAAATAAAACTTAAGAACAATACAAGTCGACCTTTAGGCAAAATAATGGTATTTTCGCTTAGTGTTATTACGATACTATGTACTACAAACTATGAAATAATGGAACAATTGGGATAATTATACTACGAAATCCGACCCTGGTTACGTTGTGTTTTGACATGACGTTTGTATTATGACAGATGCGCTACTTTTTCTTGTACGAAAAAGTTATCAGTAAAATGTTTAGATGGGCCTATCCTTCCTTTAGAAATCATTTAATATAGCGATAGTCGTTGGTTCTATAACAGAGGTAACGCATAAACTTGTTTTGGATATTTTCAAGTCGGGTAATGGAGTTCCAGATTTGAGATGCGTACTCCAAATTACTTCTTACAAGAGAACAATATAGGAGCTTTAGAGTTTTAGCTTTAGTGAAGTCCCTAGAGCTACGAATCAAAAATCCAAGAGCTTTCGTAGATTTGGTTATAATGCTTCAGAAGTGAACGTCAAATATCAATTTGGAATCATGAAGGACACCGAGATCTCTAACAATGGAATCCCTTTTAAGATTTTCACCTTACAATTTATAGTTAAAGACAATCGGTTTAGTATTTGCGACTATAGGACATAAAGCTATATTTAGAAGGGTTCAAATCTAAGAAGTTTAGGTGGAAATAACGCTCTAGATTTGACAGATCTTCTTGTAGAGCCTCAGCATCTTCGATTGAGGTTATTTTCAGAAATAGCTTCACATCATCGGTAAAACATAATAAGCGAGCTTTCTTCAGGTAATAGGTAATGTCATTAATAAAAATAACAAATAATAGCGGCGATTGTACAACAACTTCGCTAACCGAGTGCAAATAACTTTGAAGTTGAGCAGTAAAACTGAGACCCCGATTTTCGTCATGTGAAGTGAGAATAGAAGGGGCGATGGTCGATCAAGTAGACGAATTTGTATATTTGGGATGTGTATTCAGCAGGGATGGGAGCATGATAAGGATATTGAACGATGAGTGAATGAACTATTGTGAAAAGTCAGAATGTGTCAAAAATGGCACGTATGGCAATTCACATTGCTGTATAAGTCCCTACTTTAAACATATGATAGTGAAAGTTGGGTGTGGCAGAGGAAGCACGAGTAGAATAAATGCAGTAGAAATGGGGTCGTTAAAGAGTGTCTTAGGGCTGAATCTGGGTGACAGGGTGAGAAACTGTGTGATAAAAGAAGAGTGTGGTTTGCAAGATAATGCGGTGACGAGGATTAAGAAAGGAATGCTTCGGTGGTTTGGTCACGTAGAAAGATTGAATAAGGAAAGACTGACAAAGCAAATATATATTGCAGAAGTGAATGGAAGAGTCGGAAGGGACGTCCTAGGCGAAAGTTTGTCGACCAAATTGCTGATATATTAAAAATGGGCCAAATTAAGTGTATCCTTAACCGACGAGCATATATGCGTAGATATATGGATGTGGAGCAGGCGAGAGAGGTATGTCAGGATCGTGCCTCATGGAAGTCTGTAGTATCTGCCTTCCCCTCTGGGTGACAGGCGTGAGTGTTTATGTATGTATGTGTGCATCGGTTTATCTAGCAAACGTCAACATTCGGGTGGCCTTAAGGAAAGGGGAAAAGGAACGGGCATCCGGAATTCCCACTCACCAGAAGAAACATGGCAGCCACTAAGAAGCTAACCACTTCATGCTGATTTTCTGTGAGAGGGTAGTATCGCACCGGTCGACCCTGCTCATTTATGTGTTACAGTGAACTGTAGACGTGGATCAACTACCATTCTTTTTTAATTAATGTAGGTATTTATGTTTTTTTAATGTTTTTTATTATATTTATTAAGCAAATTAAATTACAAATGTATTAAAATGTTATATTAGAGTTCCTATTAATTTTTGTTTAATTTAAATAAGACGATTATGTGTACCAACATTTTTCGGTAAGAGTTTTCAAAAATTCCTAGTTGTTTTATATGTTCAGCTGTTTAATATGTTTAGAAGCACAGGTGCTTCAGATGTAGCTGTAGAAATCAAATATTTAAGAGTTATTTCTGATAGAACGGGAGTAAACTGTCTACCCAACCGACAGTCGATGACGACAGTAACTTAAGTTCATAAGACACCTAACCGATCAAAATAACTAGAGGTTTATATTGACATCGAAGCACTTGTTTCGTCGTTTTCTCTATTAGCTCAAATTCTCAGACACTTAATACAAAAAATCGTATTACTTTTGTGTATCGAAATCCACTTCACACCATTATTTAAACGATAAAGCAGAAGCAAGAATCCGTCGACGGTCAAGTCCCTTCCAAAACACACAGTTAGTAACCTTTTATTTCGTCTGAGGTTAGTAACGTAGTTATAAATTTTGTAAGTTATAGTAGTTTTAATACCAAAGAGATATACTATACAAAAGTACATTTCTCTTTAAGACAATAAGCAAATAAGTAAACCGGGGAAAAATTAAAAGCATAAAATAAAGTACATTAGATTGGGTAGTACTCGTAGTATATTAAATGATTTACGAGAAAAAATAAAAAATAAAAAAATATTGAAAAAAATACGACGGTCGATATTCATATTTCAACGCTTAGCCCACCGCGCGACCATCGTATGGCTGCGTCATCAAGCGAACGCGTTAAGCTGGTGCTACACTAACGGAAAACGTCAATGCCCATAAACTCAGCAATTATTGCTTCAAATTTAACGCGATAAAGTGAGTGGCTACACATGAATGCTCAACGTCATTAAATTGCAATGCCATTGAACGGCGTTAAAGTTGGCGTTAATTTTCCTCGAAGACTTTTATACTTGTTAAAAATTGTTCTATAATAACCCATTAGGCTTTCCTTGTTCTTTCTAATTCTTCGATAGTGGTTTTAAAAGATAATAATTGGATAATTCGTCGCAAATCATCATTTTGCGATGTACGATTCTTAAAACTTTTGAGTCTCGAATCCCACAAACATGGCTCTGTTTGCAGAACCTCAAGAAACGTAATAACTTTTTTACTATTCCGCTCCATCGCACGTATGGTTATATACGTGCGACCCCGTTGCGCTCATCGTGCACAAATAAGGCAAACGTAGTGTGGCTGCTTCAACGTATTATTTCATGCGTTAATCTCTATGATGTACCGCCGCTCGAGTTACCGCCAAACGGAAAACGGAATTGTTAATGCCATTGCCAAATAAACGCGTTAAGTCGTGGCCACACCTACATTCAACGTCCATCCACGCGAAAATTGACGGCATTTGTCGTTAGTGTGACTCCAGCATAAGTTTGTACAAAAATGATGAAACAAACAAGTCTAAAATCGCTCTTTCTGCAAGCCACTCATGATTTATGTACTCTGTGTGTGCATCGGGAAATATTTGTTCAATGAGAGTATCTTGCGAATCAGCGATTGTTCAGAAATCGGTCGGTAATTTTACGTATCCAGTTTCATCTATAGCAACTTTTCCATCACCGATATCTAAGAGTTGTTTTGAAAATGTTTCAGGGGATGGATCTTGAAGCATTTGAACGCGCATATTTATTTTTAGCTGTAATTTTTCAACATTACGCCACAATGGAGATGATTTTAAGCAAGCGTTGATCTCATCAGCGTATGTTGAACGTGGAATGACGAAGTGTTTGTCTGAAATCACCTGAAAGGACCAACAGAGTTCCGCCAAATAGTTTGTCACTGTTTTTAATATCTTTCAATGTCCTGTTCAACGCCTCAAGTGAATGTTTGTGTGCCATAGTACATTCATCCCAAATAATAATTTTACACCGTTTCAGCACAGTGGCCATGGGCGATTGTTTCTTAATGTTGCATACTGCGTCAGGGTTATTCTGAATATTTAGTGGCAACTTAAATACTGAATGAGCTGTTGATGCAACGGGCAATGCTATGCCATTATTTGATCGTATTTCAGCAAGAATTAGCGAAATAACGAATGTTTTGCCAGTTCCACCCGGTGCATCCAAAAAGAAGAACCCACCTTGTCCAGCTGAAACTGCGAGCATAATGCGATCATAAATGGTTCTTTGTTCCTCATTCATTAGTGGGACATTGCGGGCAACAATCGCTGCCATTTCTACAGTACTGTACTGCAGTTCACGATTCATTTCAGTATTCATTAAATCAGATGCAGTTCGATTTGGCGAATTCATACCGAAATTACTAAGTGATAACTTGGCAATGACAATGCAAAGATCCTCAATAGCAATCAATGCTTCATTGTACATTTCGTCGCTGAATGTTATGGTTAGATCGTGGCACCGTATACGATGTTGATGCAATATATCATCAGTCATTTAATCTTTGTGATTTTCCCATAATATCTGTGCTCGGGCTGGGAAACATGTAGTCAACACTATAGCGAATAGTAGACGAATTTGTATTGCTGTACAGTTCAATGCAGCTTCAGCAAGCATGCATTCCCACTGGTTGTCGTCTTCCAGCAAGCCGAGTGCAAGGCATGAATCTTTATACGTTGGATATTGTTGCCCATTCACTTTACGTATATCTTGAAATGATAATGGGCCAGTAACATTAACCAACAACAGTCGAAGATAAAAGCACTCCGTGTGTCTTGGATTGACTGTAAATAATCGCCCCAAGACGTTTGATTTAAATAAATTGAGACATGCAGCAACTGGTGAGCCTTGCTTGCTTGATTATATGTCTTGCTCAGCAGAGGCGAATATGGCACCACCCAATGATTGTCAATATCAATGTCTGTGTTGATGATATTTTTAATAAATAATTGTCCGCC
This sequence comes from Parnassius smintheus behrii, assembly GCA_036936625.1. Taxonomy (NCBI): domain Eukaryota; kingdom Metazoa; phylum Arthropoda; class Insecta; order Lepidoptera; family Papilionidae; genus Parnassius; species Parnassius smintheus. The sequence goes on along the minus strand of JAUPFT010000015.1, from coordinate 27,561,068 downwards.
ATTTTCAGGATTTCTTCGACGATATATTGGATATCCGTCGACATTTGTGACCGTATCATTGGTAAAATCTTTAGGGAAATTTTTAGTACATTTTCCATCAGCCATGCAAGGCGATGAACTATTAAGAGTACCACATGGACCATGAATCATGTTTGTTGTAACAATATCAAACAGCAGTTGGTCAGTGGATGGATCTGGAATTTCCGCAGAAATGATACTATCGATTTCTTCAGGACGGATTTTGTCGATGAACCAAACCAAAATGTGTGCAGAGGTAATCCTCGCTTTTGCCACTCAACCGAATACATCTAGCAACGTGGTCCCAAATACATGTGATTTAGTAATGAAACTTATTAAAGAATTCACAGTGCTGTATTAGTCCCTACTTTAACGTATGGTAGTGAAAGTTGGGTGTGGCAGAAGAAGCACGAGAGTAGAATAAATGCGGTAGAAATGCGGTCGCTAAGGAGTATGTTAGGGCTGAATCTGAGTGACAGGGTGAGAAACTGTGTGATAAAAGAAGAGTGTGGTTTGCAAGATGATGCGGTGACCAGGATTAAGAAAGGAATGCTTCGGTGGTTTGGTCATGTAGAAAGAATGAATGCGGAAAGACTGACAAAGCAAATATATGTTGCAGAAGTGAATGGAAGAGTCGGAAAGGGACGTCCTAGGCGGAAGTTTGTCGACCAAATTGGCGATATACTAAAAATGGGCCAAATTAAGAGTACCCTTAACCGACGAGCATGTATGCGTAGGTATATGAATGTGGAAGAGGCGAGAAAGGTATGTCAGGATCGTGCTAAATGGAAGTCTGTAGTCTCTGCCTACCCCTCTGGGTGACAGGCGTGAGTGTTTATGTATATGTATGTATTATTAAAGACTTCAACTTTTGTCTGAACACACTTGCTGTAATGTCATGGCGATGTATTGCATTTTGGCCAGGCAGTAGCAAAGATGTAATCTCTGGCCATTTTGGATTACATGTGAACGTGATAAATAAACATGGTCCTCCATATTCGCGCACGAAAGTCAGAGCATCCTGTATATATTCTTGCATATGACGTGGACTGCCTACGTACGATGATGGTAAAATGACATGGTTACCAATTTCGGCGACGTCGGCGTTGTTGTTGATAGCGTCTCGCAAATGAATGTACTCTTCCGCGCGCAGCTTTTGTTGATTATATCGTAAGTATCGTAGTCGTTCGCTCTCAATCTTCGCGTACATGTCGACCATGAATTGTTGACAAAGCTCACGACATCGTAAAATGACGTTGTCCAGGCCACGTCTAATCATTAATCGGTACGCATAATAATCCTTTGAGCTAACGTTCTTGTTTGTTTCAGCTCCTGTAATATTTGTTCATAAAAATTAATTTAAATTTATTACGTTCAATAATTTAATTGTTTTGTTAAATGATTAATGATCAAATTAATAATCAATGAAGTACCTGATACGGGATCTCGTTGTTTTATGTTTATGCAATATACGTCTTGTCCCTTCCAGAATATTAGTGGATATTGGAGAGCGTCATATGAACGATGTGTGTCAGCAATGAACTGAAGATTATTATTTCTTCTACGAATCACAATTTCTCGTGCAGCTGTACAATCGCCAACCATGATTCCAGCAACATCATCAACAACGGGTGCATTGAATCTACGAATATGCTCTCCAGCTGGTGTTTTATCAGGATTAATGACGATAGCGTGATTATCGCTTTGTAATTGGTGCATATGTGATTTGAATATTTTCAACAACTCGTTGTGCTCGTTCAAAAGAGCATCTAGCTCGCTGACGATGCGCCTGACATAAAGTGAATCAAGGTTATTATAATCACAACGTGCATTCACGCGATTGGTAAGTGTGCTTCCGGAATCCTCGCCGCCCATAAAGTAGATTTGTAAGAATTTATGTGGTTCGTTTGGCATTGGCAGCAGTGAGCCCATTTTGTGATAAACTTGGCCTCTGATTTTGAATGTAGAATTGAATTGTTGACCATTTGCATTAGTATTTCGAACTATTTCTGTTGCTCCGAACGATGTCATTTGAAAGCATGAATTGAATCTTCGAATTGACTTCAGGAACACGTTAGAATCTAGATCCGTGCCGATAAGTAAGCCGTTCAATGGTTCAGGTGGTGTTTCAATTTCAGGTAGTTGCACTTTTCCAAAATAAAGATTCATAATGATTGATTTTTTGGAAACTATGAAAATCTTAATTGTTCAATTACATTTTTTTTAATAAAATTAAATTAAAATTACATTTTTATAAGATCAACAACATTTTCGATATAAATAAAAAAAAGTATACTTACAACACAAAATCCGTTGTTATTGGAAGCTCGTGTCACGTGTTGAGTACTTTTGAGGTTATAAAATCACTTGATTAACTAATCGTGGAAAATACACTCAAAATTGATAATTTAATTATTATTGATATAATAGGAATTATTAAAAGTTAATATGAGAGTTACACTGAGATAGGAAAATAATAATTGTCAACGTTACTACTACACTTGATGCATAAACAATAATGATGGCCGACAACTGTGTAGGGATAGGGAGTGAGAAAGAAAGGACACCGGCTTCGTTCTCATCCCTACTCCGTGCTGTTTACTGGGTCAGAAGTGACACCTGTAGACATCTGGCGGGGATAACTAATTAAATGACGATTGATCAGTTTTCGACCGGAGAGGAAAAATGATTAAATTACTAAAATGGCTATTAAAAAATAAGGGTTGATCGTAGAAGGGTGAAAATTGAGGATTGTATGTATTTTGTATGTTGTATCATAAAAAAATAGAAATTAAAAATTTTGTTTAAAAAATAAAAATAAAAATTTAGGGGTGGACTACCCCTAACATTTAGGGGGATGAAAAATCGATGTTGGCCGATTCTCATAGATACCGGTTAAGCACAAAAAATTTCATTAAAATCGGTCAAGCCGTTTTGGAGGAGTATGGCAACCGAAACTGTGACACGAGAATTTTATATATTATCAGGGCTGCAATTCTACACAGCTGCGCACCCACGCAAACGAGGGTTAGGGCGTCCCCTCAAGGCGACGCACACCAGCTCGTCCCCGTTGGTGTGGAATGCAGCGCGCAAAGCGGCGATGGGGACCGCCACCCGTCACGCACAGCCCGACACGGCGGAAGGTGGAGGACGGAGTGCAGAGTTGGCACGTGGAATGTTAGAGGGGGCATGAGAGATAAGACGAATGAGTTGATCGAAATAATGAAAGAAAGAGAATTAGATGTCGTGTGTATGTCGGAGACCAAACGGAAAGGCAGTGGTACTGAAGAGCTCCCTGGCGGGACGTTAGCTATATGGTCCGGAGTCCCGGAAAGCGAGAACGCCTGCCAGGGAGTGGGAGTGCTGTTGTCGTCCCGGTTGGTCGATCTTATGACTGAATACAAGGTTGTGAACTCAAGACTTCTCTGGGTTCGCTTCAAAATGGGACTGACGAAGTTATTCCTTTTGGCTGTTTATGCGCCGGTAGCTTCGTCGTCCAGGGCTGAGCTGGAGGAGTTTTGGGAGAATGTAAGAGAAGTTCTAGATTTGGTTAAGGGAAACGAAAGAACTGTTGTATGTGGTGATTTGAATGGATGGGTAGGTATCGCTCGACCAGGATACGAGTCAGTGCTTGGAAAGTTTGGCGATAAAAGGGTTAATGATGCTGGCAAGCTTATACTGGCTGTATGCAAGGAAAAGGGTCTTCTTGTGACAAACACTATGTTTAATCACAGGAAAATCCATATGTACACTAGAGAGAGAAAGAATGAGAGAAGTATGATTGATTTGTTCCTGGTGGATGACCGACTGCGAAAACAGGTGATGGATACACGAGTGTTCAGGGGTGCTGACCTGGGCACGGATCATTATCTAGTAATTACTAGATTTAGGGGTTTGTTCGCGGGTTGGCGCTACCGGACGGCAGTAACAGAACCACAGTCGGTCTGTCGCATCCGAAGCTGGAAGCTTCAGGGAGCGGATACTAGGGACAAATATCAGACGAGGGTAGCCGAAAAGCTTGACACCATCGATGGCAGGAAAGAATGTGTGGAGAGAACATGGCGGAACCTTAGGGATGGAATGGTAAGTGCAGCGGAAGAAGTATGTGGAACGACAAAAAGAGGTAGTAGTAAAAGAAGAGATGCATGGTGGAATGATGAAGTGAGAGAAGCTGTAAAAAAGAAGAAAAAAGAGTGGTTAGACTACTTAGCCTCTAGTAACGATGAGCATATGAGAGAGAAGATGAAAGAAAGATATAAGCTGCAGAAAGTTCATGCGAAAACACTGATTGAGGAATTACGTGAAAGGTGTAGAATAGAAGCGGACGAGAGGTTGTCGCGCAACTTTAAGGTAAACTCCAAACTCTTATGAAAAGAGGTTGGAAGGTCCCGGAGTGGTGCGATAGCCTTAAGAATGAACAAAGTGCTTTCGAGAACCAATGACGTCCTCTCAGAAAAATCGGACGTCATGCAGCGATGGAGTGAATTTTATAGAGAAATGTATGCGTGTCATGATCTTAGTGAAGGATCCGGGGGTGACGCCGTGACTGGCACGCTAGACACGGACCTCGATGACACTGAGGTCATCAGCATGAAAGAGATTGAACGTGCGATTCGAAGTTTGAAACGTGGTAAGTCTGCGGGACTAGACAGAGTTACTGCTGAAATGGTCAAGTACGGTGGGCCTCGCGTCTGGGACAGCTTTCATCTGCTGTGCAATTTGTGCTGGCGGACGGGAGATGTCCCGGATGATTGGCGATCCGCAGTCATTGTGCCTTTATATAAAGGTAAAGGTTTACATTTTGACTGCGGGTGCTATCGGGCGATCAGCTTGACCAGTTTAGCAAGTAAAGTTTACTCGAAGGTTTTGACACGTAGGATGCAAGAGAAATCGGAAAGATTCCTATGGGAGGCACAATGCGGATTTAGACCTGGAAGAGGATGCACGGATCAAATGTTTTCTCTCCGCATGATCACGGAGAAGCTTCTGAGTGTTAACCAGAGGATTTTCTGTGCTTTTGTGGATCTGGAGAAAGCATTTGATAAGGTTATAAGAAAGAAAATGTGGGAACTGTTGCCGGGATATGGTGTGGATGGTCGATTGTTAAGGGCTGTGCAGTCACTTTACTATGACTGTAAAGCCTGTGTGCGGGTAGGGCATGACCTGTCACCCATGTTTAGCGTCCAAGCGGGCGTAAAACAGGGTTGTGTCATGTCTTCCTGGCTGTTCATACTGTATCTCGACAGCTGTTTACAGAAGCTGAAAGATAGCTGTTCGGGTGTGAAATTGGGTGACATAAAAGTTAATTGTCTGCTGTATGCTGATGATGCAGTGCTTATTGCACCATCAGAAGCAGAACTGCAGGCATTAGTCACGTGTATGAAAGAGGAATGTGAAATTAAAGGTCTCCGTTTGAATGCTAATAAAACTAAGGTTCTGGTATTTGAAAAGGACGAAGAGAGAACAAAATGTGAAATATGGGTAAATCAGGAATGTCTAGAACAGGTAAATGAAATTGTATACTTGGGCAGTGCTTTCAGCCGAGATGGAAGATGTGATTTGGATGTGGATAGGCGTGTCGCTGCCGGAAACAAAGTCAATGGTGCCCTGAATGCATTAGTAAAAAGGCAAGGCGTGGTGAAGAGTGCACGCCTTGCAATACATAACGCAGTGTTGGTACCGACTTTGTTGTATGGCAGCGAAACCTGGGTATGCCAGAAGAAGCATAAAAGCACGTTGAATGCAGTGGAGATGCGATCTCTTCGTAAAATGTGTGGCGTTAGCATAGCCGACCGAAAACGAAACGAAGAGATTCGCAATATGGCAGGATTGAAAGATGACCTTATCACAAAAATTGATAGGGGCGTACTCCAATGGTTTGGGCACGTTGAACGAATGAGTGAAGACCGAATGGTGAAGAAAATATATAGAGCGAAAGTTAATATTAAAAGGTGTCGAGGTAGACCGAGACTAACTTTCGAAGACCATGTGAGCAAATTTCTCGAAGAGGGGAGGGTCAAGAGTACTCGGATACCTAGACGTGCATGTATGAAGAAGTTAATGAACCTGAAAGAAGCGAAAGAGGTATGTAAGGATCGTGACACTTGGCGATCTGTTCTCTCTGGCTACCCCGTTAGGGATTGTGCGTGAAGATAAGTAAGTAAGTAAGTTATAGATGTATAATTGTTTGATGTTTAGTAATTTCGTCTCATGGTATATTGTTTTGGTCGAAGTTAAAAAGTCGTAATGATATAAAATTTTTATTAATTTATTTTGCAGTACTTGTACCTTTTGTAGTAAAGTTTTGGCTGCTGTACCCCATATCTCTATTAAGTAAATTAACTGTGGTTTAACCAGTGCGTTATAAATTAAAGGGCGAGTTTTCGGTTGGTATACATCGAGCTATGCCGTATGTAGAACCTATTAGAGATGAAAGCTTATTTTTTATAATTGATAAATGACCGTTCCATGACAGATGTTTATCAACCAATAGCCCAAGGTATTTTTCTTGATTAGACTGGCGTAATATTTCTCAGTTAATGTGTAATTTTGTGTGGTGTTGAATTTTTTTGTTTTTTGCACTAAATATTACGTAAGATGTTTTGGCGGTATTTATTGTTAATAGGTTGTACTGGAACCATCTGTGTAGTGTGTTGAGATCTTGTTGAGCAAGCGTAGTAAGGTCATTTATATTCTGTCCAAAGTAGAATAAACATGTGTCGTCTGCATACAGAGTGAGATGGCCATGTAATTTTACTTCACAAATATTGTTACATACACTAAAAACAATAGCGGGCCAAGAATCGAACCTTGTGGTACTCCACAATTTATAGGTAAGGAGTTACTTTGATAATTTCCAATCCTTATAATCAGGTATCTATTTTCAGTGTAAAATTTTAATGTTGATAGCGTGATTTAAGCTTCGGTGTGTTTCGCTTGCGGCGCCACGACAGCGCCGCCACATCACCCCCCTGCTCAGACCGGTGGTCGATAGTGCAGTCCGATTGCCGGTGTGTTCTTTTAATGCCGGTGGGGAATGCATGCTGTGTGCGTAAGGGCAAGTGACACCGGTGCGAATAATATGCCGATGTGTAATGCATGCCGTACTACGCACTGGCAAGTGATGCCGGTGAGAACGATGTGCCGGAGCAAGTGCCAGAAGTCTGCCTTATCTGCGGTGAGTCGAGATGAAGACAAGTTGGACTGGCTTGCAGGAACTGAAGACTGCAGAAGACGATTCTCAATAGTGAATGGTGGGAGTTCTTGAGGATAATAACGAAGGCTTGAAGTTGTAGTTTCCGAAGGTTGTTGGTTGCGTGTTCAGATCACATCGGGTGGTCACCATTGTGGCCGTTGTAAGAAAAGGGGAGATCTCCCACCGGGCAAGGTGTTCTGCCCGGGGAGCGGCCACGCTCCGTGTGATAGTTCGGAGATGTTCTATATATGCTGTTTATGATTCGGAATGTTGATAGCGTGATTTAAGCTTCGGTGTGTTTCGCTTGCGGCGCGACGACAGCGCCGCCACAAGGGCACCCAAATCTACATACCCAGTTCCATAAACTAATAAGAGCCCAGTTCTCATATATAACCTTATTTATGTATTTATTTATTTATTCTTTTTTGTACACCACAATACAGAAACATCAATATAGTTAAAACTAATTAAAGTATGTACAATAGGCGGTGTTATCACTGAAAGTGATTTCTTCCAGACAACCTTTGCGTAGAGAATGATGCAAACAAAAGTTACAAATAGAGGGGGGCATACAAAAATACAATAATACATACAAATAGAAGTAAGTGAAAGTTATATATAAAATATCATATAATAGAATAAATGAAAAGAGTAAGAGAAAGGTAATGTAATTTATCTAATAGCGTTCTAAATAATACGATTTAACAAGAATTTTGAAAGAGTGAAGAGATTTAGCACGACGAATATGGAGAGGTAAGGAGTTCCACAATCGCACAGCGGTTACGGTGAAGGATTTCTTGAAAAAGGAAGAAGAGTGCAAAGGTGTAGATAGAGAAAGATTGATGGAGGATCGAAGGAACCGATTATGGGTGAGAGAAAGATACTGGAAACGGTTTTTTTTAAATAAAGAGGAGTAGAAGGATTAAACAGCACACTATACAACGCGGAGAGAATGTGAGTATTCCTGCGAAGGCGGATCGGGAGCCATTTGAGCTGCTTGCGAAATTCGGAGATATGATCATATTTGCGAAACCCAAATATAAATCTAATGCATAAATTTTGAATGCGCTCAAGATTATTAAGCTGCTCCTCGGTAATGTCAAGATAGCAAATATCAGCATAGTCAAGGATAGGCAGAAGAAGAGACTGGGCGAGCGTAACTTTAGTTGCTGTGGGAAGGAAATTACGTAATCTACGTAAAGAGCTTAACGCAGCAAACATTTTTTAGTTTTTAACCTTGTTACTGTAAGGGATTACAGTGCAGTCTAGTATAATAGGGGGTAGGGAAGACCAGTCAATTTTACCAATTAATCTAGAACTACCGATGACAATGACCTGAGTTTTCTTAGGATTAATCGTTAAACCATAACATTTACTCCAATTCGAAATAAAAGTCAGATCAGCGTTAATAGTGTCAACTGCTTTAGATAGATCTTCAAGAGATGACTGAGTATAGATTTGGAGATCATCAGCATACAAGTGGTAGGAAGAGGACAAATTATGACTTATAGAGTTAATGGAAATTGCAAAAAGGAGAGGAGACAACACGCCACCTTGTGGTACACCAGCAGCTGTAGTAATACCAGGTGGAAAAAACCTCTTGCACCTGAATTCGCTGTCGGCGACCAAACAAGTAACTTCGAAACCAGTCAACTACAGTTGGAGATATGTTGAGAAAGCGTAGGATGCTTAACAAGATATCATAATCTACAGTATTAAATGCGTTACTAAAATCAAGCAACGTGAGAATAGTAAGCTTTTGTTTCTCCATACCATACCGAATATCATCAGTGATTTGTAAAAGTGCAGTAGTCGTACTATGGCCAGGATGGAAACCGGATTGCAAGGGATTTAAAAGATTGTGTTTTAAAAGATAGGTGCTTAATTGATTGTGCACAAGACGTTCTAGAACTTTGGAAAAGAAAGGCAAAATAGAGATAGGTCTATAATCGGAGAGACTAGAGGGATTTGACTTTTTCGGAAGAGGAACTACAAATGCGTCCTTCCAAGCTGAATTCAGTGATTTATTTAGGATAGACGTGATTATAGTTAAAGGAGATCAATGAGAGGGATGAGTATTTTCCGACTAATGCAGTCACTACCAATCGAATTTGAATGGATGGACATTATGGCTCTCTTAACATCACAACTGTTAAATTGGCTAAAATTAAAAGCAGGGGTGTCCGGAGTGGGAGCTTTTGAAAGAGAATCTAAAGTATTATGTTTTGCTTTATCGTTAATGCAAGACGAAGATGAGAAATACAAATTAAGTTGATTGAGATCAAGGTTATGGTGTGTGAGATTTTGTCGTAATTTCCCAACTCCTAAGGACTTAAGAAATTTCCAGACCCTAGCAGGGTCAGGATCTTGTACTGATTCATGGATATGGCGTCGTTGTGCTTTTCTACACAGATTGTTGCAACGATTCCGTACTAATCTACATATACTTCTCTCTATTCAAATCGCTAGGGACTGACTTGTATTTAGCTTTGGCACAATTTTTAATGTGGATGATTTTTTTATATCATCGGTCAGCCAAGGAGAGGGAGGATGCTTTACACGCACTGGACGAACAGGAGCATGAACGTCGTAAAGCTGAATTAACAGAGAGTTGAACAAAGCAACCTGTTCATCAACAGTAGACGCATTGACGACTACACTCCAATCAATATTTACAGCGTCATTTAAAAGCTGCTCCAAATCCAAGTCACTAAAGTTACGCTGAAGTAGTATCCTTGACTTAGCTTTAGGGGGACGGATTTTGTATGACAAGTATAAAAGGTCGTGATAGGAAAAAGAATCAGCAGCATGTTGCCCAAATTTAAGAACATGGTCAGGTAAAGACACAAACAACCTTAGCTACGGTCTCAGCGATGATATTTTCAACAGGTATTGCTTCCGACCAGTGTGTGCAACGGTCTATGATCGTGACACAATACTTATTATTATGGCACGTTGTAGGCAACGGGCCTACAATGTCCACGTGAATATGATCGAAACGTTCACTGGTTTAGAATGAGCCTATTCCTGTAACAACATGACGAATTACTTTGCTTTTTTGGCATCTTATGCATGTTTTTACCCATAATCCTATTTCCTTGTTCATATTAGGACATAAAAGAACCTCTTGGCAACCATTGATCGAGTCGTCCTAATACCTGGGTGGCTGATGTTATGTATAGATTCGAAAACAGCTTTCTAAATGATGGTGGTACATAAGGTCTGATATTATCGCCCGCAAAGTCACAGTATATACTTTTTTTAACGTTGGGAATAACAACTCGCTTTTGTACCTTGTTCGACGCGTCGGCGTCTTGCAGTATTTGCGAAATTTGAACGTCGACTTCCTGCGCTGTCGCTAATTCCTCGTAATCTATGACCGTTGGACAAACGATAGTTTCAATACGCGATAGCGCATCTGCGACTGGATTATTGTTACCATTGACATGTTGTATACTGCTGGTATATGTACTCGCTAATATACAACAACTATCTAATTCGTCGAGGAGTCTCTTCACTGGAATTTACCTATGTGAATGTGTATGTCAGAGGCTTGTGGTCCGTGTACATGGTCAATTCCCGTCCTTCTACCATATTTTTGAAATGCATGATGGACATGTACACAGCCAACAGTTCTCTGTCATACGTACTTTATTTTTGTTGAGCATCTGATAGTTTTTTTGAGAAATACCCGAGCGGCTGCCAAATATCGTTGACATTTTGCTGCAGTACTGCGCCAACACAGGTGTTCGAGGCTTCGCTCATTAATGATAATTGCGCGTCCGGTACAGGGTGTGATAATGTTACGGCGTTGTGCAGGTCTAGCTTACATTTTTCGAATGCGTGGTCGGCTTCACTGTCCTAGTCAATTTTCGTCTTGTTCTTCTTTTTTGAGTTATGTAAAAATTTGTTTAAATTCAAATGTAACCTGTAGAAATTTACCATACATAAAAGACGTAGTTCGTCGACTGTCTGTGGCATTGGATAGTCCAGAATAGCCTTGAACTTGTCGGGCAAAGGGCTTATTACTGACTGAGTAACCCTGTACCCTAAAAATCGACTTCGCTCACTCCAAACAAACTCTTACTTAGATTTATGGTCAACCCGATACTATGGAATCGCTCGAATACTTTTCGGACATGTTCTCGGTGGATGACTTCATTTCGCGACGCTATGATGACATCATCAATGTAACTAAAGAGTGATGACACGTATTCATTACCTATTTCACCAATATTTTCAATTCCATGCAGAACCGTGTTGCTCATAATCCTCTGGAAGGTTTGGGAGGCGTTTCTCAAACCAAAGCTCATGCGTGGTAACTCATGCAAACTAAAAGGGGTAGTGATGGCTGTTTTCTTGAAGTCCTCTGGTGCAACTTCAATAAAATGATAAGCTCTATTAATATCAAGGCGTGTGAATATTGTTTTATCTGTCAACCCAAAAGTAAAGTCGGTACAGGATACCGATCAGGGTTCGTCACTGCATTAAGTCTACGATAATCTCAGCATGGTCTTATCTGGCCGTTTTTCTTTTGCACGACGTGTAGAGGGCTGGCCCACTGGCTCCTGGATGGTCTGCAAATACCTAATTCTTGCATATGACGAAATTTATCCCTAACCTTTTGGTACTTTCACGGCGTTAAAGGTCGCGGCTTGGCATAGACCGGCGGTCCTGTGGTATCTATGTGATGCCTAACTTGGTGATTCGGCGGCGTTTCTTTAAATGAGACTGACTTTGTAACATCAGAAAATTCCTCCAATAAGTCACAAAACAGATGCGATTCCTGAATGCTATTTATCGTTGGCTCACGATAGCTTACGATGGTTCCTATCGTACATTTTTTTATAGAAGAGGGGGCAAACGAGCATGCGCCTCACCTGATGTTAAGTGACTACCGCCGCCCATGATCAACCGCAACACCAGGGGAATTGCAGGTGCGTTGCCGGCCCTTTAGAAAGGAGTAGGCTCTTTTCTTGAAGGTCCCCAGGTCGTATCGGTCCGGAAAAATCGCCGGTGGTAAACTATTCCACAGAGAGGTTGTACGCGGAAGAAAACTCCTTTTGAAACGTACAGTGGTGGACCGCCAGGCATTTAGATCGGCACGTTTGCCGCGTAGTGCGTTCGTAGTCGAAGAGTCGGTCTGTTTCGGCATTACCGCTATGGGACCTATAGAGGCACCCGTAGACGCGCGGATGGTCGTCTCTGTCTACGCGTAGCCAAAGGATGGACAGGTCCGAACCTTCAAGACTGCCGAGGTGACGAGAACAGATGTCCTCTCTGACGTAAACGCAAACTTCAGCCCGAGGCACAAAGGAGTGTTCCAGTTTGTACCCAGGGTAGGAGAGATACGAGACATCAGCTGGAGAGGACACCTGCTCCCGGTCAGAAAGAGCAGACCCGGCTTCGCCGTCTAGAGATGGTAGTCGACGGCGTTTAGGTTAGAGTGAAGTCCCTTGATATTGCAGAAATTCACGGATAGCGTGGCAGGGGTCGCCTTGATCTTGTTGCTCCGTTTGCCCCGAGCAGTAGTAGTCTTGAGCGGAATTTTGCCCACTCTCCCCCAGAATAAGCGGGGTAGCCTGAGCACCCACGCTCAGGAGTGAAGAAACGTGGTCGTGGATGCTCAGCGAGGGATTCTCCAGGGGTGCTGGTACCCTCCTGGGGTAGTCTATCATCATTTAATTCCGCTACCATAGTGATGGGGGGAGGGTATTTGGGCCTCCGGCCACCTGCACTCACCAGACGAAACGCGGAAACAGAGCTTCCACTTCACGTCGGTATTCTGTGAGGTCGTGGTACCACCCAAGTTTGAGCAGGCCCATACCTGCAACAGCAATGCTGCCGCGTGGCTCTACCAATGTTAAAGTACATAAATTACTACATAAATTACTTACATTATCTACTGATTTCCTGTTATGTACGTCTACCAATAATCGGTGCATTTTTAAAAATCAGCGCCTATTATTGGATTACTTACGTCACAAACAATGAATGGCCATTTAAAACTGCGTCGTTGCCCTTAATTTAGCCATAATGTTACGACACCATATGTATTTATGCTGCTGCGCAGCGTCTTGAGCTCCAGTGCCATGGTCTTAATTTGGGTCAGCAGCCCGACATTCACATCTTTTCGTTCACCTCGTTACGGTTGGGGTCGACAACAAACTGCGGGCAGAGCCGGCGTCCACGGCCAACAGCTGCCCGTTGCGTAGATTGTCCATCACCTGGTCGACCATATCGGCGAGATCCTCTAGTTTCGTGTCTGCTCTGTTGGTGGCCAAGATAGCGCGAACCCACGCCGGCTGTCGCGCTAGCCACAAATTCTTTAGCGTATCGCCTTTGGCGCCGGAATTCTTCGCGAGCTCATTCATCTTGGCCAGCAGCTGAGATGGTTGCTGCTGCCCTAATTCCATTCCCGACACGAGTTTGTTAAACTGGGCCTCAGCGCTGGCTGGAAAAACTCTGAGGAGCCTGGTTTTCAGTGCGGTGTAGCGTCCTTGGTCCGGTGGATTGCTTATGAGATCACTTACTTGGCTGAGCTCCTCCTTGCCCAGCTTGCTCATCACCATATCGTACTTGACCTGTTCCCCCTGGTGTTGTGGTCCCATTACTGACTCGAAGCGTGGAAACCACATTTTCGGCATGTTGGTCCAAAATAGTGGGATACGCGACGCCAGGCCGGTGGTGGCTATTTCGCCCGGTGGAAATGATGATGTGGGTGGCAGCGGAATTGGCGCTGGTTGAGCCATCGTAGCGTGGTATTTTGCGGGCTTCGCGGCACGATGTATATCAATTCCGCCCCTACACAAGTCCTGATACGGGGTCACCAATGTTGTGTATGTTTTAGTGTCTAGTGTATATTAGGGGCTTGTGTAGGGAGGAAAATGAAGTAATTGCTCTCATACGTTGTAGTTGATTAATTTTCTACATCAGAGATGCGTGTTCACATGATAAACTTAGAAAGGAACTGCCTACTGCACTCTAGCTAACCGACTTGCAGACTGCCGTCCCGCTGGTAGCGGTCGTTATCGTATTTCATGCAAATTACATATACATTGACACGGGCGATGTATGTGTGTGCTGTGTCATCAGCACCCACGAGCCCTTTCAAATGAGGCCAAACACGATCGTCCTATCTGGTGCCGTCACTGAGATCCTATACACACCTTCAGATTGCACCATCAGAAAGGTGAGATCATAACTGCCACCTAAGTCTTTATGAGCCCTTTCAAATGAGTTCAAACATGATCGTTCTCTTTAGTGCCATCACTGAGATCCTATACTCACCTTTGGAGTCCACCATCATCAGGTAGGTGAGATCATCACAGGCACTATGGTATATAAATGAGTTTAAAAACGATGGTTCTTCGTAGTGGTATGACTGAGAGCCTTTACCCAGATATTGAGTCCGCCATTGGAATGTGAGATTATTACAGTTACCTGGGCCATTATGAGCCCTTTCAAATCAGTCCAAACACAGTGGTTCTATGTAGTGCCGTCACTGAGATCCTAAACTTACCTTCGGAATCCACCATAAGGAAGGTGAAATCATCAAATTCATCTAGGTATTTATGAGTACCTTTCAAATGAGTCCAAACACAGTGGTTCTGTGTAGTGCCTTCACTGAGATCTAAAACTTAACTTCGGATTCCACCATAAGGAAGGTGATCTCACAGTCATCAAGGTCCTTATGAGTACCTTTCAAATGAGTCCAAACACAATGATTCTATAAAGTGACGTCACTGAGATCTTTTAAACCCACCTGCGGGGTCCACAATCAGCTAGGTGATATCATTACAGTCATCTAGCCCTGGCCTAGAAGCCCCGGAAGGGCATCTGGCGCCTGTGTGCAAAAAAGGATTTTGACGCCCCTTAAGGCATTTTGGATCATGTTTTTGAAGGCTTAACTTTAGAAGTCATATTTATTTATAGACTAAAATATGAAAATAAAACAAAGAGAATAAAATCATAACTAAATAAATTAAAATAAATTCTTGTGCACACTCCCTTTAAAGACTTTATTTAAGTAATGGGGTGCAGACACGTTGTTTATAACTACTAAAAAATAACCCAAAACTAAAAATCACATCTATTTTAGGAACAAATAACAGAAATATTGCCTAATGTCTACATATATATAAGTACTACTTTCTACTAATACTTAGATATTTTAAAACATATGCAATATGCTATGCAGATACTCCTGATAAAAAATACCTTAGTAACTTCGTTCTAAAACCAAAAATGTTACCTAGCGGTAGGTAGCTACGGTACCTAGCGAGGTATAATAGAAAAATACAAAATAGCTGTTGTAGCAGCCATATTTTCCGAGACTGCTAGTGCAAATTCGTTAATTACATCGCAAAAATTTATACCATCAAACATTTCTTGTTCAACTGCTAATATCGCTAGTCCAGACAATCTTTCTTGAAGCATTGTAGATCTTAAATAATTTTTAATGATTTTAAATTTTGAAAAAGATCGCTCGCCAGAAGCTACAGATACAGGTAATGTCAAAAGAATTCTTAGTGAAATGCTTACGTTTGGAAAGGTGGAGATTAAATTGTTTTCAAATATATATTGTAAAATAATTAAGGGGTCAGTATCATCAGGTAATGAAAACAACTTTAACCCTTTAATTTCATTAAACAAATCATTGAAGTCTATATCCTTATTATCCTGATCTGTCAGTCGTTCTTCAAGAACAGAACAATTTTTTAAAATATCGCTGTCACTTAATTTGAATATGTCGCTAAAAAATCCGAAAATATTAACATACCCATTTAAGAAGTCAAATCGGTTTTTTAGAGAGTTTATGTTTGATCTATAATTTTTAAGAAAAAACTAACTTTAAAGGTAGTTTTTGGATCATGAGGGGTCTCATCTCGGTGTACATAGCCAAACAGTTTTGGTTTAAATTTCCTCCTGACCGTTGGTAACGGTGGAAAGTCTTCTTCATTTCCGAGAGACAGAGAGCGCTACTTCTTTCGCTTGTACAAGAATTTCTTCAAACGATTGGTCGGATCTATATTGCTGGAAGTGATCAACAAAATTTTTAGCTAGGTTTGGCATACTTTAATATTAATTGTAACACTTTGCATTTGTTTGCTGACAATATTTGTGTGAAATAAAACGTGATGCCAAATAATAATTCCACAAATAAATTGAAATTTTTGTACAGACGTTAAGAAAGAACTCGCTTTATGTCATGCATCAATGTGAAGGAATTATCTTCGGCTACTTCTAGAAGACTTTCGCAAACCTTAATTAAATATAAGTTTAAGGGGCTTTATTGAATCAATTCTGCTGGACAATCTTGTCACACTTAGAGGCTTTAAACTTAACACAGGGACATTTTTTCTCAGAATATCCCACCTTTTTGTGGATAACGAAAAAATTATATAACTCTTGCACAAGATTAAAAAAGTTTATTGTAGCATCTAACACTTTAGAAGCGTCATTTACTGTTGAGTTCAAAGTATTAGCCACACAAGGTACAAAAAGGGCTCTCGGGTTAGCGTCAAGAATGCGTTTTTCAAGCCCAACATGCTGTCCCGTCATGTTTGCCCCATTATCCAAACCTTGTCCCCTAATATTTTTTATATCTAAATTTAATTTTTTCAAAATTTCTGTCACAAATGTATATATCCGTTTCCCCGTAGAGTCCGGTATTGGATTAAACGCAATAAAACTTTCCTTAACTTCAACCTTTTTTGAAGTTGTGTTAAGGACGACATACCTTAGAACAAGACTGATTTCCTCAGTATGACTAGTGTCTGGTGTACAATCTAATATTATTGAAAAATATCTTGAACTGCGAACCATTTCTAAAATATCATTTCTTACTTTAGACGACAATAATTAATTAAATAATGAGTCATTTTAACACATTTTGTTTGGGAGTTACACACTCGGCTAACGTGCTGTCTCATCACTGAATCAAAAGAGGCAATTATCTCAACAGCTTTTAGAAAAATTCCATTATCATTTTCGAAAAGTAATTTCGAAGAACCTTGAAATGCCAAGCATTGTGTAGATAAATACTTAACAATCGCAATAATTCTTTACAACATCGCGCCAATATTTTTTTCCGTTTCTAAAGTTCGCAGTTGATGAGCATTAGTCGTGTTACGTGTAACATGTCTCCAAAGTGATTTGTAAATTTACCTAAGTGTTCATAAAACTATTGTGTAAAGTTGACGACGTTTCGTCGTCAACTTTACACAATAGTTTTATGAACACTTAGGTAAATTTTACCTAAGTGAAAAAACAATTAGCAAAGACAAGTGTTACCAATCAGATACTCCATTTGTATCACAAAAAGTGTTAGGAGTTTTACAAAATAACTTACAACAAAAACAAAATACAGTATCTTTAGAAATAGAGTAAATAAGCCAAGTCCTTTCGACTTTTTCTCCATTTGCTAGACTTCTTACAAAGTATTTGCACGAAAACTTTCTCTTATCTTTATAACTAGGAAAGTTAAAACTAATGTATATCAAGGGCGAACCGCGTTTAACCAATATTCTAGCTATCTCATTGGTGATTATTTCGGGCCACAAACTGGGGTCAGATGGAATTATATCGACGCTAGCCTTATTAAAGGCTTCATCGAAAGTGTCACTTGCAGCAGGTATTTCGGTAGCTGACATTACCGAACTTCTTACATAAGCTGAATTACTTAAAGTGGATTGTTCAATTGCTGTAGACGAAGATGGTGTCATCGCTTCATCGGGCTCTGCATCAGTAGAAGCTATTTTGCTGCTACAACCGCCACCACTTTTTGCAGGGCCTGATGTTACCGTAGTCGCCTCTGTTGAAATTTCAGATGGTCCACTCACGGTTACTGATATTATGGATTTAGAATCTTGAGATTCGGTCGCATCGATAGTCTCCGTGGAATCTTCATTGTTTTGCAAGAAGTGCTTTATCCAGCCATTTTTTCCCTTTCTTGTAGTCTCAGTTTCTTTCGTGAAACTTCGCACCCGAAGGTCTCTTTCTTTTATCCTGAACAAACCAACAATTAAATTAACTTCTAAAGTAATCACAATAATAAGCACCAAGTTTGCATATTGTATATTTAAGTAAAAAGCAATTTGTTCGAGCCCTTTCAGCTTAAACCCTTTCAAAAATAAAGGCAGAAAAAGTATTAAACTAATTTGATGTTATAGCCCTTTAAAAACCTACAAAATGGTTTTTTAAAAAGATCGATAGCATGTTTTTATGCTATCGATCTTTTAAGCGAGTTGTGGATAAAAACCAATAACTTTTTTTAAAACTCGTACAGCGTCTGTGACTATATTTACGTGCTTTCTAGAGCCTTTATTATGTCAGATAGAAAAAAAATGTTTTATCCAGAAGTTGTAGATTTTTTCTTATATTATCTATTGAAGTGAACAGGAAAAGACAGGAACAGGAAACAGATAGGATTCCTATAAAGGGTCAATGTTGATAGTATAAAGTAAAGTAGAGAAACTTACCATTTTATAAAAAATCAAACCGTTGAAATTGCGGTCAGCAAATATTCAGCACTTAATTTTTTAGAAAAAAAAAGTAGTACCTGTAAAAAATATTATACAACACAACACTTGACAAAATAAAAATAATTTTAAATGTAAAAATTAATAGTATTACTTGTTTTTATGCACTTGTTGCACGGTCCAGTGAACTAACCAGTTTAAAAACGCCTCTGGCGCTGCATCGCTTTTATAGCGCTCCGGGCATTGTCCATGTCTGAACAGGAAAAATCGAGAAACTACCGCTTGACATGTTCTCGCAACAGGAATCGGCAGTAACTGGATGATATACTAATATGTGTGTATTTATACCTAATCCTATTAATTTTCTCAACTTTTATTTTAGAATTAATTTTTTTTGGAAATTTATGACCCTGGATTTTGGCTAAAGGATGGCGCCCGTGTACATTTCACACTTTGCACATATGGTAGCGGGGGCCCTGATCTGGGTCTGCATGAACCTTTTTGAAAATGAATTGAAAAAAAAAACACGATGGTTTTATGTAGCATCACTAAGATCCTTTATCCACCTTCTAAGTCAATCATCAGGTAGGTGACATCATCGCATTCATCTCAGTCTTCAATCTCCGTAAAACGATAAATATATAAAATAATAAAAAATGTGAATTGCATAGAAATAATGTAAGTAGCTACTAAGAAAGTAGATACTTACCAGTGATTAAAACGAACTGAAGCCAGCGGATTCGATGCACCCGGAAAACTCCGTGGAGTGCCATTAGTTAAAAATTTCGATTTAAGCTTCCACACTTACGGTCAGTTTTTGTATGTACGTCAGTTCAACTGATCATTTTAACTGACCGTGTGTGAGGGCCATAACAAAGAGTGCTCGAGCATATATTATCTGTGCTAACTGGTAAATCTCTTAGACCATTCAACCCAATGGACTCGCCTCGCATTATTCATTCTCCTCTGCACAAGTATAAAAAAATTTAAGGTATCGATTTCGTCATTACAAGAATCGTTTCCGTCGTTGTAAGTGCTCTTTGAAAAATGCCAATCTGTGCGCTTAACTTGTGCAAAAAGAAGTCTAATACTACAAACTTACAAAATAGATGGAGTTGAATTCCATATGTCAAAATCTTTATAATTATTATTATAAAGATTTTTATTATATAAAGAAAGCATATATCACTATAAAAATGGTTTCATAAATAATAATCGAGAACTATACCGATAAGATAATCGAGTACACAATATGTCATAAAAGTTGTAGTTATAATCTAAATGTGACAAGCACACTGCCCACGAGACTAGTTGTATATTTTATTTTAAAGTCAACCCTCAGAAGTTACAAATTAGGTTTAAAATTGAACACGCAAGCACAACCGCACTCCTTACGAGACTAGTTTATATTTGCAACATATAAACAATAAAAGTGTAACCACACTACTTAACCCTGCAGTGGTCGCACCTTATAAAAACGTAAATGGTCGCGTGGATTACGTATGTAGTCCAACTTAAAATAAGAAGAAAACTTTAAAATATTGAGTTAAATGTATTTTTATTTTATTTTAAATATGAAACAGGATGACATTTAGTCAACGGTTAATCATATTTAATAAGGAAAAACCATTTATACGTTCTTTTTTATTCGAATTATAATATATAAAAAAAACTTTTACATATTAATATATGAAAGTATCACATTAATTTCAAAGTTAGATTACAAATCAGTTTTCATACTTTTTCTATCCATTTGGTTCCAGAAATTTCTAAATTTGAGATTATTTTACAGTGGTTTACTATTGTAATCCACACGACCACTGTACGGTTAAGTGTATATTGAAAATGTCGTCATACTGATGTGTGATGTAACTGTGATGTGCGGATCGATATCGACAACTTTTCATTATTATTCATTGAAGAAGCATTAAAATTTATCATCAAACACTCAACTATCCTGTAATTTTTGGAATTTTTGGATGTATGACCACTGAATCCGATTTTTATTTTGAAAAAAGTTTCCTAATATTGAACAGAACTACGAACTTATTTAGGCATGTAGCAAGAATCAAGAAAAAAAATATATTTGCTGCCCTGAAGCTTAATCTAAGATAGTAGTAGTTTGTAGTCTGAGTAGAGTATAACTCTTTCACCATAGCAGGGTCGGTCTTTGTACAATGATATGTTATCGCCTTTATTTCTATACCTGTTTCGTGAACAAGATAGGAAGCTTGTGAATGAATGAATGAATGAAAATACTTTATTGCACACCACAAACAAATTTACAAAGAATATAACAGAGAGCAGATTACATGTACAATTTGGCGGCCTTATCGCTACATAGCGATCTCTTCCAGGCAACCAAAGGTGTAAAGGAATAAAACAGTGAGTACTAGGTAGGTGGTGCAATATAAATATACCTAATATAATATCAATACATGCAATAAAATAACATATAAATAACTAATACATTTAAAAAATATGATACACATATACATACGTATATACATAAACATACACATATATATATATATATATATATATATATATATATATATATCCATACATATACATACATACATATATACACATATATACATACATATACATATACATATATATATCCTCAAATATATACCACTAACAATAACATAAACAAATAAATACAAAACTACATAATCACCTAATTTATCCTAATGATTTTCGAACGATTGAGACAAGTAATGCCCTTTAAGAAGTCGCTTAAAGACTACAATAGTCTGAGCTTCGCGTATATACAAAGGTAGGGCATTCCAGAGCTTAATAGACTGTACAGTAAAAGATTTATTAAAGAAAGATGTATTGTGAGTTGGTACCCTCAAAATGAGTTTTCTTGAAGAGCGTAGAGGTTCCCCTGGAAGCCCAACAAAACTAAATTTCTCCTTAAGATAAGGAGGAGTAGAAGGGTGAAATAAGACACAGTACAGAATAGAAAGAATATGCATGTTCCGGCGAAATTGGATAGGTAACCACTTGAGACATGAGCGAAATTGGGAAATGTGGTCAAATTTGCGCAATCCAAATATGAAACGAATACTAGTATTTTGAAGTCTCTCAAGCTTAGTTATCTGGTATTTAGTTATGTCTACATAGCTTGCGTCAGCATAGTCAAGAATCAGAAGGAGAAGAGACTGTGCGAGCATAATTTTTGTAGGAATGGGAAGAAATGATCGAAGGCGACGCAGTGAACTAAAAGCGACAAAGGTTTTCTTACCTACCTCATTCAGTTGGCGTATCCAATTTAAGGAACTATCAAGGTAAACACCAAGATTTTTGACATTGTCAAAGTAAGGGATCACAACCCCATCGAATACTACAGGTGGTATGGAGAACCAGTCAATTCTTGAGGTATAGCTCTGACTACCAAAAATGATAGCCTGTGACTTTTTAGGATTGACATTTAGGCCATATGATTGACTCCACTCATGAATCATATTTAAGTCATTGTTTAATGTAGCGATTGCATTCGGCAAATTCTCAAGAGTTGACTGGGTGTAAATCTGGACATCATCCGCATACATGTGGTAGAGAGAAGAAATTTTATGAGTAATTGAATTAATGAAAATGGAAAAGAGTAAAGGTGACAGCACGCCACCCTGCGGCACACCTGCAGTAATATCATACCAAGATGAGTGAGTTTCATCAACATGAATACACTGCCGACGGCCACAGAGATAACTTTGAAACTAGTCAATCACTGATGGAGATATGTTAAGAGAATACAACTGACTCAACAGTATATCGAAATCAACAGTATTGAACGCGTTACTGAAATCTAGCAAGGTCATGACTGTGAGTTGTTTATTATCCATACCCCACCGTATGTCATCAGTAACTTTAATTAAGGCAGTAGCCGTGCTATGACTGGGATGGAAACCGGATTGTAAAGAATTCAACAAATTGTGCTTATTAAGGAAAAGTGTCAGCTGTTGGCAAATAAGTTTTTCAAGGACTTTAGAAAGGAAAGGTAAAATCGAAATGGGACGGAAATCAGTGAGGTTGACGGGATTAGATTTCTTCGGAAGGGGTATAACATAAGCACTCTTCCAGGCTTGAGGGAATTTAGAGGAAGATGCACATGCGTTAAGCAAATGAGTGATAATGGGAGTGATAACATCAAGGAGAGGAACGATCATATTACGGCTGATGCTGTCGCTACCGACAGCATTTGAGGAGATGGTTAATATGATTCTCTTAACATCACATACAGTAAATTGACTAAAAACGAACGGAGAATAATTAGGAGTCGGACTTACAGAAAGAGAACGAAGTGTTTGCAGTTTATGTTCACTATCAAAAGAGTTAGAATGATTAGAAAAATGTTGATTTAATAGTTCAACATCAACACTGGGAGGTGAAGTATTAAGAGAGTTTCTACCAACTCCAACTGTTTTAAGAAACTTCCACACCCTAGATGAGTCGCCGTTCTCGACTGATGAATGAATATGGCGTCGTTGTGCATCTCTACACAATGTATTGCAGCGATTCCGGATTTTAGTGTATTTTCTAAAGTTTTCCTCTGTTTTGTTCCTCTTAAGCTTTGACAATGCCGCATTCTTCTTCAAAATTAGCCTTTTCAGATCATCAGAGAGCCATGGAGCAGGTAAGTGCTTGAGTTTAACATAATGCATTGGCGCGTGTACGTCATATAGCTGAGTGAGAGGGGAATTGAAAAGTTCCACTTTATCGTCAATGCATGGTGCTCTCTCAATCACTGACCAGTCAATATTATGAGCATCTTCGCAAAGTTGGTCAATATCCATTCCTCGAAAATTACGTCGCAGAACTAATTTAGGTTTAATTTTAGGAGGGCGTAGTTTATACGAAAGGAAAAATAAATCGTGATAAGAGAATGCATCAGCAGGACACTGTCCATGCTTGAAAACTAGGTTTGAAGATGACACGATAATTAAGTCCAGAAGGGAAGGAGTACAGTTAGGAAATTTGTGAGTAGCAGCAAGGGGTAGGATTTGCATATTACACGCTTCAATTATAGACTCAAGTTTTATAGCCCGATTGTCGCCTTTAAGTAAACAGGTGTTAAAGTCACCCATCAAAATAGTATGACTATATGTAGGGACTAGTGATTCTAAAAGAGATTCAAAAGAAGTAAAATAGTTTATAGAAAGAGAGGGACTGTAGAAAACTCCAAGTAGGATTTTATTCTGAGACAGGGAGACCTCAACTAGCAAATGCTCAGCAGAATCACCAGGAGGCGGTTGACATGACGAACTAACAATTTTAAATGAAAAGTAGGATCTTAGATAGATCGCCACGCCCCCACCACCTCTATTATACTGCGGTCATTTCTAATTAGATGAAACCCAGGCAAAGAATAAGAAGTAGAAGGCAAACAGGGTTTTAGCCAAGATTCTGAAACTAAAATAGCTTGAATATTTCGGGATTCAAATGACGCAAGCATGTCGGGATAATTAGCCGGAATGCTTTGGGCATTAATATGAATAGCATTGAAATTATTCACACAGTCTGAGAAACAAGAATTTAAGGTGATGTTGAGTGAAGGAGAAGCAGTTGTACTGTGATAACTAACATCACTAAGTGTCTCATCGTCCTTTCTCACTTGAGGCCACGCTGATCATTAGTCTATAGGTTTCTCTGTCTACGATATATATCGTAGACAGAGAAACCTATATATATCGTAGACAGAGAAACCTATAGACAAATTGATATGTATCCGTAGACAGAGAAACCTATAGACTAATGATCGGCGTGGCCTCGAGTGAGAAAGAACGATAACAAATTTTTAGGTTATACAATAATCTTTATGACTTTTAAACACATTTAGATAAAAAAAATTTATTGTTCTAAGAACTGAACTGAACAAGATTCACCAATCTCAAGCTCACAAGACACTTTTTTCTCACTTAAACCAACTTGTAAACTCCTTAAATCGCTACGCTGTTAAAGTTGTTTAGCAAACTGTAGACTTTGCTAAACAAAAAAACCGGCACGGAGAAAGGGACAAACAATCACACCGCTCTATCTCATTTCTATGCAAGACGTATGCATAAATCTATCGTTTTCGTGTGCGAATGTGAAAGAAGGCGTCAATTTGTCTATAGGTTTCTCTGTCTACGTCACTACGTCTGTATACGTAAGTATCATATTAGTCTGTGGTCTACGTATATATCGATACATATAGTGATCTGTGCTCTTTGGGTAGAGGTATCCTCTTAGTAGTCTGTGGTTAAGTTGTTCAAAACGGCTATAAATCAATACCACTCTACAGATTATAAGCTATAAATTTCTAGCGCGCTGTTAAATACGCTATATTATAGCGTGCTATTATATAAGAAAGCGTGTGGGAGACCGGCAAGCGCCTTAAGTCTTGCAACACGCTACATTACACGTTGTTCGTTGGATAGACCGCGTGTTATATTATAGGAACATTATTTCGGAATTAGTCACATTTTAGACTAAAATAAAATGAAGCGGTAAAGATAACCAATGAACACTCTTTCAAACTTCTGAGTTGATATTTTGTGTTTCTATAATCGACGTAAACGTTATTGTAACGTTAATGTAAATTAAAAATCAAAGGCGTATTTTTTATTTTTTTATTCGGAAATCCCTAGGTTAACAAAAACAGAGTAGATAGAAAACAATTAATATTTTTGTATTATAATTATTTTTAATATAATTATATTATATTTGAAAGTTTATTGATTGTATATACAAAAATCAACTATTTACATACACTATTATATAGACTTTTGTATCTATATTTTATTTTTGTACGTGGTAGAGCCACACTGCAGTTATATTAGTAGTATAGTTGTAGCACGATTGGGTCGGCTCGACCGGGGAAGCACCACGCTCTCACAGAATACCAGCGTAGAATACTAGCTCAATGCTTCTAGCGGAGACCCTTTTTACTGGAGACGGGGCATTCCATCTTAGTCCTCACGGGTGACAACGCATCTGCATTTTGATTCGTAATTGAGGATTGATGTAGATGTCTATGGGCCACAGCATTCACTTACCATCAGCTTGACTGTGTACTCGTTTGATACCTCAACCCATAAAAAATATATATTTACATTTAAAACATTAGTGAAAAGGGAACAGGTTCGGAAGGACCAATTTAAAACGAACCAGACGGGCTGGAACGTTCGATAAAGAAACAGAAGGGAGGAATCGAGGCTTCTCTCGATCCGGCCTCCTATAACGCCTACGTTGGGTTCGGGAACAACGTATGTGATCTCCGCAACGGAGTAACACACTAGGGCGATAACCTCTTTCTTTTTCAGCAAGTAGGTTCAGACGGGGATTACGGGTCTTCCGAAGTCGTCCCGGTCCCGACGCCTTAATTCTTCGATGTGGACTGTATAACTTTAGGGATGAATTACTTGGGAATAAAACAGCAATTATCTTCAAACCGTTCCGTGAGAGAGTAATCACTTTTCCCTATCACTTCCCTACACTTTTTCTTCTTGACTGCTGGTTTTTTCACTTTTCCCGAAGGATTTTCTTATTTTTCCGAACTAATTCCCCGAACTATTTCCCCGAACTATTTCCCCGAACGAATTGCAATAAAACCCGTTCACTAAGCTACCCCCAGAGCTATACGCGAAAGTGAGCCGCGCCATTCGCGTGCCTGCGCAACTTAATAACATGAATTTGTACTATTACTCTCTCACGTTTCACTTAATTTCTTTATTCACATAAGTCATACACAAATACAAGTTATCTATTTAGATAGCACAAAACAATATCTACACCATGATATACATTATATTTTCGTATCACAAAAATCCTTTAATTTATAAAACAAAATATGCCTATTTTAATCACAAATTCAAAGTCCAAACTTCTTAAATATTTAACATAGAAAGTTAAAACAATGTTTCCCACTTGAATTTATACATATGTTAACTAATACAATAGTTTAATTATACACATATGTTAACTAAAACAATACAAGTGAATGTTTTCATTAATCAATCATAACAAATAGGCATTTGTTTTCGTACAAACATATCAAATTTATACAAGACAATACTTATGCAATTAACTTCCGTTAATTCTTTTTGTGCACAGAGTGATCATCTCGACCGGGGAACAAATCCGATCTCTAACTTCACTTTAATATTCCTTAGAATTTACATCGTTGGAAAGACGATTTCAACCGGGGAACAAATCCGGTAACATAATTTATAACATAAAATTCCCTATATGAATTTATTGAAAGATATTACTTAGAAAACAGTAAACTAGTCCGGCCTGGAAGTCGAACCCAAGACCTTTATATCATTAATTCCACATTTCTTTAAGATTTAACTAAACATTTTCTTATCAGAACATTTCTATTGGACAATAAGTCTTTGAAAAGTTATTCGTCATCGGCTGACTTAATAAACTGAAATATTCTTATAGGCGCGTCGCCAACAATTAGTTAGGCTACTTTTGTAGCAGACAACCGTATCCTTCGATCACTTATAAATACACACTAACTTAATAACGCCTAACATTAAATTAGGTCACGTGCGATGAAAAGCGTGCTACTACATCAAATTTGCGTCACGCGTCCATTCCTAACAGCGCTGCTGCTAGAACTAATTGTCGCTAGATATATTTTTTTTTAATTTATTCTTGTAAAGATTGTACATTATCTACTTTTAAATTGTGCCAAACTGTAAGCCAGTTTGTCGGCAACACAACAGTTTATTCAAATTCAAATTCAAATTCAAATTCATTTATTTGCCAGAATGTATGTGTACAATAAAGTATGATCTTAAATTATGAATAATGGCCCATTTACATTCTACCATTTTATATGGTGTGCAAATATTTAATTAGTATACACGCAAAAAAAATTACAAGTGGGAATTCAATTAAAATGTCACTTTGTTTAATGGTAGTTCTTAAGTGTTAATGTCCATACTTTCATTTTGTTTGTAATTAATTAATTATTAGATATATATCAATATTACTGCCTTCGGATTTATTTTCCACTAAAAGACATAAATTCGTTTAGATCGTAAAAACATTTTTCTTTTAACCATTGTATCAACTTTTTTTTAAACGTGGTTAAAGGTAACTCTTTAAAGTCATTGGGTATTTTGTTATACACCTTTATAGCATTTACGTAAGAGTTCCTTTCATAAAATTTGAGCCTGCATTGAGGTAAGTATAATTTATGTTTATTTCTAGGAGCTACATTTCGTTCAGTTACATCTATTTGCCTTTTAAAATGTTCAGGATGCTGTTTTACAAATATGCATATTTCTTTAATGTACAAGCATGTTAATGTTAAGATATTGTACTTTTTAAACAATGGCTTACAGCTATCCGTATACCCTGCTCCATAGATTGCACGCACACATTTTTTTTTTGTACTCTAAATACTTTTATTATATCTACTGAATTGCCCCACAATAAAAGACCATATGATAGTACTGACGAAACATATCCGTGATATGCACATAGAGCAGCATCAGTTGATACCGTGACTCGTAATCTCTTTATTGCGTAGACAAATCTGTCGAGTTTGTCACAAACGTAATCGACATGTGTTTTCCAGTCGCAATTTTGATCCAACATTATACCCAGAAATTTAGTACTTGCTACTTGTTCGATGATCTTATCATTATATTTAACATTAATATTCAATAGTTTTCTCTGGTATGTCTGAAATTGGATCATTTTAGTTTTTTCCATATTAATCTGTAAATTATTACAATAAAGCCAGTTTATTATGTTTTTGATTGCTTTATTTATCTCTGTTTCATATGTATCTGCATTTTCGCATTTCATGGTAAGGGTTGTGTCATCAGCAAACAAGATTGTGTTATGGCGAGTGATATTAGGGAGATCATTAATATACATGAGGAATAGGAATGGTCCCAATACACTGCCTTGTGGCACGCCAAAGTCATTTATCTGATTTTCGCTTCTGTAAAACACTTTTTTGTCTTTATTGACTTTAGATATTTCCACACATTGTTGTCTCTCATATAAATAGTTTCTCAACCAGTCGTTAGCTTTACCTCTTATCCCATATTTTTCTAATTTGTGTAAGAGCAATTTATGGTCCACGAAATCGAACGCCTTGCTCATGTCCAGGGAGATTGCCGCAACTGGAAGGCCATCATTTATGGCCTGGGTGACAATTTTAATCAAATTAAAACATGCTAACGAGGTTGTACTATTCTGTTTAAATCCAAATTGCTCCTCTTTAAGTAAACGATGACTTGTCGTAAATTCTTGAAACCTTCTCAGCATAATCTTCTCGAATATTTTTGACAATATGGGTATCCGCGTGACTGGCCTATAATTATCGTTTGAAACTCCTTTGTAACAATATCTGGTACTTATAAATATTTAAATTAACACATAAATAATTAAAGAAACATTCACCGCTATGGACACAACGACAGATAATATTTCGTCAAGATGCATTATTTGAGCTGCGACTTAGTTACACTTTCGTCATATATATCCGCCACCTCATTACACAAAGTACGAGTTATCCATTGCCTTGTACGTCGTCCAAAGTAATTTTCAGCCCTATGTATGAGATATTTCCTACTTTGTGTAATTTGGCGCTTCGGTGTTATCTATGTCCTAGGTTTCTTAAATGTTACTATACCGTGGTGTTCTAATATGATGATGGATTTTACTTTCATGTCTATGGGAATAACTGTAAATTTTAAATAACATTTCATATTTTTTA
Source organism: Parnassius smintheus behrii (assembly GCA_036936625.1). NCBI lineage: Eukaryota > Metazoa > Arthropoda > Insecta > Lepidoptera > Papilionidae > Parnassius > Parnassius smintheus. The sequence continues at coordinate 27,531,637 of JAUPFT010000015.1, read as the reverse complement.
TCTAGAGCATTTTTCGTTTTAGGATCAATTAATATCGTTAATAATCCTATCTGTATAGATTAATAGCACCAAAGCACCATAGCACAATAGCGCCCTGGAGATAGCGCGCTATAATATGACGCTATGCGCTATATTAACCACCACTAGTCTGTGGGTAGGGGTCTATGGCTCTATGGTGTTTGCTACTTGCGCTTGCTAGTTGCTAAATGTTTATTTATCTATGGCTTCCGCTATTTGCCATTGCTTTGTGGAAATATTCTCATAATTACTACGTCTAAAGAATTCACGAGAAATGAAATCTAAAAAACGCCATCATTCTTCGTCAGAGGAATCCGATGAATCAAATGAAAGTGCAAAATCAAGCAGTTCATCTGATAGCGAAAGTGATGACTCTTCTGTGTCGGAGCACCGGTATAAGAAGAAAAGAAAACATGTGTCCTCTGATTCTGTGAGTCAATCCGATGATCAAAAACGCTCTAAAAAACGCAAGCATAAGAAGAAAAAGAAAAAACATGGAAAAAAGAAAAGGCGTTCGGAATCTGTAGAACGTGGCTCTGTCGAAAATATTTCGTCTTTAAGTGAGGGAGAAATCACTTCAAAAAAGAAAAGAAAACATAAGCATAAGCATTCAAAGCGTGCTGCTGATTCTTCTGCAAGTGAAGGTGAGGTATTTGTTGACATAACATTTGACGTTAAATGATATTACTCGTTTGTTTTTGTATTGTCTGGGTTTCGCTCAAAAAAATAAAAGGAGTCTGTAATGCCATGAAACATATTAATATTTTTTATCGGCTCTGGCCACTATAGGGCCGGAACCAATCATACCAATCCCCTTTGGTAATGTTCGTTCACTGGTACATAGACACTTCACTAATCAACACGCTCAGCTTTGGAAAAATCTAGTAGACTGTAGACAAGCTAGGGAGGCCTTACCTGAAATAAACAGTCGCTTAACCAAAGTTTTAATGAGACTGAACGAGCTGCAGATCAGGATAGTAACAAGTGCTATCACAGGACACGGACCTTTAACAAACATTTATTTACTATAGGTGTTCAGATAGTCCCCTGTGCATGGCATGTAGGGGGGAGGAAGAAACGGCGGCCCACATGCTACTGAAATGTCCGGAGGTTGCGACGTACAGGGCTAAACATCTCGGCACGCCGGGATCACTCCCCGAAGTTGCATGCAACATCAAGGGACTGTTGAGCTTCTTCGGGGAGATCTCATAGCTGTAATAATCACATTATTCATGCCCACACGCAAAATACGCGCATAGACATGGAGTTGCGGAAAACAGCCTGTCGCAAACTAAACTAATATTTTTTATGGTTTTAAGCTATTTTGAAATTTGATGGCTAACTATTCCTCCAGGTGATTTGTTTTTGCTGTTTGCCCACATTGTGTGATGCCCACCTTGCGTGTGTGGATGATGGGCCTTACATGTCACAATGAAGTAGGTGAATTTATGTCCTTTATGATAGGATAATTGTGGTTGCAAATTATTTATTGTACCTAATTTTCACTATTTTAAAAAACAACATCATTGCTTGATTTGAATATCATTTCACTATTAAAAATCTTGAGTTTTGTGATGAGGAAGACATTCTCATTTTCAAATTATGATAACACTGAGTCTCATATGAATAACGAATATGTAACTAAGTAAAAATATACCATTATTCTATTTTATTTATTATAACTTTTTTTAATAACTTTTTCATTCTACACTTTGGGTCGGCTTTAGTAATCTGCTGCACGATTTAAGTGATTATTTTAGCTTTAGTTGACAGGCAATGATGCTATTGATTACCATTTAGCTGCTTTTTATGCCGGAAATCTTTATTTTTCGAGACATTGATAGTTAAAGTTTTGAGGTTATATCGAGATGGCTAGACATCCGGTACTTGATTTTGATAATGTTTTTAGTCTAGGAGGCGTGTTAGGGTTAATCTTAAACCTACTACACTGTTTTTAGATGTCGGAAATGCATTTTGAATTAATTACGATAAAAACAAATTTCACCAAAAATAGTGTAAAAGTCAATTTGTTCTGGTATTATGAAGTAGATTTCTGATACTTGATTTTTTAATTATGTTTTCAATTTAGGAGGATTGTCAGGGTTAAGCTCGAACCATTTACACTGTTTTTGGATTTCAGAAATGCCTTTTGAATTAATTACTCACGATAAAAATAAATTTCAGTTTAAATTACATATAACGAAACGCAAATATGTCAGTTTGTTTTTTTAATACAGATACACACATAAAAGTTAATCACTCGGACCCAGACAATCCATTTGTTGTGGTGTAGATGGGAATACAACAAATTGAGTTGCAGTGGAGAGCAGTCTAGAGGTTTATCCGAAAAACAATTATAACAATTCACATTACATTTTCATTTACCACTCTAGTAGCAGAGTTAGGAGCAACTATACTTTATAGATAAAATTGGTCGAATCGGTTCTAAAAACCGAATTAGCACACCCCGACTCCACGTAGTCTTGTCTGCCCTACCCCTAAAGTGTTTTTGTAAAGCCGTAGGCACAGAGGGAGAGCAGCTCCCGCCTCCTGCTGCTGCTCGCCTCCGCAGCTTCGGCTTGTTGGTCGCCTTCGGCGACCAGCCTCAGCCCCTACGGCTCGCTTAGGTGCCTGTGATTTGCTACGCAAGGGCAAAGGGGCTGCACTTCCCGCTGTGCCGAAGCTGTTGCAGAAGTAACTGCGTCAATATTCCTGTATAAAAAAATGAGGTTATGATTTTACAAAAAAAAGGGGGATTTCCGGCACTTCCCCCTTTTAGGGCGAGGTTTCTACCCCAGCCCCCCCCCCACTCGGTGACCATATATTCATGCGGCAGATTACTAAAAAAATTCATAAAAAATGGGGGGGAAGTTTCCGGCACTTAATTCTTTTAGGGGGAGGTTCCTACCCCTCCCCCCCATCTACCCGCCCACTCGGCGACCAGTAATTCGTGCAGCAGATTACTAAAGAATTACCTACACTTTTCTAGCTCTTTTGACCCTATCCCCTTTGATAAATTTAAAAAAAAAATACATTGGGTAGGAATAAGAATCAGGGTTACATGTAGGGTTGCCAGGTCTTAAAACCGAAAAGCTGGACAGAACAGCGAGCTTTGTTAGATATTTTTATAAAGAGGCCAGAGGCCTTATTTTTTGTGTTAGTAAAAGACTTTTTTTTAAAGTAAATCAATGCTTTTTATTATTTACTATAAAATCTTCTTAAGTTTTAATGAAATAACAACAATTGAATAAATCAGTCTTCTTTATTATTAATCATTCAATAATAGCAATAGTATGTATGTAAGTACATGAAAAATGTAAAGAAATGGGCAAATTTAAAAAGCCTTACAAAGGCTGGACACCGACTAATTTTGACAGACAATCAAAAAGCTTGACTGTGTCTAGCTTCATCCAGACTTATTTTTTATTACAGTGGAAGAACATGAACCGCGTTTGCATAGTGTTGTGAAAGAGCGTCGAGTATCCTCCGAAGAGGGAAGCCAACCATCTCGGACATACTACCAGTTAGTATATATTGACTATGTATTAATCTTTAACATTTGTGTTATGTATGTATGTATACCATAATGTTTTTCCTTATTATCACTAGGAAAGAATTTAGACGCTCAGCATCGGTTGAAAATTATGAAAGAGAACGTGAAGTTCAGCGTTTTTACCGAGGGTCCAGTAAAGAGCATCGGCATCCTTATCCAGAGCAATATGGATATGAAAGGGAACGTAATGAGAGGTTAACAAACATTTTTATAGAATGTAATAATATGCCATGGTTTTAAATGGGTCTGTAAATATATGCAAAATACATTTTGCAGATTTGTACCATATCAAGATAAATATGATAAAAGCAGAGAAAAATATGGTCAAAGCATGTCTTATAATCCTAATGCTGAATATAACAGAAGATATAAGGAATTTGATGAATACAAAAGGTACAATGTTACAAAAAATATTTCCACTTTATTTTGCTAAGTATATAGTATTTAAATATTGCAGTATTATTGTCATTTCTCATGCACAAAAATCCATAATTCAATCTCATGAAAATTTCCATAATTTAAAAAAAAAATTATAATTTTGTCATAAGTCATGTAACCAATAAACACAATATTTATTATCATTATATTTTTCTGAATTTTTTTCACTTTTGTCTTTAAGTGGCCACTATTCAATCAATAACAATGAAATATAAAAGGTAATTAAAAGTAATTATGTTGTCATTAGTTGTCTCTTTGTGATTGTATTTTTTAAGCATGAGGTAACAATTACGCCAAATAATCTTAACTGTTGATAAATAGTAATTATATAAAAAAGAAGTTTCGAATACTATCAGATTATGCTGAACATTTTATTGGACCAATGTGAAAATCGTAGTAGAGTATATATGTATATATACACGAGTAAGCTATAGAGCGCATGTTAGCAAGTATGAACAGTCTTAAAAATTGCAAGGGCAACACTATTAGTCAAGATAAGATTGAAAAAAAGAAAGTTATTTTGTTGAAATGTGCAGTAAGGAGCTGTAAATATGATTCATGGAAGCAAATTTAGAAGTATATTTATTTCTTTATTCAGTAACGGTAAGTAACATTTTGTTAAGTTAACACTGAACAAAATTACTTGAAAGTGTAAAAGGGTGTTGCGGGAGTCGTGCGACTGGGTCGAAGTGCCCCATGCTTTTTTCTAATTAGAACCAGTTCTGTACCATGTTGTACATAAATATTTTAAAATAACATGATTTCTTTTATAATAATATTATAATCATAGCATTGGAAATGAAGATCCTTTGAAACAGAAACTTTTTTATTTAATATAGGATAAAATAATACTTGATAGAATCAGGTGTTTTGTGGAAATCCATTATAATAACGATATGAATATTTAATTTGCAACAATTCACTTATTAAATACAATGATGTGTCTTACCTAGATTTAAGAGCACCTCCCGCCCTCCCTCAATTGCGTGCACTAATCCCGTCACCACTAATCCCAGCACCACTACTCTCGGCACCACTACTCCCAACACCACTATTCCAGGAAAGACACACCATCGACGATAATACGACACGTGTTTCGCCTCTACACGAGGCATCCTCAGGTGATGTAGACTCTATGGCGGCTAACCGCTAAGACTTAGCCGTAGTGGTGTTGGGATTAATGGTGACGGGATTAGTGCACGCAATTGAGGGAGGGCGGGAGGTGCTCTTCAATCTAGGTAAGACACATCATTGTATTTAATAAGCGGATTGTTGCAAATTAAATATTGATATCCTTAAAATAATACTTATCGAAAGTCACGCTTTTGTTTAATTTACCACTGGTTTGGAAAAAACAATTATATAATAAGGTAACTTTTAATCATTGACAAAACTGAGTGGAATTATAAGTTCAGTGTGTGTCCGTGTGTGTCTGTCTGTGACATTGTAGCGCGCAAACAGACAAACCAATTGTAATTTAATTGTTTTTGGTTAGAAGGTGATTGGATCAAGAGTGTTCTTAACTAGATTCATGAAAATCTGTTTAGCCGTTTGAAGATCATCAGCTCTTTTTGTTGCGGGGGTTTATAAATATTTTAAGTTATTTAGGAATAGTAATTAAATTACATTTTTGTGTTTGATTAATTAAACATCGTTTTATAAATTCATACCTATGTTTTATTGATCTGCTAAAAGCTACTTTATTAATTACCTACCTACCTAATATTTATTAAATACCTAATTAAACTAATAACTAAGTACAATAACTCATAGTCGTCTATCACGGCGCATCACTATTACATAATTATGCATAATGGGCAAGGAGTGATACGCGCGCTCTATAGCTTGCTTATGTATACTTTAAGGTGAAAGTTTAACATGTTACAGAATTACATTAAAAAAGTAAAGACAGTTCAAATGAAAATCTACTTTTTAAATCACAAATGGTGCATATATGTTTATACCTTTATATCTTTCTTACTGGAACACAGCTTTCTATTTTATTGTAGTGACATTGGCACTGCGATTTGAACTTGGCTTTTTTTATTATACGCATTATAGAGAGCATTATAATTTTATTTAATATACTAGATGTATCCACCATTTGTACCAATTTATTACATTATACTGTTAAAAGATTAAACTGGTCCGTGAGGTAACCGTAACTTGTGTGAAGTTTGTTGTAGATTGCAATGGCTTTCGTGTTAAATAATTTCATAGAAATATTTATAGATAACCTATAAATATCTTTTTATTTTATTAGGTATCCGAAATACGACGAGCGTCGATTCGAAGAGAATTACAACAGAAGGCAAAGAGAAGATGCTTATCATTCAAGAGAAGATCCAAGAAGTAAGATATTATTTGTTGAATTTATTAAATTCTTTTTAGGTTATTTTAAAAATGGGTTCCTTATTATAACCGCAAATATTTTTAGGTTATAACCGTTACAATCAATACGAGGAAAAGGCACCTAAGCGACTCGAAATGGCCGACGGCAGAGATTATCGAGAAAGGTAATTAATCACTGTTATTTATTAAGGAGTGACTTTTCAATTGTTAGATAAATAAAAAAGTGATGGAACTATTTTTGTTCATACTATTAGAGGTCGTAAATTAGATCGTAATTTATTTAATATAAAGCAAGATGTATTTGATTTTCAGCTGCTCAAACATATATCTTTATATTTATATATATGTATATAAAAGCTGCGGAAAACAGCTATGGCATGTGCCAAATCGATTGAGAAAAACGGACAATGACCTTTCGTTCGTTTAACCAGGGGTTACAAAGCTTCAATATATAGGCACATTTTATATGTAGTACTTTCTTTATTTATAATGATTTTTTTATAATTATTGATATAATATAGATTAAATATATCTATATTATTGATATAATATAGATATATTTATTAACTATTATTAAAAAGTTATGTTGAAGGTCGCTGTAGAAGAAAAATCATATATTGTTGTAAAGTACTTTATTCATTTAACAACAAAAAGCATTAATTTATAACACATATAAAGATTCGAGTGATAACGATACCGAATAAGTACGTACTTATTCGGTATCGTTATCACTCGAATAGATATATAGATATAATCGAAAGCTGACGGACACCAAGGACCTCGATGAGCTCATTACACAGTATGAACAACCTGCTGCATCGGATCGACCATCTGATTCTACGATGAAGAAAGTGTCACCAAATGTTAACAGTGGTAGTGCACCAAAGTCGACGGTGAGGTCTTTATACTTTATTTTCAATATTATATAGGAACTTTATTTTTATTCAGTGCATGCGGACCGGCCCAAAAAAGGTGACGCATCTCTGGCTACCATTGTCACGTTCCTTTTGGAGCGAACTGACGTAACTCGCGTTTTGTTTAATTTAACTCGTAAAGGGATGAATCTGCAAAAGCTCAATATGGTGATTATATTGTTTCAAATATTTTTTTTTAATATGAAACTGTTATGAAATGAATTGCTGCGTTACTTGCCATAAATTGAAATATAAAATATAACACATTTTTCGCGATGTAAGATTTTACGATGTTTATAGGAACCACAGACAATACTATGTATATACAATATATACTACAAGAAACAAAAAAAAAACAAAACATGTGTGTTGACCTAGAAGTGTGAATAATATCAATATTTAAATACATATTGTTATCATATCTAAATTGGGATTTTGTAAGTTACACCTTTTGACACTCGGCTCATATCTGAGGTCATTGTCCTTTTTTCTCAATCGATTTGGTACATACTATAGTATATATATATATATATATATATATATATATATATATATATATATATATATATATATATGTCACAAACACACAGTTCTCCTAATGGTATGTGGATGCTGTGGCCCATAGACATCTATATCTATCCTTGCTTAAGTATGATCAAATGCGCCTGCGGCCCCCTGAGGACTACAATGGAATGCGTCGTTTCTAGAAAAAGGAGTTTCTAGTTCTATAAACTTACTAGAGCCTTCCTGGTCGAGCCACCATACACGTGTCATCATTTATTTTAAGTAAAATTATTTAATTTTTTTTAAGACGCGGTCCCCCTGATGTCGAGCGTTACCGTGACAGAGAATATACAGAAAAAAAGGAGAGATATCGTGAAGACAGATATTCAGTTGAAAGGTAAATGCATAATCATTCGAAATAGTCTATATTAACAGTTTTATTAAGTATTCCTTCTTTAATCAGTTATTTTGATAAAACAAAATTAAATTTAATTCGTCCATAGTAATAGTAATATATTTGACACTGCTGCATGTGTGTTGACATCGAGCTGGCCAGTTTTTAACCGTGCCGTTAAATGACTGTATTTGTTTTTACAGTGACGTCTCTACAGAAAATTATAATGAGTTTGGTCAGAACATGTTGCTGTTGCAAAGATATCTAAATGTTTTCACATTGCACGATAATTGCTCTAGGCATGTGTGAAATTGTAAATTGTTATATTTCCTCCAGATAAATAAAGAATTGAAAATATGTAGTTTGAAACAATGATTTATTAGCGGGTTATGACTGCTGATTAAATTATGTGGTTTAGCAACTTGTTAGAGTGCCCCTGTTATTTTACAAGTTTGAGTTAATCATGGGAAAAGCAAGGAATTTAATTTATATGGGAAAAACCAATTACTGAACAAGTTCCGGTTGTGATACAACTGCAATTGATTATTAGAACGGATTTATGTCGGCTTTCTTAGAAAAAGAAAATAGGACATTATTGAAATTTATTTCACAAGATAACTAGCTAACAAGATACTGCTTTGTCGGAAATTTTATAAGTCATAAATTTACCTTTTTTGAAGAAAGTAATTATAAAAGTTTAAATCCTAATTGATCCAGGATCTATACAAGAGTATATTTCATATCCTTTTATCTGAAAGATGCAGAAGATTACTATTATGAAGATTTCACTGTTAAATTCAAGATTCATTTTTTAAAGTACTGTTATAATGGATAAGAAAAAATATTTCAAAGAAAAAGTTCATAACACATTACAAATTGCCTTAAATACATTTTGAACTTCTTAACACTTGACTGCTTAAGTTCTGAACAGACTGGTTAGATACTATAGCTGCATAGTTATAGACCAAACTTCGAAAATGTCTGACTTAGACATTGAAGAATTGAAGCTGTCCATACAGTGTGTCTATCTACCTCAAAGACACTCGAGATATCATTCAGAAGAAAAGGCATTGTGAATCTTTGGTACTTACACAGAGATAGGGAATGGAAAGAGAGATATAGAGAATACATAATATGAGTATGTCACGTTAAGATTGAGAAATAAGAAAATCTTTTGACATAAAAACACAAAAAATAAATATTTTATTTATACTATGAAAAATGATAAATATGAATAAATTTTTTAGAACATTGCTGTAATTGAAGATTCACTTAATAAAGAAAAATTTAATAATAAGGAGTACAGAAACAATGACTAAAACTGAAAAATCCACGATCGGATGAGTTTTATTAGGTAACACCATGACATCATCGCTTATTGCCAAGTATAAAGCTATGGTAAGTCTATGATATAGGAGTGTCAAAGTAACAAGCTACGTGTTGAAGATCATTTCGATGAATTAGTTACATGTTTTTAGTTAAAATTATTAAATCAGGTATTATATATATAATATTATGTCAGTTATTATAATTCGATAATTTTAACTCATATTTTGATGCGATTATCATGAGCCACACACCTCCGGTGAAGGGGAAGATTGTCTGTTACAATTTAAACATAATAATTTGACCAGTAATACATAGTCTATTTCTTTTACAAAATAATAAAAAAATTGTTTGACTTTAAAATACAATTTCAAAAAATCAAATGCTTGTTGGATATTATGCCGATATAAAAAACTCCATTACACCAAAAATATCTCACGAGAAAGCTATTTACGTGCTTCCGTTTTATTTTGTGTTAGTGATTTTTTTGTTGTTGTATGGTGACCTTGTTTGTTGTCGATTATAGGAACCGTGACTTCCGACGAGAACATCCCGCCAGAATCGAGAAACCACCATTGCCACCACCCAGGTATTTTTTAGTTATGTTCTGAATGCCTGCGTTTTATTTTTCAAAATCTTTAAATAGTTCACTGACTTCTCCAAATTGTCGCAGTGCCTACCCAGGAAAATGTGTGATAGAAGTTCTATATTCCTTTAACTCACTTGCATCTAAGATGCTGTTCTCTTACTGGTTCTTTACTGGTTTTGAAAATAGGCTGTTTTTGCAATAATTATTTACCCACCTTTTTGAAACCATTTTTTCTTTTTTTTTCCCTGATATCTTTGCATGATTAATAGTGAAATATTACAGGACATTTAATGTATTTTGTAGAGACTATTCCAAGTCCAAGAGTCCAGTAGATCGCTACAGGGAAAAGAGTAGAAGATTGGAGAATAGAGAAGAGCGTGATGATCGCGGAAGACCACCGAGGGAGACAAAAGACAGGGTGGAAAGGAGAGAGCGGAGTGGAGAGGAGAGGCGCGAGAGATTGCGTAGAAGTGAGGAGCGTCCACGTGGGCCGTACAACGATTCCCGTCCTAGAGAGCGGAAGAGCAGGTATGTGCCGTATAATAAATTCCTTGAGTTAAAACATTATTCTGGCACGGCATCTTTGTTATATTAGTAAACAGCTTTAAAAATTAAGTTGCATACGGAAGAAGTTGTAAAAGTTCGCGGAATTATAAATACTTAATAAATAATTTTGGATATTTTTAATATTTTTCGTAGCTAAGTATATAATATAACAGTACAATATATTATTGTTAATGGCGTTATTGCATTATTTAAGATAAAACAACGAAATTATCATACAAAATTTCTTATATCTTCTATTCTTTTCTAAGCCGCCATAATATCTTTACTTTCAAAATGAGTCGAAATGGCCTTATTGGCTTAATTTTCGTCCGAAAAATTTGTTCCCCTCACCTTTTAAAAAATTTGAATACAAAAGTCGCTGGGAGCGAAGTCTGGTTTATAGGGTGAAACAACACACTCGAACCTGTTTTTGAGCACATTGAGCAATGACAGTATTGTCGGATAAACAAATCTGAATTTTAAGCCAATTTTAATAATAAACATGTATTTTAAATAACATTTTATATTCATCAATTACAGTGTGTTTTTGAATCGCTTCCGAAAACGAAGACAGACGATAATTCTAAGGATACCTTTGATGATGGGACGCAAATTAATTCGATCCCGATGAAGAAAAAAACATTTTTTTACAACGTTTATTTATCTTTATTCACGTTCTATCATGTTAGTACAGATAAATGAAACGATAATTTCATAAAAGAAAAATCATGAATATACTTAAACATAAAACTAGCAGTGGGGAACTTCAAGTACCTAACATCAGCTGATCACCTCTATCTTCCAGGCAGAAATTTTCGCCATACTTCGGTGTGCTACTACACTACGTCAACCATATAATTTACATAAACTGATAGTCAAGCAGCACTAGCGCTGAGGTCAAACTTAGTGAACTCGAAGCTAGTTGGAGACTTCGTGAACCGTTTAAACGCCCTGGGATGTAACAACAGGGTCGTTTTAAGATGGGTTCCGGGTCACGAGGGTATTGTAGGCAACGAATTTGCCGACAAACTTGCACGGGAGGGCTCAAAGTACACACAATTTGGACCTGAGCCATTTTGTGAAATCTCAAGAAGCCTAGCCCGATTGACCCTTGAAACTCTTTATCACAATAAATCACTTAAGATCTGGTTTGACACACCAGGCTTAAAACATTCTAAAACCTTAATCCGGGCTTTTGATCGTAAATTCGCTTCAGAAGCCCTGGGATTAAGTAAAAATAAATTGCGCATTCTGGCAAGAGCCCTAACTGGACACTGTTGTCTTAAAAAGCACATGTCCATTCTGGGACTAAGCAACTCAAGGATATGTCGGTTCTGTTCCATAACGGAAGAAACGCCTCAACACATCCTAACTTATTGCGGGCCCTTAATGCGCAAACGTAATACTCATCTGGGAAACTATCTACTCCGCCCAGAAGAAGTGAAATTGCTCACGGCTAAGCAACTCCTATTGATTGAAGACATAGGGCTTAGCCGTGAACTATAGCCATAGGAGCGATCACAATAGATCTTTTAGGTCGCAGTGATACTGGTCTCTTTCTTTAGACCTGCATAGCTGCTCGCACATAATAAAATAAAAAAAACATCAGCTGGCTTAGGGGTCAATGTACGCGCGACGCCATATAGTGCTGTGATCTAGATCTAGTGGCTCATGAGTAGTTTATCTACTAGAGTGCGCGCGGCCCGCGGTCCGCGATCGTATCAATACCTAATAATTTACAACATTTGTCCAAATACTAACTTATTATAATATTTATTTCATTTTAATTATAATACTAACTTATTTACTTAACATACTATTTTGCCACTTTGCTAGTCTCCACCTAGCCACTTTAATTCGAATTCACAGGTTAAGTAAACCAAATATCTGGTTCGATTCCCCGCTTATGAAAAATGTACTTAAATTATTTAGTAGGTATATTTTTTATTCTGATGTATTCAGGTATGTACCTATTCAGATCAGTTCAGTACTAAGTAGAAAAAATAGGTATGAAACAGCTTACCGATCTAAATCCATAAATAAACCTGCCCATACCTTAACCAACCATCGGATTTGGTTCTCGGCTTACGCTTTTACACCTTATGAACTCTTCAGTATGACACACGTTATAAAATTGATAATTGTAAATTCGTAAATCACGCTAAGCATTCCCGCGACCTTCTCCAAGCCACATTAACATGTCACGAGCACTATAAACGTACGCATAAGGCCGGTTTTAGAGCCGTCCGACCGTACGCACGCGTATATTGCTACGCAATGCGTACAAGGACCGTCGGTCGAGCGCGTCCACATGCGTACGGTCGGTCGACCGACGCGCTATGGAAACATATTGACGCGTTCAGTGCTACACCGACCGTACGGAAGCGTGTAATCATCGTCAAGAAAATCGAACCTAAACTTTAATAATATTGTATGATTTTATAGGTATTACGTAGTGTTATAATAATTAATTATATTAATATAACTAATTTTTATCAAACATGACATACGTCGACACCGAACGCCTAGAGGATGTTTTAAGTTGTCTTGTAATTTCACTGATAATTCATCAAAACTTTTGATTGATATTTTAAAGTAATTAATAATTCGCGCAATAATGAATATAAAGTAGTAAATTCCCCTTGAAGTGCTCTTTGGGCGACGAATGGGTGAACCTGATATCTACGTCTTCTGTTCCTTATACGTTTACGAACATAGTAAGCAGCAATTAAACAATTTGTAAACGCGTCCATTTCGTGTACGTGTTTGTGACTGTACCAGTCAGGCCAGTTTCGTTGCTCAGGAGAGCTCTGAACGCTACAAACTGACGATCGGTTATGCGTATCGTCGGGACCGATGGTACGCACCGACGGTCGGTCTAGCTCTAAAACCGGCCTTAGTCATTATTAAAACAAAAAACACAAAACGTAACAACAAATAATGACAAGTAATAACAGCAAAAATTTTATTTAAAAAAAAAACGTTTGAACTATCTCTCGACGCGCACGGCACTTACAGTGGGACGGAAGCGGAACTGTCTTAAAAGCTAATTTCGGTTTGGCATCGACTCACATATTGCAGCGTTACCAAATAGAAATTAACCTACTAAAATTTGACCTATTTGTCAAATTCCCCTCAATTTTATTTTAAGTATTGAAATAATTTTTAATTAATTTTATTAGATTTATTTTTCAACTAACATTTTTTTTCTTTTTTACCGAATTTTTTTCACACTACATATTTTTGTAACAAGCATTTTACTCCATTGAGTATTTTTAATTCGTTTTCTTGTTGCCATAAAAAAGGACACAGTAGCTACATTTACTCTGCTGTTAAATAAAAAAATAAAGAAATGAAAAGCATTAAATGATACACAAAAGTTGCCAAAAAAAATCCGAAAATTAAATGTGGTGCAAGATGATAATTAAAAAAGGGAGTCTTTCGATATGCATAATCTAACAAAAATGTTATGATAAGTATACAGATTTCTTAAAAAAAGGTTTTGGTCTTGGCCCAGACAATGGATTTTCAAAATCGCCGCATAATAACAATCCCCAAAAATCTCCAACCAATTTTAAATTCCCCTTAATTTGGGGTATTCCTCACGTGTTGGCAGCGCTGAACAGGTGTAAATTGCGAAGCGACACCTGCCAGCCGGGAGGTGGCAGCACGTGTGTGAAAGGTAAGGGTATAGTGAGCGTGAATACAGTAATACCTATTGCATTGTTTCGCATCGAGCTAGATAAAAAGAGTTCAGCATCCGCGCGTTTTTTAACCCCATAATCAGCTGATTTCAGGTTTAATTTTCACTCCTGGTTTATGTTTGGAGATTTTCATAAATTTTTTTAATGAAATTATCGTTTCATTTAGCTGTACTAACATTATGGAGAGGGAAAAAAGCTAATTAAACGTTGTAAAAAAATGTTTTTTTTTTCACCGGGATAGATTTTATTTTCGTACCATCATCAAAGGTATCCTTAGAATTATCGTCTGTCTTCGTTTTCGGAGCGTTTCAAAAATACATATGATGTTTTGGTATGGTATGGAAGTTGTTGGTGTTGTCATTACGGCAGCCCTCTGTCATTGTTGCTTACCTGCGTGAAACAATAACCTACAATCGCGAGACACCCAGGGCACACGCAGTCGAGGCTAGCGCGTTGTAGGCGATTGAATGTTAAAGTTTTTAACACCGCTTACGTAAATAGTTTTTTGTAAATACTTGTTGAAATAGTTTTTGTTTAGTGTTTAATTGTAATGGCAGAAAGTCGTTCCTACTATAACTGTTGCCTGGGTAGATGATAAATGACCAACAAAAGATTTCTGATATATCATTCTTTAAGTTACCGAAGAATTTTAGTAGGAAGTTATGAAAGGTGAATTTATTTCATTTTTAGGTTCTTATAGCAAAAAAGAATTAAGTAATAATTTATTTACAGAAGAAACACCTACGTACTTTATTACAAAACTTAGTTGAAATTTACTTCACTATCCAAGTATCTACTTACATACCTATACGTTTCTTTTGTAATTAAAATATTTTAAGTTATAATAACACAAAATACTGAAATTAAAACTTTGTTTACTAACTATATTTTTAACTAAGTAGAATATGATCACATTTCTGTTAGGAATTATATTTGAAGTTTATCTGTTGTTTCTTCCGAGCCAAGCATCACGGTTCTCAACGAATAGCCTTGCAAGTTGCATGCGTTGGGTATCGCAGAACTCGCATAGGTGCGAAAATATGGTCATCCGATCATATGCAGAATAGGTACTTCACCTACGTAACTTAATTAACATTTCGTAATGTATTTTTTTACTCTTTATTGACATCCCTTAGTAACCACGGAAAGTCCGCTGTAAAGCGATAAAGTTTTATTTAGTCTGTGTGCGCGATTGATCTCATTAATAATAATTATGTAGGTTATACGTCGGCAAGCAGTCAAAATTAATGGAGTGCAACTTCTGTACGTAGTAGGTACTATTATTTCTGTGATTACGGTACCTATGTGCCCCTTTTGGATTGGGCAATGTTTTTTTTTACATATTGTATACTTAAAAATGAGTTCACAATTAGCATGTTACTAAGAAAATACTGTTATCTCCACTCCTTCCCCTTCATTACGCGGACTTTTGTACCATCATTCGTATTTTATCCCATCATTTTTGTATTTAAACGACATTTATAATATGCATATGATTGGTAGAAAAATAATATGAGTTTATTTAAATGCGATATTTCCGATCTTGCGATATTTATCGTTTATGTTGGAAACATAAAGGAATTATTTATATAATTACAACCCAAATACACCCCACTGATAGGCACATGCTTCTCATTTTTCGCAGGAGGAGGCAGTTAGTCCGTCATGCTTATTTGACTTCTTGTAACTGCAGTATTTCTTACTCCATTTTCACCGCCTAGCACAGGAATGCTATATAATACTAATTAAAAGTATTTTTTTTAATTTCCCGCTAAGAAAATTGATTATTTTCAAAAATAGGAAAGTTATTGGTTCTCGACGTTTTGAGATCCCAGAAAGCTATTCTGACTAATTTCACGTGGACATCCTCACGAATGTATGTATTTAAACTGTGTGCGTTCTTAACTTCTTTATTATTAATTATTCAATATTCATTACAATATGAATTTCGATAATTGCAATAGTATGTATGTAAGTATATGGAAAATGTAAAGAAATGGTCAAATTTAAAAGCTTTACAAGAGCCGGACGCCGTCTAATTTGGCCGGGCACGCAACCATAAAGCCTGACTGTGTCCGGCTTTATCCGGACGTCTGGCAACGCTAAGCGGGACTATATTTTTTTAAACATATTTAACTTTACATAATTTTGTACAATTTTTTCATATTATAAATTATAATAGAACCAGAATGGTAGCGATCACTTCATTCCCAGGGGTTATATTCGTTCATATATTTTTTTGATATAATAACCCTTTTAGTACAATTTTTCTTTAATAAATCTTTTATACTTGTTGATTGATAAACTGAACATTTTTTGGAATTTTGTTGTAAAAGCGTATGCTTTGCCCCATCAGTGAATTATTAATTCTGTGGAGTCTAGTAACTGATATTACAAGCTTATGTTTGTCTCTAGGAATGGTATGGTAAATAAGCACACAAAATTGCAATTAACAATTTTAGTGAAGCCAATAATTATTTAATAATATTATATGCAATTTTTTAGGTTTAGATGTTTTACATTTATCATTGCATTATTTTAGGTTTGCTGATATTGATGACAAGAAGGAATATGATTGGGGAAAAGCGGAAGTAAAGAAAGAAGGGAACAAAACTGAAGTTGAGAAGGAAAAACCAAATTTCGGGCTCTCTGGCAAGCTGACTGCGGATACTAATACAGTGAACGGTGTAGTTATTAAGTACGCTGAGCCGGATGATGCAAAACAACCAAAACGAAGATGGAGGTAAGTTCTTTAAGTTCCAACCATTAAACAAATAATTATATATTTTTATTAGATAGGTGTTTTCTATAGTATTTTTTATTATGTGTTTTTCAAAAATAGGAGTTACAATATGTTTAAATGGTGCACTGTATGTCATAATGTCTATGATAAAACTAAGATAATTAATGGTAGTACCGATTTACAAATCCAAAAGTTTTATAAAATAACATGGTTGTAGTAACACTTTTTTAAATTTTATAGTAATACTGCCAAGTGGTAGTGGTGTAAGAAAATCTGTCAGTCCATTGTGCGCCTTGGTTGTCGATAGATGACTGACAAATGCCAAAAAACCTTTATAGTCTTCATAAATGAGGTATATATACGTCGCGTCAGACGCAAAATATCCAAACTGGCGACAGGCGGTGTCAAAAGTATCGAAGACGTCGACATGTCCACCAAACATGACAATTAAGTTAAATTCTTCGTACAATCTTAATATACAAATAGGCTTGTCTAATAGTAGACATTTATAAGCTGATGTTGAAATACTTCATACGAGGGTGGCACTGAAAATTTCGGGAATCAAGGAAGTGGCACAACATTACTATTTAAAAATGTATTTATTGCTTTTCGAAGTATTCTCCGCGAAATTTGACACATTTTTCCATACGATGGAATCAATCATTGAAGCAACCATTCCATTCGGAAGTTGGGGTCTCCAAAATGGCCGTTTTGTAGACGTCCACAGCTTCTTCACGTGATGAAAATCTCTGTTCACGCAATTTATTCTTTATTTTAGGGAAAGTATAGAAATCATTAGGGCTTAGGTCGGGGCTGTACGGCGGATGGTCTAATAATTCTATGTTTTCTTGCTCTAAAAACTCTTTTGTTCTGTGTGCGGTGTGAGAACTCGCACTGTCGTGATGGAGGATGATGCGGCGGTTGCAATTCTCTTTACGGAGTTCAGAAACGACCTGTGGCGAACAAATGCTAGCATACCATTCTACATTTACCGTTCTTTGTCCCTCAAGAGGAATAGTCGTAACATGGCCGGTTTTGGAGACAAACGTGGCCACCATATTTTTTTTGCAACACTCCGTGAACGAACAATTTTTGTTAGCTTTAACTCATTTTCGCACACCCAAACTCGTGACTGGTTTTTTTGTTTCGGGTTCGTACGCATATATCCAGCATTCGTCACCTGATACGATGTTGTATACAGCATTTGAGGATCCTGCGTGGAATCTTTCGAGAGTTCTGACGGACCAAGTAACGCGAGCCGCTTATTGCTCTTCACAGAGCGAATGCGGTATCCATCAGGAAAACAACTTTTTTACACTAATTGTTCTTCATGTTCACTACAATAATTGTTCATGCAAGATTATTTGTATTTGACTCATGCCAATGTCTAAAGTTGCCTGAATTTCGCGGTATGTCACATGTCGATTTTCCTCAATCAGCTTACGCACAGCATCAACGTTTTCTTGGGTGACTGCAGTTTTTGGACGACCTTGACGGAGATCATCACTGAGCTTGACACGTCCACGTTGAAATTCAGCAAACCAGCGATAAATTGTGGTTTTAGATGGGGCTTCATCACCAAATGCAGAAATCATCCGGTCAACACGCTGTTTTTGTGTTAAATCACTTCGAAAGTCATAATAAATTATCGCTCTTGAATTTTCTCGAGTCAATTCCATTTTCTCAACGACTAAACGAGTTTGACAAAACCTTGTGACAAGACCGAGAATCTTTTTTTAAATAAATAAATGGTATTCGATTTTTAAAACCAAGGAGTTTTCAATTAAAAAGATTTTAATATGAAGGGAACAGTGGAAGTATTCCATTCCCGATACTTTTAGTGCAGCCTATGTATAGCCTTTATAATATGGTTCATTGTACTTTAATTTTATGTTTATCATAAGCATGTTTCAGAAACAAATTAAACTAGCATGATCATCCAAACCGTACACTTATTGATTGTAATACTGTTTTATTTTAGGTTCTATCCATTTAAGGGCGACAAAGCGTTACCCATTTTGTACATTCATCGACAATCCTGTTTCCTGATCGGTCGAGACAAGAAAGTGGTGGATATCCCGCTGGATCATCCTTCCATAAGCAAGCAACATGCAGCACTTCAGTACAGAGCCACGCCGTTCACCAGGCCCGACGGTTCTCAGGGCAGACGCGTTAGACCATATATTATCGATCTTGGTAAGACTTATTGTTTTTGCTAATCACTATAATATATTGTTTATATGGGTTCATTTCGTTTTATATATTAGGACAAAGTTATGCTTATATTTCATTAAATTTGTCTCACTATTTGTAGTTTATGAAAACTATTATGTAATTTTTTTATCGTGAGATGATTTTTTCATCTTTTATGTATGTAAGTATATGTAATAATATATATTGAGTGTCTGAATAAAATTTTATACTATTTAAGTTTATTGTGTTTATGGTAATATGTATAATATTAGTCTATTTTTAAGTTTCTTGGCAGTTTTTTTCCTGATTTACTCTATTGCACATTTTATTTTTTGGCACCTATCACATTATTTTCCACATGACCCAGGTTGACTGGGTAAAAATTACTTGTGAGATACATTGTTTTTTCATGCGATGGCAAAGTCAATCTATCTATCGGCATCTCATTTCTTTTTGTAGATAAGATAGTCCTACTTTTTTCCTTTCCGATACCTTCTACTTCCTGAATGCCAACAACGTGCCTATCTACACCTATTATACATATACAAGTACACTGATTCATTCACTGCAAATGTAACTTTGTAAATCTATATACAAGGTTATTTATGCAATTGGTGTATCTAGAAAACTGAACCGAAATAAAAAAAATATTTTAGTTTTTCCTTAATTTATACACTAAACACTAATTGTATTTTAAATTTGAAGCTTCTATGTCTGCTAGAAGTGCCTTAAAGTTTTGATGAGATTTGATGGTCAGTCAGTGAGTGACAAAATTAAGAAACTTTGATTAGTTATAATTTTTAAATTACTGGATCAGGATTCTAGTTTTATCTACTACGAAGTTATAGGGGGTCAAAAATGGCCTGAATTGCTTCGAGAAAAGTATAGTACGGCCGTGCCGCTTTTTTTTCGACTTGACTGGGCACTACCGTGCCCCCAGATTCCCATGTTACAGTTCAACCCCGTTTTTAGTTAAAACGTGTTTTTCCAGTAAAAACTAGTTTTTACTAAATGCCTTTGTTACAACGAAGATTTGTAAAATTAATTAGGCAGCAGTTATGTTAACGTATAGTTTATATTAATTATTTTTTACGTGAAGTTTATTATATTATTTATTTTTTACTTGTAGTTTATATAAATTATTTTAAAGACACTTTAATGAGTATTTTGGATTCAAGTTCGTTTACGTGGTAATTTCGTGCTAGGGTTGTACTAAGTTACCTACTCGCTTAACGTAAATACGGCTGTTTAAAGGGTCTGCCCATATGTCAGTGCCAATTTCGCTTTGATGTATACGCAGCATCGCCAGTGAGCAATTATTTAGCGGAGCTGGACTTATATATGAAGGACACTGGAACAGATTGTTAGGGGTAAAAGTAGCCGAACTACTTTTTATAAAATATAACATGCCGCTACTTAATTTCGATTGTTAATTAAAGGTTTTATTTGTAATTTTTAATAAGTAGTATTTCCGTTTCCGCATCCGTTTCTATTTCCGTTTCTGCAAAAAAATATTTTTAACATCTGTTTCCGTTTCTGCTTCCGATATGACACTTCCGTCGCATCACTACTATATTCACGATATTACATCAACTTCTTTGCCAATTTTTTTACCAAAATCCCTTCTTCCGGTTGAGTAACAATGAATGACACAAGTCCAAACATTCACATTAAAAACTTTATAAGGAATTATTTTAAAAGGTAACATTACAATTTATAAATAAAAAATAGTAACATGTATGACTTTCTTTATGATTAAACAAAACATGGTCCACAATAGTGCATACATATAAATTATATGAGGCTTAGTTTTGGCTTTCTGAAAAACTGGCACTTAGTCCTTGAGAAGCACTTCAATTCCATTCTCAATGGTTGCACTACTTCACGAGGCGTGCAGCAGAAGTATGATTTCCTTGTTGTTCAAGAAAGACGAAAGCCCAAAATATTACACTATACCTTGATATTGACCAACATGGAGTAATAAGCTATTAATGCAGTTTTATACTGAAACACCATACACAAATAATAATATTATAAACTTGTGATTAGTGCCTAACAATTCACATATAATACCAAAATTCGTGGGTGATAGTTATTGTTTGATACCTCAAAGCCTGTGTTCACTTTGATTAGTGATTAGTGCAAGTGATTAGTAATCTGCGTAGTAAATTAAATTGAAGCGTGTTCTTTTTTTTGCGAGTGGACTGTGAGTATCCACGTCCTGTGCATCCTCCCTTCCCCTCACTCGCAGTATGTACTTTACTAAACACGTCTGGACAACAGTGTTTAGTGTTATGTATAATTAAATTTAGCAATCAAAAACTGAAGACATCTATAAAAAGAAAGTGTCACAAAAATATTTGGGAATGCAACACTTGTAAATGTATTTTTTTTTTGTAGTAATATAAATGATCTTGTTCAATAAATGTTTTTAACTTATAACTAAATGCATAATGTTAATAGAAACAAACTTTTTTATTCAAAATACATTATAAATAAAACTTCTGGAAAGTCACTTTTTTTAATTTACCACTGCTTCAGAAAATAACCTCTGTCGGTGGCAGAACCAGCCAGACACCCAGCGGGACTTTGAAAAAAAAAAACCAATCATGTATGTTACAAATAAAAACACAGAACAAATTAGAAATAGCTTGGTATCGATCCTTTCTAGGGGTTATTATCATCCATAAATTCCTTAATACTATATACAAATTTACTATCCTTAACCTTTTTATACAAATTTATTTTAATAAAGTTATTAATTATAATGAGTATTATAATATCCAAAATTAATTTATTCCTAATTTTTTGAAAACCAGCCTAGTATGTTTGCGACGACGCGATGTCATATATAGTGTATATACAATATGTAACGTAATTAACGCACACCCTCAGACACCCCAATTAGTATATTATGTTATAATCATAATACATCCACTGAATTTTAGTTAAACATTTTAATGCACTGGTTATTTATCAAATTAGTTATACTAATTCCGGAAGAATGTTGTGGTCACAGTACAAATCCACGAACGCAAAGACTTTAACGTGCTTGAAATAAAGTTCATTTTTCTTTATTTTTATTGAATGACAGAATTAGTAATAATACAAAGAAAACTGCACTCTTAAAAGTCTTATTGCCTTAAGTTCCGGTACGTAGTACTATTATTTATTCTGTGGTTACGGTCCATTTCAGTTTGTTTTGACTGCACAGATTTAGTGCGACTGTAATTTACGTAGTTTTAATTATTTTTGGGATAGATAATTACCTATATTAAAAATTATAGGAATCGATTCAGTAAACGATTCTGAACAAACTACTTTATCAAAGCGCGTTAATTATGTTACGTGTTGTACATACGCGGGCGGCGGCATCGTTTGATATCTAAGGCGTTACACAACTGTTAGCTCTTCAAAAGTGGTAGTACCTACTGTGTCTGCCCTACTGTGAGTTTCCCCTTGTTATTAATATTCCGTGTGTATTGAGGTCCCCCACTGGATGCAGTGACGACCTGGTTATACAGGAAGTGGATGGATTCAGATGGCTAAGAAACGTGCTTTGTGGCGTTTCTAGGGGAAGGTATATGTTCAGCACTGGACTTGTGTTGGGCTGTAACGATGACACAAAATTCTCGATCGACGTCACTAAAGCTTCAGGAGTTTATAAATTGTAACTCACGTCGTTTATAGTTCTAATAAATTAGGATGATATTTTTCTAATAAACCTGGGGATACAAGCTTATTAAACCTTTTTATTTAATGTGGTAAAAAGAGACTAGACGACAATTTAATATTTGAAATAACACGATTTGTGCCCGCTTCAATTCGTATGTTTATCTCTTTCCACCTCAACCAATTATATACTGAAAACGTCTATAATTTTCATAAATTGCGTTTATAATTTCAATAAATGTAGCCAGAGGTCTATAAAGCCATAAATCCACTTATAATCAGGTGTGACCTCGTTTGTCACTTTTGCATACTAGTTAATAGAATCAAGAGTTACTTTGCTGAAATCGGTTACATAGACGCATTACTTGCGTTAAAAACTTAAACTGCATTGCACCCCGGAATATATGAAGTATATTTTATAGAAAATATTTTAATTTTGTCACAGATTCTGCAAATGGAACCTTCGTAAATAACAAGAAAATAGAGCCCCGCCGCTATGTAGAATTACTCGAACGTGATGTCGTTAAATTTGGTTTCTCGCTACGGGAGTATGTGCTTCTGCATGAGAACA
Organism: Parnassius smintheus behrii; assembly: GCA_036936625.1. NCBI lineage: Eukaryota > Metazoa > Arthropoda > Insecta > Lepidoptera > Papilionidae > Parnassius > Parnassius smintheus. The sequence continues at coordinate 27,508,120 of JAUPFT010000015.1, read as the reverse complement.
GTAAAGATGACGCACAGGATGACGATAACCAGGAACCGCCTGCTTTGGGTGCTGCCGTTACCACCACTGATCAGATTAAACAAGAGAAACGCATTAAAGAGGAAATGGTAGCAGATGGTGAATGAACACATACCTTTAATAAAAATGTGGAGAAAAAAAACTATAAATCTTCTTTGTTACATATCTATATATTTATTTACGGGGTCATAAATCATTTTGTTGGAGTAAAAGTATACTCATACATTTTACATCTACAAAATTTAATCTTTTGTGAAATAGCTTACTTTATAGTTTTTTTTAAATATTCAGGAATAAACAGTGTTAGAAATTATTTTTGTGTTAAATGTAATTATTTCAAAGTTTGTCAAATTTAGAATTATGTTTAATTGACCCAGTAGCCTAATGGCAGGGCGCGGATCGCGAACTCAAAAGGTCGTAGGTTCGAATCCGCCATTTGACTACTGTCGTGAACCACTCCTAACACAAGCATTTTCAAGCTTACCAGGAGTGGTTAAAAGGAATATTAGTAATGTTAAAAATAAGATTACTAATATTTTTTTATAAAAAAAATTAATGGCAAGGCTGAGATTTAACCTTGTTAGAATGTTCTAATTGAGAAATCACTAAGGTTTTATATATTTTGAAACGTTATTAACTTCATTACTATATGCCAAAAAGGTTTACAAACTAACAGAATAGGCTTATTTGAATAATTGTTGCGACCTGCGATATATTTTAAAACAACCAGCTATAAATACATGGTTTAATTGCTGTCAATCCTAAATGTCTATCATAAATCATATACAAGTCACAATAAAGCTCCTTAAGTCTTTAGTAATTAATATATTCATTGATTTTTTTGAATCCAGCCCTGTTTTTAAGTTTTATCGATCCCAAACAAAGAGATAACATTGTTCTTATCACTTGCATTGTAGATTTTTCCATCGATGTACCTAAAGAATAATTTAAAATAGGATATTAACAATAAGCGACTGTTACTTGGCTAATTCTGTGAAGGTGTAACTGATTATTTAGTATTTGAGCAATTAGTATGTGCAGATATGAAGATATTTGTATCTTCACAACGGCATCCTCTATATAGAGATTAATGAAACACAATGTTACTGATATGTATGTTATTTCTTTTGCAACATAGACCTTAAAATGCATATACATCATAGTGGAATAAGGTAACAATAATTAGAAATAAATGCATTACAATATATATATGAACATTATTTACGTTGTACTAACGGCATCCTTACTTCACCTAACCCACAATACAAATTGACTTAGACTATCCTATATGTACAACAAATCCATTTATTTACAGTTATTTAATAAATAATAATTTTAAATAATTAAAAGTCTAATAACAGTTGACCGTCGGTGGAATATTTAAGGAAATTTTCTAATATCACAGTTCAAAATGGAGTCTTAAAAATATGTTTGTCGAAGTCTACATCGCGCGAAGAGCTCGGACGAGGTTCTCTTGAGGTACTATCACATAGAGAAGATCTTTTGAGAATGCCGTTCCGTAATGGTATTATGGTGGCGTTGGGTGGTCGCGTGTTCGCCCGTAGCGAGTGCGTACGTAGCGAGTGCGTTCGTAGAGGCGGTGCTCGAAGTGAGTGCGTTCTGTACAAGGGGGGCTTGATCAGTCTGTTTGGTGCTACTCCCACTATACTGTGCCTCGAGAATGGCATGTATGTTATGGGAGTTCTTGGTATCTCATAGCCATCACATAGCGTGTCGGCTCCAGAGTCACTGTCGTACATCAGTTCGAGATATTTTGTACGATGCTGCGGTAAAAGACTTGAAGGCTCCATCTGGTGCTCGGGAAAATCTTCATCTGAAAGTGACAGAAGGATTCTAATAATATAAGGATGACAAAGTATCACACAGTCCTTCTGATGGTAAGCGGTAAGTTGTTTTTCAGTTACATAAAAGTTGATTTTGAGTCCTTGATTTTGGCTTTTTCTAAATGCAAATTCCTGAGTTACTGGCGATGACATTCCTGAATACGTCGTTGACGTTTATTTATAATGTTATCAGACAGTATATAATTAATGTTATTTTAACCCAATTAAGCACTATGATATAAATGGCAATATGTTGAGACTTAAGAGAACTTGTTATATTCTACATTTTATTATATGAAATGCCATAGGATTATTGTCTTTACAAAATAATATTAATTAGAGATGCGCCGAGTAGCACTTTTGCCAAGTAACGAGTACCGAGTTTTACTCATATTATAAAATGACAAATATTATAGTTTTTTTCAACTTTGCTAGACCCCAGATTCAGGATGCGATTTATTCATCCAGAGAACTATGAATCGATAACTAATATGCAATTTTTAGAATCAGTAAAAAGAGGTGACATTTCAGAGAGTACTAGCAGCCGTGAAGAAAACGAATCTGAACTATTACGACAGTCATAAGATCCTCATGCATCTTACTGGAATTGCTTCGAAGAATTATTAGCTTCCAGCCAACCACTAGAGCGCGATGATCCTAAAAGCCCCATTGCTTTAGAATTAGATCGCTATTTAAAAGAAAATTTGTTGGCACGTTTTGCACGAGTGTTTCTATGTGCACCTGCAAGCACCGTGTGTAGCGAGCGATTGTTTTCGGAGGCCGGTAACGTCTACGAAGAAAAAGGAATAGGCTGAAACCAGAACGTGCAGAGCCTTGTGCTCCTGCATCATAATTTACCTTTATTAAATTTTAAATATTGATTTTTTTCATTAACCTTTTCCTAATTTTGTCTCATTAGTACTCATTCGTTATTATAATTGAGATTGTCAAAGATTTCCCAAATTAATAACAAATACTTTTTGATTAACGCTGTTATTTTAATTATATCTATCATCTATTAAGCTATATTGCTTTAATTAAACCGAGTATAATCTGCATTAAAACCGAGTTATTAGAGTTATTCGCCCCGAGTACAAGTATTAAAAAACCCGCCGAGTACATCGAGTACCGAATATTAACCGAGTACTCGGCCCATCTCTAATATTTATTAAGTAACCTAACCTAACTTTAATGTAACTTGCGCGAATTTAAGTTCAAATTTGAATGAGAGTACTTATAAATATGACTGAAATATGAAGAAGCAAATAACGAACCTACGCAGGCGTTTTCATTCTCGTCCAGCAGGTAGGTGCGGTTGTCGACTGCATCTGAACATGCCGCCATGCGCAATTATTATATAGTAACAGAGGTTAGCAAATAAAACATTATATTAAGATTTAAAATTAGAAACTAAAGCGATGATATAATAAAATAAAAGGCATGCTTTATGATTTAGTGACGATTATTTACACATGTTTATTAAAAATATGAAACGGATGGAATTTTATGTTAGTTATGTGAAATTACGAATACTCCAGTATTCATGGATGGACCTCTTATATTTTACAGATGTTGATATTGAAAAAATAATATTCATAATGCGTCTTTTCAGCGCTCTCATGCTGTTTGTTCATGCAATTTAATTTTTTTTAAATAAAACTGAAGCTACAAACTAATTTACTGTAAACCTGATGGCCACTGTAGTCTATGGACACTCGCAGCCAACTTCAAACAGAGGCTAAAGATCCGTTGTCACCAGTGGCGAAGCTACCATTAAAGCCGAAAAGCCCAGCTTGCCTTATTAAACTGAATCAATCAATAATATCAACTAATAAAATAACTCGTAAACTGTTTCAAATTATTTCAATTTTCCCGCGCACTCCACTGTTCGACACATGTCGACCGATGACCTCGTATTGCCTTAGCGATCATAGATAAATAAATATGTAGCAAGCTAGCTTAGCGATACGTTTATACAAAGGTACTCTGTGGCGATACTGCTGCTGTCATAAAGTGAGTTTTAATAGAGCGATTACTTGTCTCCCTCGCTCGCGTGGGCTTTTTACGGGGCTTTCGAGAAGACGATCGCTCTCTTTCTAACCTATGGCAAAATGTTCTATAATGAAGTATAACTACGAAATGTTTATATAGCAATTACTATTAGCCAACAAGCCTGGCATTGGGTGCGTTTGGCAGAAAAAAGCGCTAGCAAGCGCTTGTAAGCAAAATGGCGATCGTAAGCGGTAAGCGCTGTCAAATCGTAAGTAGCTATTTTCCTCCAGGACACGATGTTAGTTTTAACCGGGGAACCTAACCTAGTTTAAATATATGTTTGTAAAGTATTCATATTAAAAACTTACCAATCATGAATTTTTAATAACATGTATATGTCTATTCATGTCATTATATTACTTAAAACTAATATTGCACAAAACAACTTATAATTTCTACTTCAAAACAAACAAATTAAATAAGCAAAATGGCGGATTGTGTCAGCGCTACTGAAGTTGCAATCGTGTCCTGGCCGAAAACTATTTTAGCGCTTGTAAGCGCTTGCTAGCGCTTTTTTCTGCCAAACGCACCCATTGCCATGAAGTTGTTTAGGAGTGCGTTAGCGACTAGCGAAGTGGTTGCGGGCCCCTCGTATGCAAGTTCACTTCACATTACAATGTTTATGTTTGTTTTTGTTGTGTTTGTTAAAAATTTATGCTTTTTCGAAGATTTTTAGTGAAAATGGGAGGATAATAGTGTTCATTGTGATGAATATAAGTGTGTTGAAGTGCTAATCGGCAAGGAAAAGGAAAAATCTTTAAAAATGAAATTTAATATTCAATAAACATTTCTTCATACTTTAAATATATAGGTACAGGACTCTAGTATTAAAGTTTAATTAGGTTAGGCGTATTTAAAGGTTTAATAACTCAATATTTATATTAATAGTGATATATGAGTTTAAAAATATCATTTTGTACGGTTTATAATGAATTGAAAATGAATAATTATAATTATAATAAATAGTCATTATTTTATGGTAAAAAAATAGCAAAGCTTTATCTTCTCATTATAACTATCTCATTCCTGTCGTAATCTGTTCTTTTATGCATATAACTTAAACAAAATATAATTTCGAGGTTTCACATCTGCCAGGCGTCCCTTTTTTAACTTTGCATAGTTTGTTTGTACTTTGTTCATGCTTTTATTTTGTTCATGTATTGTATTGTTTGTAAATATCTCAAGCAAACCCAAACGGCTCTTTTCAAAACCACCGAAGGTGTGCAATTGCATATTATGACATACAATCTATCTAGCGGTAGTATGCTTTCTGTGTGCTTTGTTAAACACGTCCTTGTCAGCACTGAATGTGAAAGTAAAGAGTGGAGACAGCTCAAGATTGGTGTATTTTTATTAAACTGCTAAAAACAACAAAACCATATCTCGGGCTTGCCCTAGTTTGGAGCCCTAGCTTCGCCACTGGTTGTCACCTCTGAGTTGAGTGGCTGGTTACAAGACTGAAACAAAGCAGTGCCAGCACTGCTCTTTGACGGCAGAATAGGAAAGAAGGTGGTACGGGAACGGTAGGTATTATTAAAGAGGGTGACTCTTTCAGACAGGTTTCTAGGCAAAAAAGGTCCTAACATCTAGTATATCATTATTTTTAATTTGTACAAATTATATAGTACATTGATTTATTGCAATTACGGCTTAATATAGCGGATAATTGATGAAAATGATTTTGAATTATAAATCAAATGTTAGAATCCTATTAAAATGTTCACGGGGCGGGTCATATTAAATTGTGTGAAATACATACGTAGGTATATATCGCAATTTGATTTTTACATTCGTGTAGGTTATATTTACAGGCGATCAAAAGGGTGCACTATTAAAGTAGAATAAGGTTTAAATTGGCACCGCGAGTGCTCACCGTCGGGCAGCAGCGTGAGATAGTGCGCGGGAGCGAGGGGTGCGGGCGGCGCTGCGAGAGGCGCGCGCGGCGCCGTAGCGTCACGAAGCGCCGTCACCACGTCCAGGCACTGCCGGAACGACGGCCGCGCGTCTGCGTTGTAGCTCCAGCACTTCTGTAGTAGCTCGTACCTGTTAACGTTTTCATTTTTTTAATAAACATAAGTATATGTATCTATATCTGTCACGTTTGTTATTTCCGACGGGGGACATAGTCCAAATATAAGCGAGCCACTCGGACACGTTTTTAAATCTGGGTGGAGCTGTGTAGTGGATACTATCCGGTATATAGTGTATCTATGGTGGACACGATCGTGTTTTATGTAAACACGTGTACGTTACGAAATGGCCTCAAAATGGCGGCACAGGCCCCTCCATCGCGCACAATGAGTTATTCAACGCAATGAATTAATTTATCGTTTAACTATTAAGTGATGTAATAAAATTTTATTATATTCATAATAGATATGTAGCTTTCATATTTTGTTTTCATCAGTTTTCTGAATTGGCTCCCACTATGGAAATAAATGAAAAGACGTATTCACGCCAAAAATATGACTATTGACATAAAATTGATAAAGAAGTGAAAAGTGGTTTACCCATCGCCTACACAATAACAAATCCATTATCCGATTAGTCGCCTTTTACATAATGCTATCATAATTAGCACATTCTTTTATGTTATTATAATGGCCAAACACTTGATACTTTACTCAATTTTAAGACGTCATTAAGTCACGTGGTGTCACAGTCACTTTGACTTAAAGTGACAAATGCAACTTAAAATTGAGTAGCCTTGAGTAATTGTGGCATTATTCCGTCATAAATCATCCAATTTTTATTATGACGTGCTTAGATTGTATGTAAAGCAGCCTAAGCGGTCGATAAGTAAGAGTAGGCAGTGCGTACAGTTGCGGTGGGCAGTTGGGCGGGCGGTCGGGCGTACCACCGGCGCGCACGTAGCCCAGCACCTGCCGGTTGGTGCGCGCCGGGTACGGCTGCTGGCCCAGCGACAGCACCTGCCATCAAACAAACACATTCATAACTCGCACCATCCATATCACATTATATTACCAGGGTGTGCATTGAACCAGTGAAAACGTTTGCGTAAAGGCAAACCTACTGCGCTGGTCATATAACCGTGGAAACGATAACGTTTTACCTAATTATAATTTTTTTAAAGATACTGTGTTGCCTTAGTATAAAGTAAGATATTAAAATTTATTCAAATCTGTTTATTTTAACAAAAAAATTAATTCCTATTTAACGTCTTTAGTAGAAGAGTTTCATAAAAATCTAATCATCATATTTACAGACCTTCACAAGTCCACAGCTGAACCTAGGCCTCCCCCAGGGATGCCACAAAGCACGGCCCTGAGTCACCTGCGTCTATTGGCTTCTTGCATGCCTTACCAGGTTGTCACTCCATCTAGCCTCGTACCGATAGGCGAAGTGTAGGTCGCGCTACACTTCGCCTATCGGTTCGAGGCTACCACTCGAGAACCTTTTTTCACCATCGGTTGTCGGTTCGAGCTATATGGCCAACCCATTGCTACTTCAGCTTACTCTGGTTCTATTGCGGATATCCTCATTTCTAAGTTTATCACGTAGAGAAACACCGAGCATAGCACTTTCCATAGCTCGCTGAGCGACCTTGAGCTTCCTCATACGGCCATTTGTGAAAGACCACGTCTCAGATCCATAAGTCATCACTGGCAACACGCACTGGTTATACAAACTTATTTTCGAATTTTGAGATTTACCTGACGAGATGTGTCGTAATTTCCCGAACGCTGCCCAGCCGAGTTGAATCAGACGATTGACCTCTCGGTCGAAGTTGGACTTACCTAGTCGGACTATTTGTCCCAGGTAAACATTCTCGTTAACAATTTCGAGCCTAGTGCTCCCGACGAATACCGGTATAGGTGTGACATGGACGTTACACACGACCTTTGTTTTTTCCATGTTCATCTGTTCGGAAGCACTATTGAGGTCATTGAGCATAGTGCTTACGTCCTCCAGCGATTGTGCCTTAAGGACTATATCGTCGGTAAATCAAAGCTGAGTGACGTACTCGCCATTGATGTTAATACCGTATCCTTTCCAGTCAATCCAGTTCAGTAGCTTAAAAACTCCAATGAAGGGGTGAAGAGTTTCGGGGAAATAACGTCACCCTGTCTTACGCCTCTCCGCCGTTGGATAGGTTTCGTCCTCTGGTTCTGTACTCGGATAGCTATCGTAGCCCTACTGTACAAACACTTCAGCACTTCAATATACCGACAGTCAACTTGGCACCGCTGAAGGGACTATAGCACCGCCCAAATTTCGACGGAATCAAAGGCTTTCTCATATTCCACATACGTAAGACAAATGGCAAATTATATTTTTCGGTCTTCTGTGCAATTTGCCGAAGGGTATGTGTTCTCTGGTACTAAAATATTTTCGGAAACCGGCTTGTTCGGGAGGCTGGAAGTCGTTGAGTCTGCTTTAGAGACGATTCGTAGTGACTCGAAAACAGCACGTAGACGCTTTAAATACGCCACTTTTGCTCCACGCCTGCGGAGTAGTCGCACCATGGAGGACGGAATTAAAGAGCTTCTGAAAGATTTGTACCAACTTTCCACCCGATTTCAGAAGCTTCGCTGTAATCCAATTCTCGCTTGGGGCCTTGCCGTTTTAAGGTGCTGGAGAGCCATTCTAATCTTGCTCAGACTGACGTCCGGGATATCAACGTAACAGTGTCGGATAAGACTTACTCTTGCATCGTTACTCACACTTGCGTGTGACTCCAACGATGACGTGTACAGCTATCCATAGAACCTCTCAATCACACTAATAATCTCAGGTGTCCCGGAAACGTTGCTGTCACACTTGGTCTTCAGCTTCGACAGTTGGCTTTTTCTGGCAGATAGCTCTCTGGCAAAGACTTTGAAACTCTGGTTCCGCTCGATCGCCTCTTCAATACGAGCTGTATTGAAGTTGTGAATTCCCGCCGCATGCATTTGAAGATATGTCTGTTCAGTTGCCTGTATGCTGTCAAGACTTCAGCTTCATTTCCCGTCTAACAGCCATGAGATTAAGAGTGCGATCGGAGAATTTTTGTGTTATTCTGCGACGGGTCTTGCAGAACTTATCTTCGAACGCATGGACAGTTTCCACGAGCTTGTCATTCACATCGTCCAATGCATTGCAGTCTTCTAGGCATTGAAAATGGTTTTGAAACTCGAGCTGAAAGTTTTTGGGACATTGGATTAGAGCACGAGTGGGACGGAGCTTTGACTTCGTTAAATGTGACCCCTTGAACTTAACGTTTAGGTTCAGTGTGCCTCTAACCATTCGGTGATTGCTGTTAGTTTTCACCCTCGTGATTACTTAGACATCACTGAACATTTTCCGGCTAGTCGTCATAATGAAGTCAATCTTATTTTATGTCGCCACGTCGGGACTCAGTTCACTTTCTGTTGGCCGCTTCTGGAAGACAAAGTTCATCATAAAGAGTCCTTCTTTCTCTATGAAGTCAGCCAGCCGCTGGCCTTTTGGGTTCCGTTGCCTAATTGCGAAATTTCCTACCTTCAGCTCACCGTTTTATCTTGTGCCTAGTTTTGCGTTGAAGTTCGACATTAACACCGTGTAGTGTATTTTGGAGGAATGTATGGTTTTATATATATCCTCATACATTTCCTCCACCTCCTCATCGGGATGTGCCGAGGTTGGTGCGTAAACCTGTGTGACCTTCAACGAATAACGTTTAGAGATTCTGAGTATCAGGTACGCAACCCTCGTAGACATCCTCACAATCTTTATAGCGTTGTTAACGAGAGAGACTTGTGGACGATAAATCCGACACCTCCTTAGGACAGATGATCGCCCTTCCGGCGATAGAACAAGTTGCCGAGTTCGAGGATTACCGTGTCCTCCCCACTCTCTTCGGACGTCAAATAATCCTGTAATATTTCCAGCTCTACTTGTCTTTCTCTTCTTCCAGCTCCAGGATCTCCTCAGGGTGCGTGCGTTAAATGTTGCCAGATCGAGTCGAGTCGTTAAGGCGGCTACTAACTTGCCTGCTGCAGGGGAGGGGTAATCTAGGTTGTACAGCGATCAGGGCAATATCATCAGAACTGTGTCTACATACATGCCTGCTGTTCAGTATGAGAGTGTACATCTCGCTGGACACACACGTGAGATTGGCGCCAGTTTTATCGAAATATAAATTAATATATATTCGTGTTTTTTTTGTATTAAATAAAGGTGACAAACGAGCACACAGACCACCTGATGGTAAGTGGATACTGTGGCCCATAGACATCCACACTCATCGATAAAACAACAAATTAATTAATAATTACAACTATAATATAATGCTTATAAGATGCAGCATGTCTCTAACACATTTAAAAAAAAACGTTACCAGGTTCTAATAACGTTCTCTCTGCGGTGCACCCGCAAAAGAAGAGAAAAAGGAGATACTGAGTAAAGAAGCCGCTCTTTATACACTTCTATCACCCAAGTCTGAATATCATACTATTGGTATCCATTGTGACTTAACTCACACGTGTGCTCCGCGCGAAAGTCGCCAACGAGCTGATTATAATTGCCCCCATTACGCTACACACACGGCAGTGGCAGCTATGATCTTGGGAGCAAATAAGTTCTTGCGCCCCTGCCGCCCTGCCGCAGGGCAGACATATCACAATTAGGGAGGCAATTAAGAGTCATTTCCACTCCTACATCCTAGATGGCCCCTGCGGCAGGCAAGTGAGTAGCCGACTTTAAGTGATCACCAAACCTTAACCAAAAAACTATTATTATAATAGTAAACATAATATTACTGTTTATGTTTTATTAAATGAAGAAAGTATTAAAGATAAAACAATACTTCATACCTACTATCTGAAAAATTGACTATAATCAACTTAAATAGCAAAAGATAAGTTCTGCATTTATCACTGGAATATACCGCTCTAAAGCCAAAATGAAACATGCCATAGTAAATGTGTGAGTATGAGTATTGCTTACCTCCCAACACAGTACACCCCAAGCCCATACGTCTGACTGACACGAGAAAACGCCGTCCACTAAACATTCCACAGCCATCCATCGTACAGGCAACAAACCTGAAATAATAAAATAAGATAAAAATGTTCAATAATTTGATAAGATAAAGAGCAATGCAAAGAATAAAAACAAAACTTATTAAAATAATATTTTTTCGTTTACACACGTAAACAGTTTATTTTGTAAGCAGTTTATAATTTTTTCATTGATATCAATAACAATGACACCAGAGAATTCAAACAATTGAATCAAGAGCTCTCACTATCCACAAATCTCTTAAAGGCTCCATACGACGAGATGAAGCAACATTTAGACACAGTTTAAATTACTTTAAACTGTAGTTTAGGTATTGTTTATAAAAATCGTAGGTTTCTTACCTTCGCCTTCTTTTCTGTAATAGTCGTTCTTGTAAATATCTCTAGCAAGCCCAAAATCGCCGATCTTGACGACTCTTCCTCCAGCTCTATGAGCTACCAAACAGTTTCTAGCGGCCAGGTCCCGGTGGACGAAATGCATTTCTTCTAAATAACGACAGCCTTTTGTCACGTCCACGCACATGTTTAATAAGTCCAGAAGAGTTAGTGATTCTGGAGTATACTGAAAAATTTTATTACGGTTAGTCTTGTTGTTTCATGGTTTTAGCATTGTATAAAAATAGCTGTCTTAGATACATGCTGTTATATATACATTATACTATAATTAAAGTTAAGTTACAGCCTATATACGTCCCATTGCTGGGCACAGGCGTCATCTCATTTCTGAGAGGGTTTTGGGGCAAGGAAGTGTCTGCCGCGGTGCCCCAATGCGTGTTGCCGAACTTCACATGTGTTCGAAATATATTTTTTTTATTTCTCAGATAGGCAGGATTCCTCACTATGTTTCCCGTTGTGATTATAGTATAATTAAAAGCTAGTAAACCTGTGTAAATAGCTTTCACTAAACATAACACCGGGACTTAATTGTAATGACAGTTCATACTTGGCGTACCAAGCAAAATAGAGAATCTACTACACTACGGCCAACGAAAAGCGATACTTAATGTAAATAAAACTTATGCAAGGTTATTAGGAATAGCAGGGGTAGGTAACTTTTTGATAGATTATATATTTAAGTAGACAAAATAGTTTTAAAAAATGTCTAGCAAACCAATTAAATAGACTTTTTATAAATTTTGTTATAATTTGAATTATTGTATAATGTAGATTTAAATTAAATAAATGCTTTCTGTGCCATCTCTTTTCTGTATGGGTATTTATTATTAGGCCAAGTTCCTTTAACATATTTGTAGGTATTAATAAGCATATTTTTCATTTATAGTAAAACTAGTCACATAAAATTAAAAATTAAATTAAAATGAAACTTTACTTACATGCATCTTTATAAAATTAAGAAAAGTTTTATTATAACAGTTGCTGTTTTTTAAATAACTTTAAGATTCTTAAATATATTTAAGATAACTTTAAAGTACACTCCGAACCAAGAAGTTTTAATTAAAACTACTAAACAACATTTATATATATCGTATTCCTATACATACATTTGGACGTTTCTTTTTCGGAGAAGTAAAATCTGTTGATTTATCTCTCGACGTACTTGGTTATGGGTTGTGGTTCCATCATTAACCACTCTTAATAAAAAACAATTATCACTAAAACAAAATAACAATAATTAAATAAACAACAATTACTGAACTGGCCTCCCTAATGTTGGTGAACCCGTCATGACCTTGACATGTTTTTGCCGGGGAAACGAGACATTACGACAAATACACAAGACGGAAAGAGATAGATAATAAACTGTCAACTCCACAATCGTTTTTAAGGTAAATGACCTTTCGTATCGCTGCTTGTTGGCCGTATTTATAATTCAAGTTTTTTAGTTAAGCCCACATGCTGCGGCTACACTAACGAACAACGTCAATGCCCATAAACGCAACAATTATTGCCTTAAATTTAACGCGATAAAATGAGAACGTGTAGCCAACACTTGAACGGTCAAAGTCGTTTCAATTTCAAAGCCTTTGAATGTAAATTTGCCGTTGAACGGCGTTAAATGTTTCGACCGGGGAAGGACCACGCTCTCACAGAATACTATCGTAAAATAGTGGCTTAATGCTGCTGTGTTTCGTATGGTGAGTGTGTTTTTACTGGAAACGAGGCATTCCATCCTAGTCCTCACGGGTGACAACGCGTCTGCATTTTGTTTCGTAATCGAGGATAGATGTAGATGTCTATGGACTACAGCATCCACATACCATCAGGTGGACCGTGTGCTTGTTTGTCACCCTATCCTATAAAATAAAAAAAATAAACAAAGAAAAAAGAATACAAAGAAAAAGAAGATGGTGGATGCTACAAATGCACAGGAAACGTACACTGTAAATCTATTTATGTTTTATTTTGTTTTCCCGCACTCAAATTGCACTAGAAAGATGCCCAATGGTTTAAGCTAAATAATAAGACAAACTTAAATATATTTTAATGAAATAATAACTAATAAGCCAACCATAAATACTGGTCGAGTGCGAATTCGATACACGTCTGGGTTTTGTACCACTGTACACTATGAATTTTGACCTGCATAAATTGTTATTTTTTTCTCCTGCTTATTTTTCTTAGTTTCATACCGTATATTAAAGTACTTTTGAAGTAATTTTTTTAGTTCAATCTCGTAAAGCTTTTTCATTACTCCACTCCATCGCAGCCATACGTGCAACCCCGTAGCACTCACCGTGCACAATGAGACAAGCGTAGTGTGGCCGCTTCAACGCGATAATTCGCGCGTTAATCTTTTGATGTACCGCCACTCGAGTTATCGGCAAACGGGAAATGGCATTGTTAATGCCGTTGTCAAATTATGGCGTTAATTCGTGGCCACACCTACATTCAACGTCCAGCAACGCGGTAATTAACGGCATTTCTCCTTAGTATGGCCGGGCCAATAGAGCGACACGGGACACCGGCGCGGCGTGGCGGACCGGAAGGGAGTAGGGAGTAGCCATACGCAGGCGTACAATAAAACTATTTGCGCCGCATTGCGCACTAGACTAAACCTAGTTGCGCGACTCAATCGAGATCCTACAAAAATTCCGAATTGTTCAGTTTATTGCTGCAAACATCGTTTTATAAATATGACATCTGTCATGTCATATTTATAAAACGATGGCATTACTTTTCACGTATAAGTAATTTTAATCACATTATTGCTATTTATTTCTTTTTAAACTTTAAAATTACAACAATAACGGTCATGTTGTTTCGGATTTGTTTATCAACACAGGCCGCCCGCCCTCATACAATATGCGGATCGTTCGAGCAACTGATCCGACCCTGTATTCCAAAGAGAACATAATTATATAATCACTACGTTCAGGAGTGACAGACGATCGTTATTGTGTTCGTAAATTTCCCCCTGCAAAAACTAACAGACAGTTCTGTATCGAGAAAAAACGTTACGGCTACTCCCCTCCGATGCATTGCTCTGTGATTAAGCCTTTCATGAGATGAAAATAATATTTTCTTATTTTCGAAGATGAAATATATTTTTGTCATAGGATATTTTTTATAACAATCTAGCTGACAAGGTAGACTTTGTTCTGCCATTTCCAAATTTTCTTAAGTAGAAGTTTTGGACGTAAGTAGTAATTCTGTAGAAATGTGTGATTTATATAGCAAGAAATTACATGAATACGTAGAATACAATTATATATATATATATATATATATATATATATATATATATATATATATGTGTATATATATATATATATATATATATATATATATATATATATATATATATATATATATACCTATATAATCATCACTCATATCTAATTGTAACTGGGTAAAAGTAGTTTTATTTTTATTTTAACCCAACGGTTATAATACAAAAAACTACTTTTTACTTTTAACTATATTCAACACATATATTATTATCGCCTTTTTAAATCGATGAGCTGTTGATCTTCCATTTAGACAACAAAACACACCGTGCTCGCGTTTTGTCTATTGCAAAGGTCTATTTGTTTATGACGTGCTACGCGTAAGTTCCTCTAGGAATATACTACTTATACGCGTGGGATTGCATTGCATACGAACATCCCCTCCACCTTCTCCTTCCCACGCCGATCTGGATAGCGCAGGTCGACGTTGCGGGACGCAAAACAAAAATAACACGCTTTCCACGCAACTTGCGTCGGAAGCGTGTTATTACGTTGCGTACGATAATTATTGTGTTTCTAATGCATAGTTTTTCATACAAAATCTAGAGTCCAGGATGCCATAATGCGTTGCATACGTTTCATACGTGGGACCAGTCTGTTTCTGCCATTAGATTATAAGTTACTTATGTTTGTATTTGTATGTTTGATAAAATATTTCTGTGTATGCGTACATATGAGTATGTTTGTGTTGCCAGATATAAATAAATAAATAAAAAATGTTATATGCGCACTCATCATTCTCTAAATTGGTACCCTATGTAAATTCGATAACGGCGAAAACGGAACACTTGACCTGATGCTGCTACCAGAACAGTGAGCAAACTACCCAACTTTTCGGCAATTTTCAAGTCGAATTTTATCAAATTTAAATTTACAAAAATGGCCGTAAATGTACGTTATAAGTTATAACAAGATTATCTACAAAGTACTAACCAGCGAGGCTCGTTTAGCTCTGAGGTAGCTTAGCAAGTCTCCTCCCTCCATGAGCTCCATGATGATGTAGTTAGGATCGTTGTCAAGGCATACGCCCAACAGGCGTAAAATATGTTCATGTTTGAAGTTTGACATCAGAGCAGCTTCTTTTAGGAATTCACTTTTTTCTTGTTCCGTCGCTCCTTTTCTGAGAGTCTGTGTAAATATTTTAATTTTATTATCTGTATTCTGTATGATGACTGCGTGGTCTAGTGTAATAGTATGTGGTTACCATATTCTAGGTCCAGAAACTCACACTCCAGGTCCTAGGTTCCAAAAAAAAAACTAATCCTGTTCAATGTGTTTGCAAGTTATAACAAGTTCACTGGTTTAAATAAATAAATAAATAAGGTCGTTTATTTCGACCACAAGGATCATAGATGTTAGTAACAATACAAATCTTAACACTAATGTTAGTAAAACTTAAAACTATTTACCTAATTTTAAAACTATAACTAAGACAGGCCCGATTAGTCAGCACGTGCACCATATGACAATGGTTCAGGTACTGACAATCCAACCTGGCAGAAAATGCCCTCAGGATACCATTGGAACTGGCCCGCACCCTACGCACCAGGGATGTGCATCGTTTACGCGTGGT
Organism: Parnassius smintheus behrii; assembly: GCA_036936625.1. Taxonomy (NCBI): domain Eukaryota; kingdom Metazoa; phylum Arthropoda; class Insecta; order Lepidoptera; family Papilionidae; genus Parnassius; species Parnassius smintheus. The sequence goes on along the minus strand of JAUPFT010000015.1, from coordinate 27,491,943 downwards.
GGTGTAGAAACAATCCACACGCGCATCCGCGAACTTACCCAGCGCATTACAATAACGAGGCAGACCCAACAGCACCCTGAATGCGTTATTGTACTGAACACGCAGGACATTGTACTGTTTATGCGTGTAGTCCACCCACAGACTGCTCGTTTAAAAGGAAGTGCAGTAAGCTCTAAAGAGCGTTACTTTAACAGGAACTGAACAACGAGCGAACCTGCGAGCGATGAGCGATGTTCGCTCTAACAGACAATGCCCTGCGCTCTCTAAGTTTAAGTACATGCCTCTTTTTCTTTTAATTTTGTCAATTCGTGATGGTTTTGGTAATATAATTTAACTGGTGTTGGTAGCAAATGTCTAGTACGTATAGTTTATATTTCTCACCTTAACAGCAACTTTGGTTTCCGCGGCACCGTTATTGAGCTGCCTGGCGACGCCCTCAAACACTTCTCCAAAAGCGCCCGAGCCGAGGAACTTGTTCAATGTTATGTGTTCTCGACGCACGTGAGGCAAAGCTGACAGTTCCGCCTCCGTAGGACTTATCGCACCCTATACATGAATAATATTTTTGTTAAGGACTATCTACTTATTTTAAATTGTTTGGTATGTACGAGAAATGGAATTTCAACAAATGAAAATGCCTACAGTTTGTGTGGTCATAACTTTTAAGTTATACAAGCTAGGAGACGTATTCCGAGAAAGGCATAATACTTATATCAAGTAGACTTAAAAAAGCGGGTATATTTATACTACAAAAAGGTGGGTATTATTAGAATGTTTATAAGGGATAGAGATTTGTCAACGACGAATCCGATAGGTGACTATCGCGTTATGAATCATTGTACCGACAAAACTGATATATTGGGTTAACATGACCTCAGCGGGCCACTCGTTCAGAAGTTACACGATCACTAAAAGAAGCACCTCTGTGTTCTGTGGGAGTGGGACACACTATCGGTTATCGTGCATAACGTCAGGGAGATAATTTTCAAGTATTAAGCAAGACCAGTCAGAAATAATCCTTATGTGGAGTTTCCTTTTATATAACATAATCAAAATATTGTAATGATTTTACCTGGTTATACAGTATGTTTGTGGAATGTCTGATGGGCAGTTGACGTAACGTAGCGAGTTCAACGTCAGGACCTCTTCTAGGCGTGGCACTTGTTATTTGATTTTCGATAGCAGCTTTTTTCTTGTTGCGATTTTTGTATGCTGTAAAAAGTAGTAGCAATGTTTTAAATACCTTAGTAACAAGAATTTGGTGGCTGCCACAAGCATCATACTAGCGAACAGGTACCCTGATGTTGACTGTTGGACTGTCGAGCTTGCTAGGCTCTATTATGAGATTTTAAACTTGCGTGTGTTTTAAATGAAACTAGTTTTTACGGATTTTGTTACACGAATTGCAGAAATAAAATCACGTTGACAAAGTGCGACATAACTATCTGAAATTAATCTGAAATCAGATTGACAAACGATAGAACAGAAGCAATAATTCACTGGTGGTCAAGTTCTCGCCAAAAATAATAATGTCCTCCAGACCGAATTTCGGCCACGGCGGCCTGCCGCAACGGAGGCTAGCCATCGGCGCAAGACATAATTATAGTGCCCAAGTGTATGCGCAAGCACAGGTGCACTCTCTACTCCCTCACTCTCATAATCCGATGGAACCGTAAACCGACACGGCCGGAGAGAGATCAGGCGCAGGACCAACGGCTTTACGTGCTTTCCGAGGCATGGGGGCGAGACACCGCCAACTTCCTGACTCCGAACAACTACTGAGAATTTCTTGACGGAAAAACTCAATAATTAATTTTATTGGCCCGACCCGGGATTCAAACCCAGGACCTCATGTTCATGTTGCGTGGAGTTTCAGAGTGTGCGTGTTGATACTAACTGTAGAGGAGTGCGGCGAGCGCGAGGGCGGCGAGCGCGGCGAGTGCGGCGAGCGCGGCGGCGAGCAGCGCGGCGGGGTGCGCGCGCGCCAGCTCGGCGCCCGACAGCGTGGCGCCCGCCGACAGCGCGCCCCACCCGTACTCGTTGCGCGCCTGCACGCGCGCCACGTACCCTTGCGACACCTCGCCCGCGCTGATCAGCCAGTACGTCTCTGCAATTTCACAAAACTACCGTACTAGCGGCCACTAATCAGCTACTGGTTTTCAAGGAATTTTATCAGCTGACAGCTCCACTATTTTGGAAAACAAGGAGGTGATGGTGACAAGCCTGTAGTTGGGCGGGTCTATGCGGTTGCCTTTTTCATTAAAGCTGTCTTCTTATAAGTTAATAATTATTTTTGTTTTTTTTTTAAAACGTTACCCTCTCACTAGGATTTTCTCCTATATCGTGGGGGCAGTTTACAAACATTAATTGTACAAGGACAAACATCCAGACCCGGTACAATTATTTGTAGGCCATACAAATACTCGTTCCGTGCGGGATTCAAACCCGCGACCCCCAGCGCAGCCACCCATTGCTAAGCCACTGCGCCACGGAGTCGTCAATAATTACACCTAGGGAGTTGCAGTACCGAAAAAGACGCGTTAGAAACCGCGCTCCGGAGTACCCGTCTACAGCACAATAGGAGGGTGTCCGTCATGCCCGCTCGATTTGTTGACGTCTAGGAAGAGTACTGAGCACTGTGTAAATCCAGCATAGAGCAATCACTCCGTGGGATAGTCGGCGGTATGTAGGTACCCTGCGTCAAATAGTCGAGTTAGACTCAAAAAGAACCTAAAAGATCGACTTTCTTCAACATGGGCCATTAAGTTGATCTCTCTGAGCAAAGATGGAACAGATGGCTGACAGAAGTTCTCCTGCACAGCTATGGTTAAACACCTTAATAACAGAGGTAGAGAAGAGAGTTTGAACAGTTTAAAAGTCGACGTAAGTCAACGATAGACGAAAGATACCAAATAATTCAGTCTTAGTTTTACAATGTTTGATAGAAAAAATAAAGAAAAAGCTATATATACTTGGGCACTTACTATTATTTATTGAGAATATTATACGAAATTTTATTTTGTATATAAGTGGTCCTTCAAAATGCAATCTTAGCTTCACTCGAACCAGGCACCCTCGGCTCCAGATTGGTTAGCCTGTGGGTAAATCAGTCCCTGCCCGTGGGAAAATGTGGGCGCCTCATAACTTGACGTATGGGGTCCGCCAAAGGAGGAGTTGTAGAAAATACATCTACTACACAAGGGGGTGACTCGGCCAAAGTGATGGAGAAAACTAAGAAAATAGTTTTCTACGACTAATAAATTTGAATGCATTACAGAAAATCAAGTTATAATTAGTGTAAACAACGACGACGTCTGCTCAGCTAGATGTAGTGAAAGTGATTAAATAAAATTTTAATCTAGCGCAGACTTTAATTTACATAACTTTTTCTATACAATTTAACGTAACGGAATCTTTTTAAATGAGCGTAAAAATGAGTCACATACTGTGCAAAAGTTATGATTAAAACCCACCAGTTCCATTATGAAGCAATTCCAGACCTTCCCGTAAAATGCGCATTTTCATTTCATCATCGATGTCGCTCGGCAAATTAGCAGGCAGTAATTCGCTGAGATTTTTCACATTACTTTCCTCGGCGCTTGTATCACTGAACAAAAATATTTATTAATCACGTTGTTGTGTTCTAGGATTAAGTTTATTTCAACGGAAATAATTTTTGCGGAACCTTTGACAAAAATTTGTAGGTAAGTATAAATTATTATAGAGCCATTAGGCCACAAAATACATTCCTCAATTCCTCAAAACTGAATATGTTTAAATCTAATAAGGGGCTTTAATGATTTATCAATTTAATATAGGAGGCGTCTGATATTTTTATTTACCGATGTTGTGGTCGTCCCCAAACGCGGTAAGCAGTAACTGGTGATCCTCTGGGGTCAGGTTCCGACCACCAGACACGAAGTACTTTCTCCCCGACCGCTTCTATCCGTAATGGACCAGGTGGTCCTGGGACGTCTCCTATTGAACATTATTACCACAAATAAACGTCATTTTCAAAATTTATGCTTAATGCAATTTTAGTATACCAATAATTGTCACAAAAAGAATAGTACAATAATTGCATGTGCTATTCTAGGGCAGGTGGAAAAAAGTACATTGAACTGACCATTGACCTTTGACGTTTTTTGTCGGGGTACGCAATCTTTTTTGTTTAGGTTCACTTTTTTATCCTTTTATCATTACATACATCATCAGAGTGAAGGATAAGGGTGCCGAGCGCGAAGTTCTTGACAGGCCCTATGTCTAATATTATATAATAAAAAAGAAGATTATCCTGTACCTAAATGAATTGAAAAGCAAATTTATATTAACTTAAATCTATTATTTATAAATCATGAGTTATTACAACCAGGGTCTGTCAACTTTGTTCTACGAACAAGATGTAGGTGGGCTAGGAAACAAGAGAGAGACAACAACATCAGGTAAAAGAGATGAATTATATAATGTTGCCACCAAAAATAAAAATTTCGTATCCTTCAAAACAATGAACTTATTAATTGATTTTTAAAGTAAGTTGCATTTAAAAATATCTATTGTTATTATTTTGATGCCAAAAAATATGTTTTGCTAAGAAATATTACGTATTCAATTCACAAAAACAAAAAAGATAAAGCAATAATGTGTGGCAACAGTAATGTCCGCACGCCATATTGATTATGATTATGACGTCACATGAAAAATGTCTGCCGGCGCTTGAGCACCATTTTGTCCTGTATTTATGTTTATTTGTAATAAATAAACTAGTTCCATTTAATTCTACATACATTGTTAACTTTGAGTCGAGTTTGCTGCTCCTTGGCTGTGTTTTGGTGAAATTAAGTGTTTTTGTGAGATATAGACTCGGTGTTGAGATGGTGACTCTTGTTTGAATTTGTGTTTATTTTAGCGATGAGTTCGCAGAAAGAAAATACTAGAATATATTTAATATTTATGTTTAAGATTAACTGCTTAAATACACGTTACTTGTGACTTGTGAAAACCTTTTGTCCCAAATGTATATATAATCCAAAAACATTTATTTATAAAAAAAATTCATAGTTGCCCAAATGAAAATCTGATAAATTATAATTAATATCATGCGAAATAAAAAAGTCATACACTAATGTTTGTTTTATTAGACTGTTTCTTTAAATTTTGCTTTCAGCATTGTATGCACATGTACACTGTGTTTCTCGGTAATGATTTTGTTCAGATGTCAATTGCTGAGCAACAATTGACCATCTTGAAGGAAAATATCGAGAAACGCACTGTAGTTGTGCCTAAAATGCAATGCAACGTATACCTATCTGTAAAATGCACTGTGCTGTGAATTTCCCGCCCTAGCTTCTACTGTTTAGTTTTCGTGGGCTGTCCACAGATGGCGCCCATCGGTAAGAAAAAATTTCCTCATAAAATTTGTATGGAGTCGTTATTCTTCCCCTTTAGGGGTATATGTGTTCTGTGATTACAACTTTCATTATTACGTTAATAGTAGGTAAGTACTTTAATAAGTAGGTAGGTAGGTATTTGTATAAAACATAACCACTTCTTGGCAGTCAGGTAAAAAGACGAACTTTTAATGCTAAGCATTCTTAAGCAGCCAACCTTGAAGCATGCATAAAACTTCTCATAATAGATTGTCAGAGGCACTTGACAGACTATTCATCTGCATCATTTTATGATGATGAAGACGTAGAAGAGTCCGTCACATTGATTATAGCCTAAAATATCGGCAGTCTTCTTTTTCATATCCATTTTGGATGGATATACGTCACTAGACCACGTTTCTTTTACATATTTATAGATGTTTACAATCATTATTTTATCGGTTTCCGAAATATGCGACACTTTCCGCTTCTTTCGTGGTGACGTAAAGTCTTTATGATATTTTCATGTCGATGGACCCGATCTCATACTAGTGATAATATGCAAAACGTCTCAAAACAATAACAAATACTTTAATACAAAACGTAAAAATACAACTAACAAAACAAACTTAATAAAAGTTAAAGCAACTACTATAAATTTTAAATTTCAAACCATCTACACGCAAGCGCATCCCAAAGCAGAATGAAGAATGAGTTCTGCTCCATCCGCTTTCTCAAATACGCACGGCGTGACACCTAGCGACCTATCGCAAATCGCGTCGAAACAGGTTTATTATTACCCCCGCACGTTGATATTGCGATGGAAACTTGTCACAATAACAGCTGCGTGACGTCATCCACAGAAAAAAGTACAGACAACAAAAACTTTAATCTTCTTTTCGTGTGAGGTGTTGCCACCACTGGTTAAAAACGTTAATAACCTTGGGTTATACGTATTTATATTATACTAGCTTGCCAGGCAGACGTTATTCTGCACTTTTCGACGATCCTTTGTCATGTCCTATTAAAAATCCTTAAATTCAAAAAAAATGTGGGTCACTCGTGGGAAAAAAAACTATCCTATTAAAATCGGTTGAGTAGTTTAGGAGTCCATCGCGGATAAACAACATACATATATTTATAAGTATTTAATTATAAATATTTTCTTTCTCCTTTACAAAATAATTGTCCACTTTAATAATCATTTCACGAGCACGGCTGTTAATTACTTGCTCACTCATTGTAACAGAATAAGTATGATAACAATAACAAAAATTAACAACAAAAATAAAACTGAATAACGAAAATAAAAAGCTATGAAAACACGTGGCTAGAGGTACACCCTATACGCGTAAGCGCTGGCTGACCTTGCGAACGGTACTGACCATATAATGTACTCTGTGGTACTGACAATTCGACTACATCACTAAGATGGTCACCACTCACCAGTCGCAATATCAAAGTGCGGGGGCGGGGTTATACCTCTGAATGACCGCTTCCCTCACCCTACCCCGTACCATGAGACACGCTTAGCGCATAACGATACGTAATCTATAAAGAAATGTATGGAAGCAATAACTGTCGTTTAGTTTCGATGCGAACATAATACTTGAGGTCAATGTACTTTTTTCCGCCTGCCCTAGAAACGTACTATAGTGTAGTTTATAAATATATCATCATTCGGATGATAAAAAATCTTAACGGTACATACAAAATAACATTGTCTATGGGCTCTGTCATTTAAAGGCGAGATGCTTTGTCTTAACTAATCACTATACTTGACAGGTGGCTTTACCACGTTTTACTGTATAAGGTCTGGCGTAAAAACAACTCGACCTATTTTGATGATTTTTTTGTGTGTGTGTCTGAATATGTCGGGTTTTAATGGTTCACATTAAAACCCGATAGGTGGCGATGTTGTCGAGATCCAGATATCACCCGTGCGAAGCCGGAGTGGTTCGTTAGTATTCAATACATTGAAAATCAAAATACAATATTTACCAAGAGTTTCGAAAGTAAAGCGGTCATCATGTGGCCAGTGATACGGAGGCGCGTGTGCGACGTACTGCAGGCGCAGGCGGAAGCGATAGCGAGTCCGCGGTCTTAAACCACTTGCGGTCCACTCGTCGCGCTCACTCTGCACACACATCTTCCACAAATCTTTCGACATCGATGATTCCGCGTATTCTACTTTATATCTGTAATGAGATTCCGTGATTCAAACTCGACAAATGAATAAGCAGTTTGTTGTAGTTGTAGCTCGGCACATAATTTTTATCCTAGTAATGCTATGAAACGCACAGCGTTAACTGCGTAATATAAGATTGTTAAGCAATTATTAGAGTATGCAAGTTCATATAAAGGTCAAAAAATTACCGCCGAATAATTAGAGAGAGTTCGTATAATTAGAGATTCGAATAATTAGAGATTTACCTAAGCACATTCTACAGTTAAGAATTGGTAGCAACCTTAAGTCTCTACCTAAACGACCTTTCGTTTATATTTTATTTTTTAATTTTCTTTGTGGATGGAAGTTTTATTGTTGGTATTGCCTTATATAGTATATTATCTATGGTATTTTGATTTCGAATTCGATCACGCAGATCAAAGCTCTTTATAGCTCGCCGAGCAACGTTGAATTTCCCCATACGGCTAACATTAAAGGACCATGTCATAGATTACTGAATATATACTAGGACCACCTCTAAGATCCATATAGTATGTTATCACCAGTTGCACAATTTCGTTTCCAAGTTTTGATGTGTGTAATGCAATAAAGCCGTGGTAGCTCAGATGGTTAATGCTCGCTGTAAATATAACAGAACGCGAGTAATCCGGGTTCGATCCCCGCCTGCACCAATGAAATTGTTAATTGCAATTTTAAGTGCTGAATAAGAAAAAAAAACATTTCGAAGACATGCGAAGTTCGCCAACACGCATTGGGGCAGCGCGGCGGACACTTCCTTGTCCTAAAAACCTCTCAGGAATGGGGGGAGGCCTGTGCCCAGCAGTGGGACGTATATAGGCTGTAACTTTACTTTACTTTTAATGCAGTAATCGTAGTAGATCGTAGTAATCGTATCTTGTAGATGAGTCGTAATCTCCGAAAGCTTCCTGCTAAAGTTGAACCTGTCGATCAACCTAAATTGTTTGTGGGCACGGTGGCTACACGGTTATAGTTAAGAACAATGGAGACTGACTGCTGCAGCTGGTAGGCGGTGGGCGGCGGCCAGAGCACGCGCAGCTGGTAGGCGGCGGCGCGGCGCAGCGCGAGCGGCGCGGGCGGGAACGTGGCTACATGGTTATAGTTAAGAACAATGGAGACTGACTTCTGCAGCTGGTAGGCGGTGGGCGGCGGCCAGAGCACGTGCAGCTGGTAGGCGGCGGCGTGGCGCAGCGCGAGCGGCGCGGGCGGCGGGAACGTGGCTACATGGTTATAGTTAAGAACAATGGAGACTGACTTCTGCAGCTGGTAGGCGGTGGGCGGCGGCCAGAGCACGTGCAGCTGGTAGGCGGCGGCGTGGCGCAGCGCGAGCGGCGCGGGCGGCGGGAACGTGGCTACATGGTTATAGTTAAGAACAATGGAGACTGACTTCTGCAGCTGGTAGGCAGTGGGCGGCGGCCAGAGCACGTGCAGCTGGTAGGCGGCGGCGTGGCGCAGCGCGGGCGGCGGGAACGTGGCTACATGGTTATAGTTAAGAACAATGGAGATTGACTTCTACAGCTGGTAGGCGGTGGGCGGCGGCCAGAGCACGCGCAGCTGGTAGGCGGCGGCGTGGCGCAGCGCGAGCGGCGCGGGCGGCGGGAACGTGGCTACATGGTTATAGTTAAGAACAATGGAGACTGACTTCTGCAGCTGGTAGGCGGTGGGCGGCGGCCAGAGCACGCGCAGCTGGTAGGCGGCGGCTCGGCGCAGCGCGAGCGGCGCGGGTGGCGGGAACGTGGCACATGGTTATAGTTAAGAACAATGGAGACTGACTGCTGCAGCTGGTAGGCGGTGGGCGGTGGCCAGAGCACGCGCAGCTGGTAGGCGGCGGCGTGGCGCAGCGCGAGCGGCGCGGGCGGCGGGAACGTGCGCAGGCGCAGCGGCGCGGAGTCGGCCGCCACCGCGCTGTGCGGCGAGCGCGCTCGCACCCACACCACGTACGCGGTGCCGGGGCTCAGCCGGCTCATGTTCGCGCTCCGCCCCTCCGACACCTCGAACGTGTTGTGCTCTGCCAACATTGGACTCACGTAACAGCCAGGTATAGGTCGCACCACAAAAGAAGAAATTAAATAGAGTCCACTGCGCATGTACATTCAAGCAGAAAAATGAAAATTTTATTATGGCATTTTAATATGTAAAAAGTCAAAGGTCAACATTATAACTATAAATCAAAGTTTCCACGAAAACTGAACGATACATTTATATATCATCGTTAGGTTTTAACTGCTTCTAAATAATATTCTGCATTTTATGTACACTTAGTTAAAGAAATAAAATATTTTGTATTTGTAATTGCTGTTTAAACTAAACTATGCGATAGCCTTCGATTATAAAGATATTTTACATGCAATAATTTGCAAAAAAAAAAAATCATCTCGTAGAAAGTAACAAAATATTTACAACTTTATACAATATACTACGAATTACGCATTTTTAAATAGTCCCAAATTAATTTATAAAGTAATAAATATTTGCACACTATTTGAAAATATTATAGAACAATATTTTTAAAAGTACAAAAATAATCGCAAAAATTCAAAATTTTATAACAGGTAGTAGCTAACACTTTCGATATCGATAGTACACAAGACGACACAAGAAGGTGCGCGGGCGACGGGACGCAGGGAGAAACTACTTGGGAGTAACGCGTTGCCCGTTGCTATGGTTTCGCTTCCCCGTACCTCACATGTCACCATGCCGACACCTATTTTTCGCTTCTGTGCTCACTTCCATGACTCGTGGCGTTGCCTATACACAGTAGGCATAGGCGCGGTCACACAAGGACACACGTTTTGTTCTGAATTGCCGGTCTAATAGTTTTCATATTAGTCTTTGCGTAGGATAAAATTATAGTATTTTAGACACGATTTTAATGCTCAGGAAATGATAAATGAATAAAAAATATTTGTAAAAACCCATATAATCGCGTTGATTTGCTATTTTAAGAAACGGCCATCAGAAGTTTAATTTTATTTAATTAATAGCTTACCATAAAAACAGTATATCCATCCTATATACGTGCTACGCCAGGTGTAAATAGACATATTAGAGATAGGAAGCAGTACCAAAGTTCGATAATTCTGGGACTAAAAATGCCAATCCGCTTGCTAAGGACGGAGATTATGAGTTAACCTCCCTACTATGTGAGAGAAAGATATCCAATAGTGAACAGTCCACAAGCTGATGAGGAGGAAGAGAAATTATTCTTTATAACCACATGAGGTTGGAACATCAAACTACATTACTCAATGGGTTGGAAAGTAATTTATGATCTCCGAAGATAGTGGAAAGTCTGGTTTTTGAAAATTGTGTAGTAAAACCAAGCTGTATAAGTTTGATGGTTACCTTTAGACATTTATAGAAATAGGCGTATGTTAGGCGTACATATTATTTGTTCTTTTTTTTCATCAGCTTGTAATATATTTTTATATTTTTCACCTTGTGTGAATAGGTAAAGGTTGTAACTACCGTCTATAATACTTCACACGATATTGTGAGCATTACCTACCTTTATTCGCTTCTTATGGCCCCTACCGAGTGTATCAGGGTAACGGGTAGGTACTCCTTAAGTGTCTCAACACGGTTCGGTTCTATATTTCAATTTATAATATATATTACCTTTCAATTTATGCGGTAATGAAGATGAATCATCCGTTCGCCAGTGAAGTTCGTACCACAAGCCAGGGTCTGGAGTCCATTCCACACGCGCTAGCACTGGACTAAGAACTATGCCGACGACGTCTCTAGGTGCCGTTGGTGCTATATGAAATAAATATGAAGTTTAATTCTTAAAGTTTATATAGTATGATTAAATTTTGTAAAATTATTCAAACAACGCTAAAATTAAAATTCATGAAATATGAAGACAAACTTATTAATGGAAGTACTTGTAATACTTTTATAAAGATAAATAATTAACTGCATTTAATTTCTATACGAAAACCTACCTTCAGCGGCCGTTTGAAGGATTAAGGAGGCACCAGTAATAGGTTTCACCTCATGTAGTTTTGCATAGTAATTGGTCGCTTCCAACATCACAGTGTAATTTGTAAATGGGCTTAATTCATTGAGCACTAACTCAGTATTCGTGGTTGTTATATACGGACAAGTGTCCTTGTCACAGGCCGTCGAATCATTTGATGTTTGCAAACGATAGTACACCGTGTACTCAGTTGCCGACATTTCATATTCGATATCATTGCAATAGGTGGGTTTACCAACTTTGGGCATCTGTAGAGTTATACTATTCGCAGAGTTTGAAAGAACTTTTGGAAGCAGGTTCTCCGCTTTCAGAAATAAGCACTGCCTTGGCGGATATGGTTGATTTGCCGGATCTAAAGTCATTATTTTATAGCCATACGAAGCCTTCACATGTTCAATATCTCTTTTTCTACGTTTGTTTGTATAATAAATTGATTTTTCTGTAGAATTAAACCAATAAACGTATTTACTGTCTATAGTAATAGCCATGGGAGTAAAGCCATATTTTTTCTTTCCTGCATCTACTACTATCCTACATTTGCATGCTCTTATATCTGTCGCTACGATTTGGTGCACCCAAGGATCGACCCAATAAAATTCGATATCATCTTTTGTCATGTCTAGAGCGAATGTTCTGGCGACTTGAGGATTTTCAGGGCAATTGCAATTGTTGCGTAAGTCGGGATCTTCTTCGTGGTTAGAAAAAAAGGAACGTACGTTCGAGCCATTCACCTTTGACGTCATTAGTGTGCCTAAGCCTGGATGGTTACTTTCTTCATACCAAAATAGTGACCTAATAAAGAAAAATTTTTAATTATAGTTTAGTAAACGTTCAATAATTCTAAATACGGTACTTCCATAATTATCACAGCGTATCTTTGAACGAGACATAATGCAATATGATTGTTGTTTTGTATGTAAATTTATATCTGGCATAAAAACAATATACGGAAACTTGCATGTACAGAAATTAAATTTAATCCGTGTTAATAAGCTTATAAAAATAAAAAGAGACCCGCCCGATAGCGCCTTTCAATACACATAAACCAGAAAATAATACTGTAAAAGTAATGTTACATTTTCTTTTACATGATATACCTAGTAAAAGAAAATTTAAAAGTTACAATTCGTACTGTTTGCGTACAGTTCAATGTTTATAAGCTGTAATTTTACTTTTAATTAACAAATTTTAAAGTCATATCCAACTGTGCACTTGTAATTTAATGATGATGATGAAATATTGTAAAAATGTATCTCGATTGTCATGTAAATTATTTGGATCTCAGCCCAAATGTTTGGATCAGTACCAAAACTTTTCATACAAAAATTTCGGATTACCGATTTAATATGTCGATGACAGATTCATACTCGTATGTCGCGTTAGACATTCACACAATCGGTTTATTTATCTTTGGAATTACAGATATCAAATAGGCTTTATTAGACTTAAAGGTCAGGTTATGTGTAGGTCTAATGTTTTTGTTTGTTTAAGAGGTGGGGTCAAACGTAGCTTATAATGATTCGTGCAGACATACACACTGCAGGTGGGTCGCCTTTTTCTTTTCCAATCTTGACTGACGCACTGCATTCTGTCAAGATCTATGCTCAACCAACAGCTTAGATACGATATAAAAAAAGTATTCTTGTAGCATTAGTGCTAGCACTACCGGCTAAGAGAGCGCGAGATCTTAAAATTTGCTTAAAATATAAAAAAATCAGAATTCCACACATTTAATTAATTCATACACGTTTATAAAATACTACAATAGTATTTTATAGTAGTAGATGATCATAAATATAAGTCTTTAAAAAAATTCAAATGTGGACTTGTAAATTTTATTTTATAAGGGTGACAATCGAGCACAGAGTCCACCCGATGGTAAGTTGTTGCTGTGGCCCATAGACATCTACACCTATCGTCGATTACGAATCCAAATGTAGATGCGTTGTCAACTGTGAGGACAAAGATGGAATGCCTCGGGACTCGGCTCGACCGGGGAAAGACCACGTGTTTCGTATGATGAGTGTAGAGAACCGAAGACCCGTTTTACTGGAATCGAGGCATTCCATCTTGGACCTCGAGGTTGACAACGTATCTGCATTTTGATTCTTAATCGAGGCTTGTTTGTCACCCTTATCCCATAAAAAAATACTACTAATATAGCTTTTGCTTGCTGCTGCAGCATGGCTACCACGTAAAAAATCTAGTTGAATTCACACTTACCCGTGCAAAGGAGCAATTTGTAGGCTATAAATGGGTTGTTTTCTTGAAAACACTCGTGAGATTTTGGGTCTTGTGTTAGGTATTCCCAAATCTGCCCGATAAGTTACGTAAGATTCGGTAGCCGTGACATCATGTTGGGTCCAGTACACCGAACGACCTACCCAGTCAACACATATGCTTGTAGCTGAACCATTTATAGACGTTAACTGAAACGAATAAATATTTTGATCCGTTCAGGTATATAAATATAATGGATTACACTATAAAAATAAGTTTGGGTGTGACTCTGTCTGCGCTTACTAACTTTCCATTTAGTAAAGATATTTTGTCAAAAAAGCTACGATTAAAAGTAAAATAAAGTTTAATTTAAAAAATAGTTCAATTTCTTACGTTATTATTGTTGCTCCTTTCGTGAAAAAGTTTAGTGTGTGTGTGAGACTACATAACAAGTACCAAAATACAAACTTTTTAAAATACATAGTTATAACAAAATTTTCTTTATGTAAAATATACCTATACAAAGAGGCGGATTATATGTCGGCAATCTAGCACCTATATATGTATTATAATTCATATCTACTTATTTTGAAAATAAACTACATTATAATTACAATATAGGTAGTTAATCTCAAAATAATTAGGACATGCAACCGTTGGGCGTTAATGAAAAATGTGATGAGCGAGTAAGGGCGATGTAGAAGTAATCGTAAAAGTAGACGAGGCGCGCTTTGGAAGCTCTGGGAACTGCCCTGAGGCAGGTGTCTAGTTTACCTTAGGGATAATCAATCCGCCACTGCCTATACATTATCTTAAATACTGTTTACTATAAAAATAAGTTTTACCTTGTAGTGACCGCTGCCATTAATTCGAGATGAGAATATTTCCTCTAAATTATTCACCCAGTACACAACATTTTCCTCTGTGGACACCACAAAATCCACAGGCTTGCCCGTGCTTTTCGGTATAATTTCACTTTCGCCGGAGTCTAAATCGAAAATTCTTATTGACTCTTGAGAAGATAGCATTACTTTTGGTACCGGGTTTATTTCATCGGATGATGATGAAACTACCTCTGAATATTGTCCGAACCCGGCATCCGTATAAGCTCTGACCTTGGAAGAGAAAATGCATTCTTTAATGTTATTTGATTTCTTTTATTGTGCAAAAGGAGGCATTGTCACAATTGTATGTGTTAGAGTTTAATCGTAAATTATTTTTACGGATTTAACCACATTTAATTTTATTTACTTATTCTATATATTCAGCTTTTTATTTAGGTTTACTTCCGCTGTGTTTACGTTGATCCGAATAAAACTCAACTTGGACTTTAGATATACATATCAGTCCTTAAAAGTAAACGCCATAAAATCCATAACGTTAGTTTTATTACTTAATATTGTAATTAATATTACTTACGTATTAATATATATGTAACGGTAACAGTCATCATTTACTTGTCAAAGTGCTAAACAATCACAAAATTTAATTAGTTTAAAAGCTTACCCGAAAGTAGTATGTAGAGTCAGGCATCAAGTCCCTCAGCATAAGTTGCGTGTGTAATGGAGACAACAACGCATCTGGACAGGCCGAGGTTTTGACACCCGAGTCCGTAGTGAAAGAAGATATAGACAGGGACCAACATTGTGCTTCATACCCGCGAATAATACCATTGGCTCGAGAAGGCGGTTTCCATCGGAATATTGCAGTGAGTGGACCACCACTGTGTTGTAAAAACATACACGATTTTATTGATTATTTAATTTATTTTTTATTGAACCTTACTCAATATATAGGAACAAATTCAAATTCTTTATTGCATAACTTAATCTATTACATAGCATATTGAGTTTGGAGCTTCCTTTTAAGCGAAGGATTTGCTTGTACTAGGAAGAACCGCTCTTCCAAACAATGGGTATATAACATTGAGGTGAAAAAAAATTGAACAAAAGACGGACTTGATGCCAAAACGTGGTTACAGAAAAAATTATATAGTAGTGTTACGCGCCTAAGTTGACGTCATGTACCCGGGCACTAGCGCCATCTAGTGTCGGGGACGAGAGCGAGGGGAGCTTTCCCGAAAACGACATCACTAATCTTTCAACCGACAGCGCCATCTAGTCTCGGAACGAAGAACTAAGCTTCTAGAAGCTGACACTCGAACTCTCGACCCCCTGCGCGTGTTTACTTGAATATTCTGGATGTTTCGGTGCTAATTTGTATTTATAGGCGCTGCAAGATGCGATCGGGGAAGTATTGAATTTGGCGAGACAAGCGATGCTTCGGAGCGAAATAAAGCGAATCAGTGTGATTATTTATTAGTGTTTTAAGTTTTAATTGGTGTAAATAAAATTAAAGTGTTAATTTAGGTAATCCTATCGGCAATTTTTATTGTCACGAACCTCAAGCTCGTAACACTATGTATGATAATAAATTTTACAATAAAACAAGATAAAAAAAAGACAACAATGATGATGGTGATGAAGATGACAATTCAGTGATGTTGAATTAATTTTAAGAAATGAGTCCAAATTTTTGGCTTAAAAGTATACCTATTTGTTAGTCATTTGTCTTAAATATTCAAATACCTCGTGATATTTATTATTATCCATCAATTATCGATTATTATCGAATAAAATAGAGGAAACTGTGGATAGTATCCAGACATGTCTTCATCGACAAATGGGAAGTCATTTTGGCGAAAAGAAGAAAAGCGAAGGTGAATAATGATTTCTTAAATTTACGCGAACACTACACATTGAATAAAACTAAATTTACGGATTATATCCCCCCCCCCCCCCCGTGACCATGGTTGCTGTAAAGCACCCGAAACGTCGGGAATTAAAAAATAAGTAAAATCAGTTAAATAAACGCGATATAATCCATTAATTTAGTTTTATTCAAGCGAAGGTGAAATTAATATGAAATGGATACAGAATGTTGATTTTAATTGATTTGAAATGCAAAGTGCATGAAAAAAGATATTAAATAGTTTGTATTTCTAAGAGAATATTTTTCATGTATTCGTGAATGTGTAATAAATAAAGGCAAGTAATATATCACATTCTGACAATTTCGTGCAATCTCTAACAAATTTAATAAAGTATTTACTAAAACGGTATTTAAAAGTCACAAGAAAAAGTACTTTAGCGAGTGGCGACTAAAGGAATAAGAACGTATTCTTTCAAAGGATGTTAAAAGATCTTTTAAAGGATGTTAATGAGGAGGTAGGAGTGAGGAGGTACCTGTGTGCGGGCTGCACGTAGAGCGCGGGCGCACGCGGGGCGCTGGGCGCGGCGGGCGGCGAGTGCGTGTGCGCGCGCGCCGCCGCGCCGCCGCCCCAGTGCGTGTGCGCGCGCACCGTCACCTCCATGCTGCTGTACGGCGCAGGCGCAGGCGACCGCTCTCCCACCTCAACCCATGGCACCTCCACTGTCCTCTGTCAGTCAAACGCAACTGTTTCATTATGAAATTAAACAGTTCATCGATTTTTGTAGTCATAACTCATTTAGAGTCATTGTGGTTTGAAAATCGATGAATCGAATAAGCGACACTAAAAAGAGACAAACATAAACATCTATAGGATTTAGCTTGCGAGAAAATGAGATAGAATACATTAAACAGTGTTTCCTATTATCTATTACATATATGTATATATATAAATTACGTTTCACGTTGTTTGTCCGCAATAAACTCCTAAAGTACTTAACCAATTTTAATAAAATTTTCACACCGTGTGCAGTTTGGTCCAACTTGAGAGATAGGATAATTTTTGCCCCATGAGTGACCCACAATTTTTTGTGCGAATTTAAAGATTTTTAATAAGACATGACAAAGGGTCGTCGAAAAGGGCGGAAAAACGTATTTGCACACGGTGTGCAGTTAGGTCCAACTTGAGGGATAGGATAATTTTTTGCCCCATGAGTGACCCACAATTTTTTATGCGAATTTAAAGATTTTTAATAAGACATGACAAAGGGTCGTCGAAAAGGG
The DNA here is from genome assembly GCA_036936625.1 of Parnassius smintheus behrii. Lineage (NCBI taxonomy): Eukaryota > Metazoa > Arthropoda > Insecta > Lepidoptera > Papilionidae > Parnassius > Parnassius smintheus. The sequence goes on along the minus strand of JAUPFT010000015.1, from coordinate 27,474,176 downwards.
CAGAACAACGTATTTGCACACCGTGTGCAGTTTGCTCCAACTTGAGGGATAGGATAGTTTTTTTGCCCATGAGTGACCCACAATCTTTTTGCTAATTTAAGGATTTTTAATAGGACATGACAAAAGGTCGTCGAAGAGGGCAGAACAACGTCTGCCTGGCAAGCTAGTATATATATACTTTAGTTACCGAAAGGCAGTTGTGCCATTTGTTGAAATTCAAAACTTGGAATCTGTACAATAGTTAATGTAATATATATATATATATATATATATATATATATATATATATATATATATATATATATATATATATATATATACATTAACTATCAACTAATCACAACTAACACAACTAGCAACACTTACTATAATAAATAAACCCTGCTATTATCCTACCCCCAAACACTGCATTCGTCTCATTCTCTCGAAGTTTAGGTGTTGCTTCTACCGAGTGTGAACTGCGGACATGTATACACATAACAGAAATAGCTATACTCCCTTTTCCTTAAAAAATCATTACTGGATATGAGTTTCTCACAAGCTTAAGCTTAAGCTAATTAAACATACGCAATCGGCAGTGGCGTCTGTCTTTTGGACTAGAAAAATGACGAATCTCGGATTGAGACTGATAGTTTCCACTCAAACAGGATTATTCCAATGCCAGATACACTTACCTCAATTTTAAATTGACCTTCGAATTGAAGACTGACATCGTAGAAGATGCGTCCATTCTTGACATTAACACGCAGTGCTGGCGCCCAGGTTACATTGAATCGCTCCCAGGTACCCACCACTGATATTGACGAAGCGTTGATAGTCTCCGGGATTGCTATGAGGGATTCTATGAACAAAATTATAAATACAATTATCAGCAATTTCATTCCAATTGTATAATGTAATGTAATTATAGATCTTTTTAAGCTACAATGATCAGAATGTATATATAATATACATATGTGTAATATACGTAGTAGAGCCATGCTGCAGCTATATAATGGTTGTAGCACGAATGGATCAGCTCGACTTACAGAATACCAGCGTAAAAGAGCAGCTTAATACTGATGTATTTCGTATGGTGAGTGTAGCGAACCGAAGACTCTTTTTACTGGAAACGAGGCATTCCATCATAGTCCTCAGGGGACAACGCATTTGCATTTTGATTGTTAATTAAGAATAAATGTAGATGTCTATGGGCTGTGCGGCCTAACATCAGGTGGACTGAATGCTCGTTTGTCAACCTTATTCAATTTTTAAAAAAGAATGAACTTCCTGGATCATATTCTTCAATATTTTATACTAGCGGGCTGATAAATCTTTAGCTATTTTTTATATACTTATTACATTAAAAAATAATAAATGTATTAATTGCGTACCGCTATCAGCATGTAGCGAAGGATCTCTTACAGCAATAACGTGTACTCTTGGCACCAATTCGGCTGTATATTTGCCTGCTAAGTCAGAAACAACCGCTCGGGATGCGTCTTGAACCCAAACCAATCGTCCGCTAAAGTAGCAGAGTGGGCCCAGCGTTGCTGTTCCAGCTAATCGTGTTACAAGCGATCCGGATACCTGGTACCAAGTTTAACAAATAGTAATTAGAAACACTAACACATTTTGTAAAACTTTAAAATTGAAAAAAAATGAATCACAAAAACATTATTAATGATTTACTTTTTTGTATATACAACAATACGCACCTCGCTAATACCAGTTGATATTTTGTCAGCCGTTGGCGCTCGATGTAATTCAGAACCATCATAACTTCTGACCAACCAGTATAACCATTTCTTTTCCAAATCCGCCGTCAAGCCCATTACTAGAATTATTATAAATTTAGTACCTCCAAATATAAGCAAGCAGAAAGATAGAAAAAAAGTTTTACTTAATATTTAAACGTGTGTCTATCTTAAAATACGAAATCATATCGTTATTGGGTAAAATATTATAACTAATTTGAAAATATTTTAATACCAGTCATGTAGAATTTTAACCACGTTCCATGGGTGCCGTCAGAACCGACCAAAAACCAAAAAGTTCTTATGGCTTCCAATGAGGGCCGTACAACCCTCTCTACTATGCCAGGCGTAAAATACCAAGATCAGCGGCGGGAGACAAGATCAACGGTACGACATGAATTGTACCAGACATTCCTACAATCGCCAATCCGCTTGCTTAGCGAGATGATAAAGGCAAATCTTTTCCACAATGGGTGACCCTATCCAGAATTCGATTCTTACGGACTGATGAAAATGAAGAAGAAATATAGAATCTTGTTAGGAACGTACCTTGTTTACCACTGAATAGTTGGGCAGGGTAGTAAATAATTTTGTTTTCGCCGTTGAGTCTTGCAGCTTCAACAGCGTGGCCTGTGTTCCAGTAAATATATGCACCCAATGAATCGATAGTTAGTTCTTTTGCTACCGTAACTATTGGCACGGGCTCGCGGTTTCCACCTTCAAAATTACCACGCGTAATCTAGAAAGTTAAGGTTTTAATAAATTTTAAATATCTGTTAAAAAAAACTTAAGTCTAAATAACAAATATCAGTTCTTTGTGAACCGCGGAGGTAAAGGAAATAGAGATATAATAGCAAATACAAATGTCAAGCATTAATTGCTTGATGGAAATTCTATTTTTTGTATACTCCTTAAACTTACAAGTTATAAACAAATTAAGTTCTTGGTTATTTCAACAAAATTGAAAATATATAACATATATGGATTACAAGACTGAATAAGGTACGTGAGGGTAATATACCCTCAAAACCTAAAACAAAAACTAGGACGAGGATAGAGATAAAAACAGTCGCATACAGTAACTAATATATTAAGAAGTACCCGGTTGAAAAAAATTAAAAAAAGTTGGTCGGTCTGGGCTCGAACCATGGTATTACGATTTTGTGACCGCCCAATATACCAATTAAACTATTTGTAATCACTAATAAATTGTCAAAATTTCTACAATATTCTAACGATATTGTAGCAGTTTTTCATTGCCTAAAAACACGGACAAAAAGACATTTTCTTAAAATAAATCCTAGCTAGATCGATTTATTGCCCCCGAAACTCCCCGCACACAAAATTTTATGAAAATCGTTGGAGTCGTTTCCGAGATTCCGATTATATATATATATATATATATATATATATATATATATATATATATATATATATATATATATATATATATATATGAGAAATAATTAAATTCTTTTCAAAGTGATTAAAAATAGCAAAGAAATAATAATTGCATGCATTGATTACCAAAAAGTTAAAATACATCCAGTATTATAGTACAGTTAAATATTAAAAAATAGTAAATAATAAAAAAATACAAAACAATTAAATTACAAAATGAAGATAAATGACATTTATAAGTCGTAATATATAGTACCCGGATGACCGAGCTTTGCTCGGTTTTTTTTGAAATTACATTTATAAATTACATACTGATGAAACTTAAATAATATTTTTTGATCTTATTGACAGAATACAAAAACTGAACTGATTATTTGAATAAAAAATCATGAGTGCAATTAGTTTTATTAAAATTTTCGTATTTTTAAAAATTACTAAAAAAGGGAGTGAAATTATAGATTTTCTCACAAAAGAAGGGAACTTGAAAAAAAAAAGGAAAAAAGCTAGACCAGAGACAGGACGCGAACCTCGGAACTCCGATATCACGCCCGACCGAGATCCCACCTGAGCTATAACGATCGTTAGTAATCTGTCGAAATTTACCTTCTTATATTGTAGCAGTTTTTTTATTGCCTGGAAACACGGACAAAAGGACATTTTCTAAAAATAAATCTTAGCTAGATCGATTTATTGCCCCCAAAACTCCCTGGACACTAAATTTTATGAAAATCGTTGGAGCCGTTTCCGTGATTCCGATTATATATATATATATATATATATATATATATATATATATATATATATATATATATATATATATATATATATATATATATATATATATATATATATATATATATATATATATATATTAAAGGTATAGGATAAAATAGCAAACAAACTTTGAAAATAATTAAGAACACTTCAAAAAAGCAACTTAAAAAAACTAACTACATTACACAATACTAAAATCGACTAAAATGTTTACTATAACGTAAAATGTCAAAATGACGTCGATAAAACAGCGCCCTTTTGACCCTTTATTATTTGATTGACCAATGAAAAGCTATCGTATCGCAGAGCCATCTATGCAAACAAGACTGTAGTTTTTGAGTTATAAGAAAGTGACCATATTAAACGGATGACCACATTAACCTCACTTACTATATATTAGAAAAAGTACTAAGTCTAAGTTTAAATAATTTCACACGCACCAATTGTTGCTTAGGATTTGACCAGTAAATCTTCTTCCCAACCCAATCAACGGCCAGACTGCCCACGTTGTCCATATTAGGCAACAAGCCTTTTTCATTTGACGTTGTATTGTACCACATCACGGTTGATGCATTTGTTACCAAGTACAGCTTGTCACGATACCACGAAATATCGGTAATGTAAAAGTTTTTCATATGAGCCCTTCAAAAATAAAAATGTCGTTTATATTTGATAACCTGATATCACATGAAAATATTTGATATTATTCAAGTCAAAATTACTTTACCTGTGAATCAAAGTTTGCAAATTATCTCCAGTTAAATCTGTTTGTAGGAGACCATCAGGTCCAGACCAAAGTAAAGTACTGAGTAGGGTCGTAGGTGATGATGCAAAAGTCTTTCCTACGAATTCAGAAGACCACGGGCCTAAAAAGTAAAATATCACGTATTAAAGTAGTAGTGAATCTGTAAAGTGAGTATAAAATGTTAGAAATACTGTTTTTTATATTTTTAAATTTTATATTACGACTCTTTTTCTCTAGCTTGGTATAATTACCTGAGCCAGACTCAGTTTCCGCTGCCACTTTAATAACATATTCCGTATCTTGCTTTAAATTTTCAACCACGTACATGGATTCGTTGATATTTTTTCTATAAAAAATATATTTTAATTAGTTTATAATTAAAAATAAAATAGAAAATTAGTCATATAACTTGATATATTGTGAAATAATTTATAGAATAAAACGTAGACTTTCGAAAAGAAACGTAAACGTCGACGTAGGGTAGACAAACTCTCATACCATAATAACAAAAATCTATCAAAATGTGATTGATTTTCGGATAAATTTTTTTTGCGAGATATGTTATAGAATGGTTGTATTACAATCACCTAACGAAAGTGCAAAAAAATCAAACGACCTTCTACCGATAGCAGAGTAAATATCAAAAAAAAATGCGAGTTATAATTTATGAACAAGTGCAGATTTACTCGTAAATAATATGAGAAATTTTAATAATATTGTGACGATCAGAGTAAATCTTTTCCATTTACCGTTACCGATACAGCCTATCAGAAGTCCAATGCTGAACATGGGCCTCACACATATATTTGCCGTATATTGCAGTTACAAAGACACTGCTACCCTCCTTCTGGATTCTATTCCTCAGTTGCCACTTGTAACACCCACGGGAACATACGGGGTAGTGGATATTCTTATGCCATCAAAAACATAACTTGTAAAAAATCCAAGTCTCGCAACTTAGTTCTACCGTAAAAAGTTGTTAGATCCATGTCTACTTAAGGGTCCTTCTGTTTTAAGTTATTACGTAATTAGCTGACCTAACAACATCTTATAGTGACCATATCAATGTTAAAAATCTTTTATGTTTTAACTCCGTGGCGCAGTGGCTTAGCGATGAGTGGCTACGCTGGGGGTCGCGGGTTCGAATCCCGCACGGAACAAGTATTTGTATGGCCTACAAATAGTTGTTCCGGGTCTGGATGTTTGTCCATGTGCAATTTATGTTTGTAAACTGCCCCTACGATACAACGGTACGGTAGGGGTAACGTTTTTAAAAAAAAAAGAAAAAAAGAAAGAAAGATATAGATTGACTTGGGTCATCGCATGAAAACACAATCTCACAAGTAATACATAATATATTAAATTAGATTGCTTAGTGCGATTGTTCGGTTCGGAATCTTTTACATTTTGGGGAGGTATATTTTCAACCATAAGCTAGTACAATGTTAATAACTGTAAAATTATGTTGTAGCAATTATACAGGACATTAAATAAGATATTTTTTTATAGAATAAGGGTTGACAAACGGGAACACAGTCCACCTGATGGTAAGTGGATGCTGTGGTCCATAGAGATATCTATATATGTCTATGTACATTTATCCTCGATTAAGAATCAAAACATAGATGCGTTGTCACCCCTGAGAACTAAGATGGAATGTCTCGTTTCCAGTAAAAAAGGGTCTCCGGATCTTCACACTCACCATACGAAACACAGTAGTATTAAGCTGCTATTTTACGCTGGTATTCAGTGAGAGCGTGTTCCTTTACCGGTCGAGCCGACCCATTCGCGCTACAACCATAATATAACTGCGGCTCGGCTCGACCATGTATAAAGATGTGAATTAGTGCACGCAACACTTAGAACGTTACTTACATATCAATAGTATCGCCACTGTCCATATGCGTCAACTGAAGATGAAATGTCCATTGTTGCCAAGCCCCGCTTCCCTGATGACCCAAAAGATGCGGCGGGGACCATGATACTTTCGCTCGATTAATACCCATTACACTTTGTACGCCTAATGGTGGATTTACAGGCACTGGTATTGGCTGACAACTCCTCAAAGCCACAAGAACATGACTGGTCGCGATTAATTTGGTATTATAAGCTAAAGGATACTCGTTGTGGAAGTAGCTATCGCTTTTGGCGTGGTATTCCTCGATCAACATTTCTCTGCCGTTAGTCCAGTAAAAAAGGCCGCCGGCATATGCCATCGATCGAACGGAAGAAAACATTGGTGTTTGGGTGTTTGTTCTGAAGTCTGATACTTCTCGTCTGTAAATATGGAAATATCATTAATTATCTGTCATTTTACTAAACCAATTTCGAATTTTAGTACCGTCCTATCTTAAAAAAAAAAACATGTTATACTTCCCGCTATGAGAATGTAATTTGTGTATTTCAATTTTAAAAAAAAATTAGCATACTATGATATATTTTCATTTAATTAATACATTCGTGATTTTAAGCGCGGTCTTTATTTGGTATTTCATGATATTCTGATTTTTTTATACAAGTATTATGGATGACCGCAAGTTTATAGTTACCATAATTGTATAGGTATTCATCTGTCATCAATGAAAAGTCAAAATTCAGATGCTGACAACAATCCTGAAAATTTAAATGGAATGCCACGTTACCAGTAAAAAGGATCTCGAGATTTCTACACTTACCACAGAAAACACAGCAGCATTATGCTGCTATTTTTGCTGGCATTTTGAGGAAAGCGTGGTCCTTCCCCGATTGAGCTAACCTAGTGGTACACACGTAATACAGCTCCGATGTGACTCTACTACGTAAAACTATTAAGTACCACTTAAACCACTTAGAAATAGTTATTTGCACTTTCGTAATTAAAAAAATAGCAACATACTGTTGTGTGAATAAGTCAACTAGCGCCATCTAGTGTCAGGAACGAGAGCGAGGGGAGCTTTGCAGAGAATGACAAAACAAATCTCTCAACCGACAGCGCCATCCGAAGAGACTGGTGTTTCTGGAAAGTCTATACTCGCACACTCGTCCCTTTTCGCGCATTTACCTGAATATTCCGGACGCTTCTTTGCTAATTTAAATAAATAGGCGCTGCAAGATGCGATCGGGACAGAGTGGAACTCGGCGACACAAGCGAAGCTTCGGAGCGGAATTGAGTGAATTAGTGTGTTTAATTATTAGTGTTTTAAGTTTTAATTTGTGTAACGTAAATTAAAGTGTTAATTTAGGTAATTTTATCGGCAATTTTTATTGTCACGAACCCTAAGCTCGTAACAATTGGTGTCAGAAGTGGGATAAAATCATGCCGATTTTACCTAAGGAGGAAACGGAGGGTGTCCGTACCCGAAGTCAACGCCAGCAGGAGACGGACCAACGAAGATTTGGTGGTGCAACGCCGCAGACGTCGGAGGGCCAGACACCGGCTGCAGGCCCGTCAGTAGCTCCTACATCTGCAACACCCGATTTAGGTGCTCTGATGGTGATGTTGCAGGAACAGGCCCGCCGACAGGAGGAGCAGGTCCGTCGGTTGGAAGAACAGCTGCGGGGCAGACAGGAGGAACAGGCCCGCCGGCAGGAGGAACAGGCCAGCCGGCAGGAGGAACAGGCCAGCCGGCAGGAGGAACAGGCCCGCCGGCAGGAAGAACAAGCCCACCGGCAGGAGGAACAGGCTCGTCGTTTAGAAGAGCAACTCCAACGCGATAAGGAAGAGCAGATGCTCCTCATGAAGGAGCTTCACGCTATCTTCGGAAAAGATATACGGGAGGTGAAGGATACGGTTGCTCAACATGACAACCGCCTGTCGGAGGCCGAAACCCGAATCGACTAAGTAAACAATCGGGTTGACAACGTAATGGCTGACGTGAAGAAAACGCTGGACGACCTGAAACTTGGGGATGGAACAACAGCTCCCGTAGTAGCTGGCTGGAATAAAAGTCAGGCCATGACTGCTCTCACACTAGGCCTGCGCGACCAGGCCTTAACAGTTCTGGAAGCTCTCGGTGAGGAAGTGACTTATGAGCAACTCCTTGAGGCATTGGAGGCGAGATATGGCGACGCTCACCTGGAACACGTCTTTCGTGCGCGGCTTAAAGATCGCGTGCAGCGCATCAACGAAAACCTGCAGCAGTGGGCTCTAGAGGTGGAGAAGCTGGTGCGAAAAGCATACCGGTCTGTACCTGCGCTCATTGAAGGGAACCTGGTGCAGACATTCATCGACGGCATCCGTGACCTAGAAGTCAGGGCTGCTGTGAGGCTCGGGCACCACGAGACGCTTAAGGACGCCTTGGCCCATGCACTGGAGGTAGAAGCCGTGCGGCAGGATCTTCGTTCCCATCGCGTTAGGGAGGGTGCAGCAGCTACAGTTCGCGACCGCAACAGAGGATACAGCCCTAGGTGCTATGGCTGTGGGGAAAAGGGCCATCTTCGATCCAGCTGCCCTAAGCGAACCGTGGAAAGGAGAGTTGATCGATCTCGAGAGGGTAGTGCAGCTAACGGCACTGCCTGGCGGCGACAGGATCATCGTTCACCTCACGCTAGGGAGGTTACAGCAGTTACGGTTCGCGACCACAATAAAAGATACAGCCCTAGGTGCTATGGCTGTGGGGAAAGCGGCCATCTTCGATCCAGCTGCCCTAAGCACACCCTAGGAAGGGAAGGTGAACGGTCTCAGAAAGGAAGTGCGGCTAACAGCACCGCCCAACAGCGGCAGGAATACGACTTTACTACCAGACACTGCAGCGGGAAATCTCACTGCAACGCAGATGCATTGTCAAGAAGACTTTGTCCTGAAGATTGCAGCCATTGTAGTAGGCAAGAGAGTAAGGAAGTGGTATCCGTGAGGATGCTCAGGACAGACCACCTCAGCAACGGGTGGAAGGATAGCCTACGACATGCACAGCAGGAAGATCCGGACATCAAGCCGATTCTGGGATGGATGAAGGCCCGTGCCACCAAGCCTAAGTGGAGGGACGTCTCAGCGATGAGTTCAACCACGAAAAGCTATTGGGCCCAGTGGGACAGCTTGCTGCTTCAGGATGGAGTCCTGTGCCGTAAATGGGACAACGGTCGAGGAGACAGCTGTCGTTTGCAAATGGTTGTCCCTAAAGCTAAAGTGCCGAATGTTCTACAGCTGTGCCATAATGGTCGATCAAGAGTCCATCTGGGAGTTAAAACTCTACTGAAGGTCCGAGAACAGTTTTACTGGGTCCATTATCGTGACGATGTCGAGGATTGGTGTCGTACATGTACAAGTTGTGCGGCTGTGAGGGGACCTCAGACACGGAGTAGAGGAGCATCGAAATTGTACAATGTTGGTGCACCACGGGATAGGACATCCCTTGACATTGCGGAGCCGTTACAGAAAAGCGCAAGAGGGACTCCTAAGATCGTCTATGTGGATCGCTTGGCGCGTTATTATGGGGCCGATAATGCTCGGGACGAGCATGTCTTAGGAGGGGGCAGTGTTGTGTGAATAAGTCAACTAGCGCCATCTAGTGTCAGGAACGAGAGCGAGGGGAGCTTTGCAGAGAATGACAAAACAAATCTCTCAACCGACAGCGCCATCCGAAGAGACTGGTGTTTCTGGAAAGTCTATACTCGCACACTCGTCCCTTTTCGCGCATTTACCTGAATATTCCGGACGCTTCTTTGCTAATTTAAATAAATGGGCGCTGCAAGATGCGATCGGGACAGAGTGGAACTCGGCGACACAAGCGAAGCTTCGGAGCGGAATTGAGTGAATTAGTGTGTTTAATTATTAGTGTTTTTAACTTTAATTTGTGTAAAGTAAATTAAAGTGTTAATTTAGGTAATTTTATCGGCAATTTTTATTGTCACGAACCCTAAGCTCGTAACAATACTAACCCGTCCAAAGATACCGCCAAGACAGTATTTCTTTTCAAATGGGCGACTAAAAGTCTAAAGTCTGCATGGTCCACAGTAAATGCACCCAGGTGTGCGTCTCTCACTATCAGTTCTGGTGGTGCATCATGGCGGACTCCGTTTGAGATATTGGCTAAGTCCAACCTATATAAACCACCTCTCTCTACACCGCGTAGCGCCCAGAATAAATATCTGTAAGTATTAAAAATATTGTTATTTTCTTTTAAATTATGATATAATTTAAAGCGCTCGTAAATGGGCTAATAATGTAGCGGTTTCTAGCTGCAAAATTGTATAGCCCATACTAGGTGGTTTTTTTACCGTCTGAAAATAAATAGGTTGTAACAGGTGAACGGAATAGAAGCCTATGGCACTTATATTTTACATTTATTTAAATTTTATAATAACCTATAATGAAATAGATTTATCAATAAATACTACTAATTTAAAATAAACTTTCAGTACTACTAAAAATAAAAAAAAAATATTGAACTAAATAAATAAATTAAAAAATTAAAATAAATCAATTAAAACTGTCGAAAATAAAATATTCCGTTCACCTGTTACACCTATTTTCTTCCAGACGGTAAAAAATCATCCAGTGATCCAGTATATGTATATGTATATGTCAGTTTTACATTAATTAAGTGTTATTATTTTACTCTTTTGAGCGGTCTAAGAAATATCACAAATTCAAGGTAACAAACTAGAATATTGTTGAAATAGGTTTATTAAAATCTTCATCTCTTATTTAGTTAACCTTAGGGATGGATTTTTTTTTAAATTTATTTAATAGAAAAAGAATCATAATAGGTTCAACGGTTTCCGAGAAATCGGTGAACATTATTTAAAATTATTACTTGTGGTATTGCTCTCTATCTGTTCGTGAAGTTTTATCGCAATCCGTTCTGCTATTCCGAACATTAGTTTTGAAAGACAGACAGACGGACAAAAATATAAAAAATTGGTTATTCATGTTTTATAAAAGTAAGGTAAAGTTACAGCCTATATACGTCCCACTGCTGGGCACAGTACTCCGCTCATTTCTGAGAGGGTTTGAGCGCAAGCAAGTGTACGCCGCGCTGCCCCAATGCGTGTTGGCGAACTTCACATGTCTTCGAAATATTTTTTTTCTTATTCCTCAGACATGCACGTTTCCTCACGACGTTTTCCTTCACCGCCGAGCACGTGGTAAATCCGCACTTAAAATTGCAATTGACAATTTCATTTAAGCTGGCGGGGATCGAACCCGGATTACTGGCGTTCTGTTATATTTACAGCGAGCGTTAACCATCTGAGCTACCACGGCTCTTCTATTCATGTCTTAATGGCATACAAATAACCCTCAGCTCAATAGAGGGCAGTTATTTCGATATTACAGTCAGAAAATTCAATTTTCTTTAATATGTAATATAAAATACCGTCAAAATAGTTACAAATGATTCGCATAAATATAAGAAATAATTTATGTAATAACAACACTTTTCTTACCCGTTATAAGCATCCACTTCGAAATGTATAGGTCGAGAATTAAATCCTGACAATGCAACAATCTGATTTTTTCCATCAAAATCGCAACGAATTATTTCCCAACTTGAGTATAACGACGAAGTATTTGACCAACTAGGGCCCTCTCTTGCATAATATACTTCTCCTAGTACGTACAAATGCCGATTTAACCAATCCACTGATAAATCTAAAGGTTTATATGAAATATTTTCAGGCGTAAGAATAGTTTCGGAAAAGCTTTTCTTTGTTAATGAACTTCGATACACGTAGCCGTTTGATATGGATACGAATAACGAATCACTCGACATGTCCAATCCAACTCCTGCAATAAATAAATAAATAAAAGTTTGGAAAATCCAAAAGTACACGTCTCATAATCTTATTTGATTATATAAAAATAAAAATATCTCTTTTTCCATATTTGAGACGAAAGAAGAGATCCATGAGAATATTTTTTGTAGAAAAGTACCGGTTGTTTTTTTTTTTTCATTTTTATTAATTACAATTAAACGAGACCAAATTACTCAGTGATTTTTAAAAGGAACCTGTGCGTTGAGATTATAAACCTAATTAAAAAAGAATTATTTTGATACATTTATTCTAACGACCGTAATCGTGCGCCATCTACACGTACAGATATCCGGGCACCCTACAATTTTTTTTTCAATCAGTTTGTTTTTAAACTAAATACAGAAAATTACTTTTAAAAATAATAAAAACATGAAAACGAGTGATTTTTCTCGATATACTATGTGTATTTTTAGTATTCTAAAAGTGCAATAGTAAAAGAATAAAGACATTTTTAGCTCAGAAAATTACTGGTTAGGTTCGGTGAGAGTAAAGCATGACATATTAGAGGCGTGCAATAACATATTATATTAAATATTTTTTTCCGTATAATGGGAATAAGAGAATTATACATATTACCAGTTCTTCCTGTAGGTGTCTAAAGAGAGAAAAAAAGTGTCGTGGGTGCCTTTGATAGATGACGGTATACCAACCAAATCATACCATATCATATAATGTAACAGATTTAATACCCAGAGCGGCGACGTGATCTCGTCGGAAAGGACCAAGAGATGTGTGTGATTGTGCGATTGTCTGCCAAATGTGGCAAACATGACTAAACTGATATGCGATTCCAGTGGACAGATCGACATAAATTTAACGGTTTTTGACGTGAAACGTCTTTAAAATCACACCGAAAAATACGGGCACCAGTTCTAATAAGTGATCAGTAACGAGTAATCAGTAAGAGTGTAATTATATAGGATAGGGTGACAAACGAGCACACAGTCAACCTGATGGTAAGTGATTGCTGTGACCCATAGACATCTACATCTAATCTCGATTACGAATCAAAATGCAGATGCGTTGTCACCCCTGAGGATTAAGATTTCAGTAAACAGGGTCTCCGGTTCTTTACACTCACTATACGAAACACAGCAGCGTTATGCTACTATTTCACGCTGGTGTGTGACAGCGTGGTCTTGCCCCGGTCGAGCAGACCCATTCGTATTGCAACTATACTACTACTACACTAATATAGCTGCAGCATGGCTCTACCATGTACAATAATTAATATACTTATATGATCAGCTTGCTGTTACAAAATTGAGTTTGCATCAGGGCCTGCAGGTTGCTGTAGGTGGGGAAGGGGTCTCTCCTTTCTTACACTAAAAGCGACTCGCTATGACATAGACATTTCACATTAAACCAAGGGCCGTGTGCCCCGCACACCCCCTAACACAGCCCCGCTCATTTTTTTTTCTATCGTTAAGTCAACATACCTGTTATAATTTTTTCTGTACTGTACAACTCTATTGGATCAGAGAGTATGTCATTAGCAGGGGCTGCTAAAATATTGTGTTCTCCACCCAAAATTAATATCGGCTGTTGATTGGGTACCGCTGTAAAATAAACACAATATGATTTTAACTGTCATTCACTTGTAAACTATCATTATTTCTACATTCAAGCTTACTTATAATCTAAAAACTAAAATAACGGAGTAACACATGAGTGCTATAAAATATTTGATTAATCGCACTTTTGTCAGATTCAAGAGGGTACTTTAAAAAAAATTGTATTGCAATAAAAACTTACATTTAGGCAAGGGTGGTGTTGAAATTCTAACGTAAGCTCTAGGACCTTCACCAACAGCGTTGCGCATTGCAACCGACACCTCGTACTCTCTTGCCGGCGCCAGGTTTTGAAACATATAAAATAAAGTGTTGTTCGATGCCGGCATGTCCTGTAAAATGTATTAGAAAGAAAAATTAATGGATCGAAGTTTTCTTAAATCATTTGAGCTATTAAATGGAAGGTGCTTAGCCCCTGTTTCAGTTTCACTCTCTTAAACACCCACCGGTTGATATGAAGTAGGCTATATAAGTATAACAAGTTGCAATAACAAATGAAATACAAATATGCATATAACAAGAACAAACAATAGCTCATTGAGTGCAAAACTCGTAGTAGAGGAGACCGATAAAGAGAGAATGTAAAGAAATAAAATAATCACTCAATCTGAAAAGCATGTTGTTAATATAGTAATAATAAAATTTTCAGGTACATATATAAAATAGCATGTTACATCTTATATATACATACACACACACACATATATATATATATATATATATATATATATATATATATATATATATATATATATATATATATATATGACTGTATTATTTTAATTTAATTATTATATTAATTTTATTTTAAAAAAGCTGCTAATCTAAAACCTATACAATATAGCAATACAATAAAATATTGTTTAAAATTTAAATTGTACTAAGTTACAAATTTACCTCTCTGCTTCGTAAATGTTATTCTTATTCAGCATGTTGTGAAACTGTTATTGGCTAAGTATACTATATATTATTTTTTTAAATATGTTTGTAAAAAAAGTGCTGTTGATTTTCCTAACAAATAAATGAATAAAATAAAAAAAACTGCATTACTTGCCTCCAATGCGTCGTTAGTGTTTGGCTGGGTATCGGCGAGCCTCAGTACGTAAGAAATCAACGGTCCGTTGGGGAAAGGTCCCGGCTCCCAGGAAATGGCCACTCTACTGGGATCAGGCGCCGCCGCGCGCAGCGCTGCGGGCGCGGAGCTGGGCTTGCCGCTCTCCAACGTCGAGATCACCACAGAGGGAGCCGAGTACACTGGCTCACCGCTACCCACACGACCGGATAAGAAGATTGCAACTCGGAACTGAGCGATTGAAAATAATTTAGTTCTCGTTAATTGAAAAAATAAATAAATATAATGATATTTTGGAAGTGAAAACTTCTTTAGCGGCGTTGGACACTTGTTCCGCAATGGGTAAAAATGGTTTAACTCGCGTCAGGACACGTGACCCTGATCGAAAATGTGTAAGACGGACGGCGTAGGAGGGGAAGTATCCCCCTCTCTTTCTACCGCGCGGCGGCCTGCTGTTTCGTTTAGGCGGCGCAGGGCGCTTGCGCGAATGTAATATAAATTGTCATGTTTGTGTACGATAGCGCAATAAATAAATATTGTATTCTACCACTTAAATGATGTACTTTTATACTGATAATCAAAGCAATTCGTGCAAAATTGTTCCCTAACCATTCCAAAATATCAAAAATGTACAACGTTAATATTCAAGTTTTCACTTCGTATTTTTAATTTATGCATCGATTTATAAAATGTAGTTTTCATATTGAAGCGATATCACTTAATTTTAATTTTTCTTTTTTATTCTGTGCTTTAGAGTATACATAAGCAAGTTACTTTGTTTTCTAAAGCTAATAGTAGGAATACTATTCTAAAAGATGCAGGCCGTCTGCCCTGCGTGACATGTACAGACAAATCTTTTGCAGCAGTGCGGTTTAAATTGCAATTTAAAGTGCTAATTTATCACGTGCTCGGCGGTGAAGGAAACATTGTGAGGAACCCTGCACGTCTGAGAAATAAAAATATTTCGAAGACTTATAAAGTCTATATACACGAACTGGATCAGCGCGGCGGGTTCGTACCTATAACTTTACTTCTTTCTTTAATGTGTGCTAGCTCTGAATATGTCCGACAACTGTCTTAAAATGAGGATGATATGATGATGTAATGAAGCGTTATGAAAGGTGTTTATACTTAATATTACTTATAGGTTTTTAACCACGTACTCGGTATTTAGTGTATGGCCGCAGATTGTCTACGTGAATGATAGAGCGATCAGAGTGACTTGTATTCGAATAGTATTGCCAGCTACCAGGTAGCTCTTCGTATCGCCACTGCACCAAGTAGCTCAGGTTTGCTAGATTAGGCGCTTCCCATACGAGTGACAGCGACGTGGCTGTTAGGCTGTCTGCTACTAGTGCAGGGGCGGTGGGTGTTCCGATCAACTCTGTAAGGGAAGAAATTTGACACAATTAAATACATTTGCATAATCTTTAATTATTCCTTCATTGAGATCATTATGAAAGAATTGAGAACTTTTTTGGTACTTTAAGTCAGGTAACGGTTAAAATTTCGGCTTGAACTAGATTACATTTGCTTCTAAAAAATTCTCGATGTTCAAACAGTCATGACATGACAGTGTTTTATTCCACAAATATAGTCACTGTTCCCTATATAAAAAAGTACTCTGTGATTCACTGTACTACTGTATACAGACCAGTTTGACCTACACACGTCATATATTGATGAGCCTGAATGACGTACTGTATATAGTCTGTGCATATTGAGTCATCGACACACCACACATGGCCGAAAGGTCTAGATATCAGGCCATAAACTCCAAAAAAAAAAAAAGACACACCACACAATTTTGTAATTAGTAATATTTGGACATACCTCTGATCTTTTGGTAATACGTATTGAGAGCTTCATTGCAACCCATCACACAGTATAACTCCCGCGAAAATACAGTTTCCGATGTGACATTCTGTAAAAAAGTAATATTTTTTTCAAAGGGTAATTCGTAAATATAACCAGTTAGTAAACAAAGGTAACGCTAGTAAACTTACGCAAACAATCTGACAGGAGTTTTTCAGTCCCTGCTGCCACAGGCTGCAACCTAGTGTGCACTGAAAATAGTAAAAAAAAATTACATTGCCTATATAAAAAAAATAGGAGCCCAACCATGCTATATTGGATGATAATAACTAAGGAACGTTAAACTTGGCATACTGCTTTTAGATAGTAAATTAATTTTTAACTCCTTTTAGTTAGTAAATTAATTTTTAAGTCTGCATATCTTCAATATTTGGGCTCATTACAATTACTTATGTTCAACATATATTCGATAACACAAAACGTACATATTAATTTTAGCTTTAATGATATAGGTAATATTCATTTATCATTTATTTGAAATAATAATTTCTTCGCGCGCTTCTGCAACTGCTCCCGGTAGTGGGTACTGTTGTTTCCATCCAAGTTCAAAATGATTTTCCTAGAAATTCCTTATAAAGTTCAACTTCTCAGATTTTTTTCATATTTTCTAAACGTATGGTTCAAAAGTTAGAGGGGGGGGGGGGGGACACATTGTTTTTTACTTTTGCAGCGATTATTTCCGAAATTATTGACATTATCAAAAAATGATCTTAGTAAACCCCTATTCATTTTTAAATACCTTTCCAACAATATATCACACGTTAGGGTTTAAATTAAAAAAAAATCACTTCCCACTTTACATATATGGGGGCTACCCTAATAAAACATTTTTTTCCAATTTTTATTTTACCACTTTGTCAGCGTGATTGATACACATATTGGTACCAAATTTCAGCTTTCTAGTGCTAACGGTCATAGAGATTAAGCGAGGGCGGACAGACGGACAGACAGACATGGCGAAACTATAAGGGTTTCTAGTTGACTACGGAACCCTAAAAAAAAAATCAGTTAACTAGACTCTGATTGTGTTATATACACATTTAAAACTATAGTAGAATTCACCGTTCTTGTTTTTTGATGTTTTTTTATAGAATAAGGGTGACAAACGAGCACACAGTCCACCTGATGGTAAGTGGATGCTGTGGCCCATAGACATCTACATTTATCCTCGATTACGAATTAAACGCAGATGTGTTGTCACCCCTGAGTACTAAGATGGAATGCCTAGTTTCCAGTAAAAAAGGGTCTCCGGATCTCTCACCATACGAAACACAGCAGTATTAAGCTGCTATTTTACGCTGATATGCTGTGAGGGCGTGGTCTTTCCCCGGTCGAGCCGACTCATTCGTGCTACAACCACAATATAGCTGCAGCGTGCCTCTACCACGTTTGTTGATTAATCTTTCCACAATTTGGATAAAGACCAACCACAAAACACAAAAAATTAACCCGGACCTTTAGATATATTTTACTTTGTAAAATAAGACAAACTTGTTTCTTTAACGGCATCACTTTAAGTATCTACCTAAAGCGGATGCAGCAGAGCCCGTATTTACGTTCATTTGATTTACTAAATACTGACTCGACTAATATTAGGATAACACAATATCCTGAAAATAAAAACAATAATGTAATTTATCTTTATGTGTTAAAATTTACATATATTATAAGGGTTGCAAATCTTTTTTAGATCCCAAAACATAAAGTCGCCTTCCATACCAAGTATCAGAACTTTGTTTGTTGTTATTTACGTTCGTTTTTTGTAGTATTGTAAACGTTCGCGAGGACTTGATTTCGCGTGTGTGTTTACGACTCACACGTGTTCATGTTGTAACTTCATCTAAACATTCACGTCATATTCTTCGGGTTGGTACTCGAGTGCAAGATTTTTAAAAAGTCTCGTTATCTCAAGTTTTTACTGACTCAGTGAGGAAAGAAATATACTGTTAAAAGATTTAGTTGCTTTACTTTTTATAATGTTTAAAGTTTTTATCCACAGTTTAAATAATTTTTAAGGTATATTCAACATAACATAGTTACTAAGTAAATACAAATACAATTATCGTAAAGCTCTGTTTATTTTGTGCATAAAACCGACAACTGTTGGAGAAGAAAAGTTGCCAATTGGCTCTGCTTTGGCGATGTGTCGATGGATTCAAGGGGTACAAGACCGTGTTTTGTAAATATATAGGTATAATATAAATATAGGACTGACATATATATTTTATAAATATATAGGTCGGCCGATTGCGATGGTATACGGTCTTTTTTAGCATCCTACCCTTGGGGACGTGTTTGCTTCTCGCCGGACGGTCCTAGCGTTATTGCTGATTCTGTCGCTAATGTAGTACTTCAGGGTATGGAACTTTTTATTCCGTCCTCTGTGGTGCCCATCGGAGGCAGATCCCAGCCATGGTTTGGTCACTCCTGTAAAATAGCATCACGCTATAAGCAAGAGTGCTACCGGGCCTGGGCTAACGCATCAACGTCTCCGGAAGGTAAACATCAGCGCTCTTAAAAAGAAGTATAATTCCGCCTCCAGGTCCTTCAAAAGAGTCGTTGCCAAGGCAAGGTCTGAGCACATCGGCAGAATTGACGAGAAGCTAGTTCGCCTTCGTTCTGGAACCCGTGTCTCGCCAAGGCTGTCCAAGGGAACTTCTGTCAGTCGTCTTTTCCGTCTTTGCACGGAGAGGACGACTCACTGGCTAACTTGCGTTGGCCAGTGAGTCGTCTGGCTCTTTGCATCCAACTCGAACACACTACCGACCACCTCGGAGTGTGAGGGATCCATGTGGGATGTGCGGTTTACACAGCACTCGGTTCGCAAAGCACTCTTCTCCCTGGACGTCGGTAAGTCGAGTGGGCCTGATGGGTCCCTCCCATTGTTTTGAAGTGTTCCGAGTTGGCACCGGTTTTAACGCGTTTTTTCCGGTACTCCTACTCCCAAGGCGTAGTCCCGAATTCTTGGAAGACAGCTTTCGTCCACCCGATCCCTAAAAAAGGTGACCGCTCAGACCCGTCCAACTATAGGCCAATCGCCATCACCTCCTTGTTCTCCAAAATAATTGAGTCTATTGTAAACTGCCAGCTCATGAGGTACCTTGAGGATAATCAGCTGATCAGTGACCGCCAATACGATTTTCATCGTGGTCGATCAGCTGGTGATTTTCTGGTCTACCTTACTCATAAATGGGTGGAGGCAGTAGATTCCAAGGTTGCGTGCTATCACCAACGCTGTTTCTTCTGCATATCAATGATTTGTTGTAAGCTGATAACATCCATTGCTATGCAGACGACAGCACTGATGATGCCTTACACCCCGGCCGTGCCAATATTTCTTGTGAAAACGAGTCTTTGTTTAACTGTCTCGGACTGAGGGCGACTAAATCTAGTCCAGTTCAATCCTCAGAAGACAGAAGTTTGCGCGTTAACCGCTAAAAAGAACCCCTTTGTTGTATCTCCTCAGTTTGAAGGCACTCCCCTTGCTGCCTCAGTTGGCATCGGAATCCTCGGCGTCGACATATCCAAAAGTGTGCAGTTTCGTGGTCACTTGGAGGGGAAGGCCAAATTGGCCTCAAAAAAGCTTGGCGTGCTCAACATGGCGAGACAGTATTTCATGCCGGCACATCGCTTACAACTTTACAAAGCGCAAGTTCGGCCTCACATGGAATACTGTTCTCATTTCTGGGCCGGAGCACCCCAGTGACAGCTCCTTCCACTTGACCGCATCCAGCGCAGAGCTATTCGAATCTTCGACGACCGAGTTCTTTCTGATCGGGTCGATTCACTGGCGCTGCGTAGGGATATTGCATCCTTTGCATTTTCTATCGTATCTACCATGGGGAGTGTCCTGAGGAATTGTTCGGATTAGTTCCAGCCGCCAAATTTCACGAACGCACATCGCGTAAAAATTCCCGATACCATCCTCACCATCCGGATGCTTGGCGGTCCACTACTGTACGTTTTAATAGGAGTTTTCTTCCTCGTACAACTTCTCTGTGGAATTGTTTACCACCGGCGAATTTTCCGGACCGATACGACTTAGAGACCTTCAAGA
The DNA here is from genome assembly GCA_036936625.1 of Parnassius smintheus behrii. Lineage (NCBI taxonomy): Eukaryota > Metazoa > Arthropoda > Insecta > Lepidoptera > Papilionidae > Parnassius > Parnassius smintheus. The sequence goes on along the minus strand of JAUPFT010000015.1, from coordinate 27,453,211 downwards.
TAAGAGCTTACTCCATTCTAAAAGGCCGGCAACACATCTGCAATTCCCCTGGTGTTGCGGGTGATCATGGGCTCGTTTGCCCCCTCTTCTATAAAAAAATAATAAAAAGTTTTGTTTTGAAAATATGTATACGTAATGTAATAATGGCATTCCTGAAATGTAACAATTGCATTATAATACAATGATGTAATGAGATTTGAAAAGAAAGTGAATATTAAGTAACATTCTTTGTAACGGATTTTCACGGTCGAGTGGCGGCCTTTACGGATGGTGACTTTTACTCACCGGAAGACACAGGTGAGTACTCCTTAAATAGCCCCTATAACTAAATCTACAAGTACATAAAAATTCCCCACACTTGTAACCGTTAAAAACTTCCCTAAATAAGAATCATGATATTATCATACTGCGCTTAAATTGATCTCATAAATTAAATTAGAATCCAGGCGGGCGTGCGGTGTTCGGATAATGAAGTTATCAACAAAATGTCAGTCAGTGATCACTATATTATATACTCTTATGACAGCAAATAAATAAGCGTTTCGCTTGTTATTTATTTATTTTTATAATTTACTGGCGAAGTTATTAGTTAAGATTGAATTTTATTACAGTCAAAAAATTTACGAAATAACTTTTGACGTTTCTCATGAATCATTCCGCTTTGTCCACTTTTACTGACTCAGCGAGGAAACAAATATACTGTCACTATGTAGAATAAAATTGAAGGTAGTATTAACATTTACCAGGGTGCAAGGATCAGATCCACTTTACTTTATCAACCTGCCTGCTTAATGTAGAGAGTATGGGCAACATTTCAAGATATGCACGCTAGTTTGAAGATTCTTGACTTTTCTTCTTTCTTTGAAGTCTTTACTTTTGTCCAATTATGAACTTAATAGGTTTAAGGAACAAGAAGAAATTACTTTTAACGTTACGCTGGTGATGACTGACTTCCATTTTTAAATGGAATATGGAGGATGGAATAATGTTACAACTTGCTGTTAGCGTTTTCTTTTTTCAATTTCACAAGTTCAAAAATATAGTCTATATTATGTTCGTCTAGTAAAACTTGGAGAGCATATTGACAATTTAATAGAATGAACGTCGAATCGAACCATTTTAGGCAAATATATTTTCAATAAACTTGTATTAATCAGATGTAGGATCATCGTTCATATATTCGCATCATCCGTTGCATAAGGAGTTATTTCGTGATATCGTTAATTACCTTTCGCGGCACTACTATCTTGTTAATGGCACGCAAACTAGCATTGAGTCATGGCGCGGAACAATTAAAACAAGGCAACCGACGACTGCGTTATGATCTGTGGTGTTTGTTTCGGCTGCACAATTGGCGCGAGCCCGCGTCCGCCCGCACTTCCATATAAGAATTAGGGCACAGGAATCAGCGGGCTTATTACTTTAGCGATCAAACACGCGTCACAAACAATTTAATATGGTATACAGCTTACTTTGATACTTCAAGCGCTAACGCTGTCATTATCCATGATCATTACAATCTAGTCTAGTCAAAGTTCACTGCTGAACAAAGGCCTTGGGACAGATTAGGTGTTCAACAGTGCAAATAGACTTTTCATGATATTCAGATTCCCAAAGGTCTGTTTGGAAAATTTCGCGCGCTCGTTTTGTTGTAAATCATCATGCCTTTCGCTTTCGCACGTGATGTCGGCTGAGATAGCATGCATTTTAACCCCGCTCACAACTTAGTTCATGCCATCGACTAGGATGGAATCCACCTTATGAAGCAAACACTGTAGTATTGATTATTGCATAAATACTATACTAATTTCACATAAGATGTGAGGCACAAATTTTAATTTCTAATACAATTTTTTATATATCTCTTTATGTCCTTTGTCCAGTCCTTTTTGTATAATGTTAAGTTTCGGTTTAACCTCTTCAATAGCCAACAAATACTTTACATGCCTTATTGCATTTCATATATGATTTGAGTTTAAAGTAAAAAACAAGCACACATGGTTCAAGTAGTGATTTAAAAAATCCGACTGCGTAATAAGGTTTATTGCAAAAAGAAAAATGCAGACAAGGTTTTAATTATATGTAGTGTATATAAGTTTTAAATTATTGTAAAGTGATATATGTTTAAAAAATAATCCCGCTGGGTTACTTTCAGGTTGTTCTCAAGGACAGAGGTATTTTCAGAACTAGTGGTAAATAAAAAGTGGTAGAGTGTGCGGAAGAAATAGATATGCATACAATCGAAAACATTACCTTGTTTCTAGGATAGCCGTTAGTAGTAGTATATATATACGTGTGTGTTATTATATGGTTATTATTACTCCCACTTACTTTCAGCGGGATTAGTTATGTTGATGTTCTATGCTATTGGAAAATTAAAAATGTATGAAATACTTACCGTTCAGATTTAACTAGTCATGTCATGTCATAGCCGTTTATTTTTATAATTTTTAATTAGCATTATGTATATATAATTTTTAATTAGCATATTTTATTAACAAGTGTAGAATGTCTAGATGGCTAATCTCACTGGAGACATTTGTCAGTTCTCTTGATATTAAGATAATTTAACTATTGATATGAACTGATGATTGTCCAGATTTTTTGATAGTCAAATGCCCAAACACTCAAACTATACGTGGTAGACCCATGCTGCAGTTATATCAGTAGTATAGTTGTAGCACGAATGGGTCGGCTCGACCGGGGAAGGATCACGCTCTCACAGAATACCAGCGTGAAATAGTAGCATAACGCTGCTGTGTTTCGTATGGTGAGTGTAGAGAACCGGAGACCCTTTTACTGGAAACGAGGCATTCCATCTTAGTCCTCACGGGTGACAACGCATCTGCATTTTGATTCGTAATCGAGGATAGATGTGGATGTCTATGGGCCACAGCAACCACTTACCATCAGGTGGACTGTGTGCTCGTTTGTCACCCTATCCTATAAAAAAAATAGTCAAATGCCCAAATACTCAAACTATACGTGATAGACCCATGCTGCAGTTATATCAGTAGTATAGTTGTAGCACGAATGGGTCGGCTCGACCGGGGAAGGACAACGCTCTCACAGAATACCAGCGTGAAATAGTAGCATAACGCTGCTGTGTTTCGTATGGTGAGTGTAAAGAACAGGAGACCCTTTGTACTGGAAACGAGGCGTTCTATCTTAGTCCTCACGGTTTACAACGCATCTGCATTTTGATTTGTAATGGAGGATAGATGTAGATATCTATGGGCCGCAGCAACCACTTACCATCAGGTGGACTGTGTGCTCGTTTTTCACCATATCCTATTGTTACGAGCTTGAGGTTCGTGACAATAAAAATTGTCGATAAAATTACCTAAATTAACACTTTAATTTACTTTACACAAATTAAAGTTAAAAACACTAATAATAAAACACACTAATTCACTTAATTTCGCTCCGAAGCTTCGCTTGTGTCGCCGAGTTAAACTCTCTCTCGATCGCATCTTGCGCCACCTATTTATTCAAATCAGCAAAACATCCGGAATGTTCAAGTAAACACGCGCAAGGTACCGAGAAATCGAGTATAGATTTTCTAGAAACTTAGTTCTTCGGGCGGCGCTGTCGGTCGAGAGATCGGTGAGCAAAGCTCCCCTCGCTCTCGTTCCTGACACTAGATGGCGCTAGTTGACTTATTCACACAACACTGCCCCCTCCTAAGACATGCTCGTCCCGAGCATTATCGGTCCCATAATAACGCGCCAAGCGATCCACATGGACGATCTTAGGAGTCCCTATTGCGCCTTTCTGTATCCGGTAGGTCACATCGTTGATCCTGGTTACAATCCGGTACGGGCCGTCCCATTTAGCTTGAAGCTTAGGAGATTTCCCTTTGCTGCGGACTGGATTGTGCAACCACACTAATGAACCTTCGTTAAACCCTTTATTGTTCATTTTGCGGTCATACCGGGTTTTCATTTTCTCAGACATTTGCTGGCCCGATTGTCTGACGTGCTCATAAATGTCATTCATTTTGTTCCGAAAGTCATATGCATAATCGGTTATACTGCGTGGGGCATCAGGTGGTATCCCAGTGATCAGGTCTGCAGGCAGCCGTAATTCTCTTCCAAAGTTTGCGAAAGCTGGTGTCACTGCTGTACTTTCGTGAACAGAACTTCGATATGACAACAAAAATGGTTGTATGTGCTTGTCCCAATCTCGTTGCCGATTGTCTACAACTTTTGCTAGGTACCTCTCCAATGTCTGATTAAATCGTTCCACCATTCCATCAGATTGCGGGTGATAAGAAGTCGTTCTTGTTTTATGAGTACCCATAACTCGGCAAGTTTCCTGGAATATTTGAGACTCAAAATTCCTTCCTTGATCGCTGTGAATCTCTAAAGGTACTCCAAAACGACAGAAGACTTCATGAACTAGTTTATCTGCAACTGTTGAAGCTTCTTGATTTGGAATGGCGAAAACTTCTGGCCACTTAGTGAAGTAATCCATCACAACCATGAAATACTTGTTACCGCTTTCACTCTCCGGAAACGGCCCCGCCACGTCAATGGCTATTCTCTCCCATGGTGCACCAACATTCATCATCATCATCATCATTACAGCCTTTCACAAGTCCACTGCTGAACATAGGCCTCCCCCAAGTAATGCCACAAAGCACGGTCCTGAGCCACCTGCATCCATCGACTTCCTGCATGTCTTACCAGGTCGTCACTCCATCTAGTGGGGGGTCGCCCTACACTACGCCTACCGGTACGAGGCTGCCACTCGAGAACCTTTCTTCCCCATCGGTTATCGGTTCTTCGAGCTATATGGCCGGCCCATTGCCACTTCAGCTTACTAATCCGTTGGGCTATGTCGGTCACTCTGGTTTTACTGCGGATATCCTCATTTCTGAGTCTATCACGCAGAGAAACTCCGAGCATAGCCCTCTCCATAGCTCGCTGAGCGACCTTAAGCGTCCTCATACGGCCAGCAGTGAAGGACCACGTCTCAGATCCATAAGTCATCACTGGCAACACGCACTGGTTGTACAATCTAGTTTTTAGAGATTGAGGTATACCTGACGAAAAGATATGTCGTAATTTCCCGAACGCTGCCCAGCCGAGTTGAATCCGTCGATTGACCTCTCGGTCGAAGTTGGACTTACCTAGTCGGACTATTTGTCCCAGGTAAACGTACTCGTCAACAACTTCGAGCATAGTGCTCCCAACAACTACCGGCATAGGTGTGACATGGACATTGAACATGATCTTTGTTTTGTCCATGTTCATCTTAAGACCTATCCGTTGGGAGGCACTATTGAGGTCATTGAGCATAGTGCTTAAGTCCTCCAGCGATTCTGCCATAAGGACTATATCGTCGGCAAATCGAAGGTGAGTGATGTACTCGCCATTGATGTCAATACCGTATCCTTTCCAGTCCAGTAGCTTGAAAACGTCTTCCAATGCAGCGGTGAAGAGTTTCGGGGATATAACGTCACCCTGTCTTACACCTCTCTGCAGTTGGATAGGTTTCGAGCTCTGGTTCTGTACTCGGATAGCCATCATAGCCCTACTGTACAAACACTTCAGCACTTCGATATACCGATAGTCAACTTGGCACCGCTGAAGGGACTGTAGCACCGCCCAAATTTCGACGGAATCAAAGGCTTTCTCATAGTCCACATACGCCAGGCAAAGTGGCAGATTGTACTCTTCAGTCTTCTGTACAATCTGCCGCAGGGTATGTATGTGGTCTATGGTACTGAAGCCTTTTCGGAAACCGGCTTGTTCGGGAGGCTGGAAGTCGTCAAGTCTGCGTGCGAGACGATTCGTAATGACTCTCGAAAACAGCACGTAGACGCGGCTCAGAAGGGAAATCGGTCTGTAGTTCTTTAAGAGAGCGTTGTCGCCTTTCTTAAAGAACAAGACCACCGCACTTCTGCTCCACGCCTCTGGAGTAGTGCCACCATGGAGGACGGAATTGAAGAGCTTCTGAAGGACTACAAGTACCGGTGTTCCACCCGCTTTCAGAAGCTCCGCTGTAATTCCATCCTCGCCTGGGGCCCTGCCGTTTTTAAGGTGCTGGAGAGCCATTCTAATCTCGCTTAGACTGACGTCCGGGATATCATCGGAATAGTGTCGGATAAGACTTGCTCTTGGATCGTTACTCACACTTGCGTGCGGCTCCAACGATGATGTGTACAGCTGCCCATAGAACCTCTCAATCTCACTCAAAATCTCAGGTGTCCCGGAAACGATGTTGCCACACTCAGTCTTCAGCTTTGACAGTTGGCTCTTTCTGGCAGACAGATCTCTGGCAAAGACTTTGGAGCCCTGGTTCCGCTCGATCGCTTCTTTAATACGAGAAGTATTAAAGTTGCGTAAGTCTCGCCGCATGCATTTGGAGATCTGTCTGTTCAGTTGCCTGTATGCTGTCAAATCTGTTGACGATTGCAGCCTCATCTCCCGTCTAACAGCCATGAGATTAAGAGTGTGATCGGAGAGTTTTTGTGTTCTTCTGCGGCGGGTCTTGCAGAACTTAGCTCCGACCGCATGGACAGTTTCCACGAGCTTGTCGTTCATATCGTCCACTGCATTGCAATCTTCTAGGCACTGGAAGCGGTTACGTAACTCGAGCTGAAAGGTTTCGGGATTCTGGATTAGAGCATGAGGGGGACGGAGCGTTGACTTCATTAGACGAGACCTCTCCAACTTAACGTTTAGGTTCAGTGTGCCTCTAACCATTCGGTGATCGCTGCCAGTTTTCACCCTTGCGATCACTGAGACATCACTGAACAGTTGGCGTCTGGTCGTCATAATGAAGTCAATCTCATTTTTTGTCGAACCGTCGGGGCTCGACCAGGTCCACTTCCTGTGGGGCCGGCATTGAAGTTGTACACCAACATTGTACAACTTCAATGCACCTCTACTACGAGTCTGAGGTCCCTTTACAGCCGCACAACTTGTACATTTGCGACACCAGTCCTCGACATCGTTTCGACAGTGGACCCAGTAAAACCGTTCTCGGATCTTCAGTAGAGTTCGTTTAACTCCCAGATGGCCTCCTGAATAATCATTATGGTACAGCTGTAGAACATCCGGTACTTTAGCTTTAGGGACAACCATTTGTAAATGACAGCTGTCTCCCCGAACATTTTCCCATTTACGGCACAGAACTCCATCCTGAAGCAGCAAGCTATCCCACTGGGCCCAATAGCTTTTAGTGATCGAACTCATCGCTGAGACGTCGCTCCACTTGGGCTTGGGAGCACTGGCCTTCATCCATTCCAGGATTGGCTTGATGTCCGGATCTTCCTGCTGTGCACGTTGTAAGCTGTCCTTCCACTCGTTGCTGAGGTGGTCTGCCCTGAGCATCCTCACGGATACCACTCCCTTACTCTCTTGCCTAGTACAATGTTTGCAATCTTCAGGACAAGGTCTTCGTGATAATGCATCTGCGTTGCCATGAGATTTCCCGCTGCGATGTTCGATCTCAAAGTCGTATTCCTGCAGTAGTTCAATCCACCTCGCAACTTGTCCTTCTGGATTTTTAAACTGCAATAGCCATTTTAGTGCAGCATGGTCAGTTCGTAAGTGAAATTTTCGCCCCAGAAGATATTTGCTAAAATGCTGCAACGACTTTACCACAGCGAGCAATTCGCGTCTTGTGACACAATAGTTCCTTTCCGGTTTTGACAACGACTTGCTGAAGTACGCTATCACGACCTCTTGGTCACCACTCCGTTGAGACAGCACACCGCCAAGTCCTATATCACTTGCGTCTGTGTCAACTATAAATTCTTTGCTTGCGTCAGGGTATCCCAAAATAGGTGTTTTGCACAGACGGTCCTTGAGCTCCTGGAATGCGATATTGCAACTTTCATCCCAGCAGAAATGTCGCTTCTCCTCGGTTAGCTTGTGCAGAGGTTTGGCTATATCTGCAAAGTTCTTCACGAATCGCCGGTAATAGGAGCACAAACCCAAAAATGCTCTAACCTGCGTCTTGTCTTTTGGAACCGGCCAATCCTTGACAGCGGCGATTTTATCTGGATCTGTGCGGATACCTTCTTCCGATACTACAAACCCCAAAAAGTTAACTTGCCGTTGGAATAGTGAACATTTCTTCGGGTTCAACTTGAGGTTGGCACTCTGAATCTTCATAAGCACGCGTTCCAGGTTTTGAAGGTGTTCCTCAAACGTACGGCCCACGATGATGATGTCATCCAAGTAGACCAGACAGGCATCGCCAATTAGCCGGGTAAGTACAAGTTCCATCAGCCTTTCAAACGTTGCAGGAGCATTGCACAACCCAAACGGCATTACTTTGAATTGCCACAGACCCTTTCCCGTCGAGAACGCAGTTTTCTCCTTGTCCTTAGGGTCAATTTCAACTTGCCAGTAGCCACTTTTTAGATCCAGCGTGCTAAACCATTTTACCCCTGTAAGCATGTCCAGCGTGTCATCAATTCTTGGCAAGGGATAGCTGTCCTTCTTTGTAACGTCGTTCAGACGGCGGTAATCAACACAGAACCGCATGCTGCCATCCTTCTTTTTCACCAGCACCACTGGCGAACACCATGGACTAGAGGAAGGTTCAATAACACCATCCTTCACCATTCCTTCAATCATGGTTTCCACTTCCTTTTCACGTGCTACCGGCAATCGTCTTGGCCGCTGACGGATAGGCAACTCTTCACCTGTGTTTATTTTGTGTTGAACTAAACCAGTCTTTCCTATGTCAGCATCGTTTGATGAGAATACATCGGCGTACTTGAGTAACAACTTCTTCGCCTTGACCAATTCGTTCGGGGAGAGAACACTGCGACAGTCTTCCAAAAGTGTGGTCACTCTCGTTTCTGCATCCTTGCTGGGGGTCCCAGTCGATAGATATTGGCACCGACGTAACCAATCCACTTCCTCACAAGTACCAATCAGTGTGCCTTTTTCTATAATCTGTTCCCGGTCGCAAAGGTTCAGCACACGTACTCCTGAGATGTCAGTGGTCTTGACCAAGGTTCGAGCTACTTTCCATGGACAAGTACACAACGGTGAGCTTGCCCAGTGTTTCGAGGAAGACTAACCGGAATAATCGTTTCCGATCTAGGCGGAAGAACAATCTTCTTGATGCTGTACACGTTCCCTGGTAACGCACCTTCCATAAAAAGTTCCTCCTGTCCACATTTCAAAACACCTTGCTTAACGTCGATCGTCGAGCAACAATTATTCCTCATAAAGTCTAAGCCTAGGATGCAGTCGTCCATTATATCAGCCACGATGACATTATGCAGGTAGATCACGTTGCCTAGCTTCAACTCCATCTCCTTCTCTCCACAGACGGGTATACGCTGACCGGTGGCTGTTACCAAATTAATGCGTTCTCGGTTGTATGCGGAGTCCCCAAGGAACTGACTTATAAGTTGGGAACTAACAACCGTACGAGAGGCTCCAGTGTCTATGGTCAGTTTACACGGCATTCCGTTGACCTCACCCTTGATGATTAGACTGTTCCCATCATGGGTTTGTGAGATCGAGATCCTTGGGGCTCTTTTAACATCAGCCAGCACCTGCCCCGCAGTTCTGGCTTTTACTCGTTTCCCTGCTGCTGCTGGGCGATGCGGTTGGCCGCACTACCCTCCTGAGATCGTTCACCTTCCCTTTCTAGGGTTCGCTTAGGGCAGCTGGATCGAAGGTGGCCCTTTTCCCCACAGCCATAGCACCTTGGGCTGTATCCTTTGTTGCGGTCGCGAACTGTAGCTGCTGCAACCTCCCTGACGCGATGGGAACGATGATCCTGCCGCACGGCTTCCACTTCCAGTGCACGGGCCAAGGCGTCCTTAGGCGTCTCGTGGTGCCCGAGCCTCACAGCAGCTCTGACTTCCAGGTCGCGGATGCCGTCGATGAATGTCTGTACCAGGTTCCCTTCGATGAGTGCAGGTACAGACCGGTATGCTTTTCGCACCAGCTTCTCCACTTCTAGAGCCCACTGCTGCAGGTTTTCGTTGCTGCGCTGCACACGATCTTTAAGCTGTGCACGAAAGACGTGTTCCAGGTGAGCGTCGCCATATCTCGCCTCCAATGCCTCAAGGAGTTGCTCATAAGTCACTTCCTCACCGAGAGCTTCCAGAACTGTTAAGGCCTGGTCGCGCAGGCCTAGTGTGAGAGCAGTCATGGCCTGGCTTTTATTCCAGCCGTTCGCCTTCATAACAGCCTCGAACTGGATCTTGTAGGCTGACCAGGAAGAGGTACCATCGAACGGCGGCACTTTGAATCCACGTAGCGAAGGTGTTGTAACTACTACGGGAGCTGTTGTTCCATCACCCAGTTTGAGGTCGTCCAGTGTTTTCTTCACATCAGCCACCACGTAATCAACCCGATTGTTCACTTGGTCGATTTGGGTTTTAGCTTCCTTGATTTGGGTTTCAGCTTCCGACAGGCGGTTGTCATGTTGAGCAACCCTATCCTTCACCTCCTTTATCTCTTTCCCAAAGGTAGCATGAAGGTCCTTAATGAGGAGCATCTGCTCTTCCAACCGACGGGCCTGTTCCTCCTGTCCGCTCTGCAGCTGCTCTTTCAACTGACGGACCTGTTCCTCCTGTCCGCTCTGCAGCTGCTCTTTCAACTGACGGACCTGTTCCTCCTGTCCGCTCTGCAGCTGCTCTTTCAACTGACGGACCTGTTCCTCCTGTCGGCGGCTCTGTTCGTCCTGTCCGCCCCGCAGCTGTTCTTCCAACCGACGGACCTGTTCCTCCTGTCGGCGAGCCTGCTCCTGCAGCATCACTATCAGAGCACCTAAGTCAGGTGCCACAGACGTAGAAGCAGCTGACGGGCCGGCTTCCGTGGCCGGCGGCTGGCCCTCAGACATCTGCGGCGTTGCACCACCAAATCTCCTCTGGTCCGTCTCCTGCTGGCGTTGACTTCGGGTACGGACACCCTCCGTTTCCTCCTTAGGTAAAATCGGCATTATTTTATCCCACTTCTGACACCAATTGTTACGAGCTTGAGGTTCGTGACAATAAAAATTGCCGATAAAATTACCTAAATTAACACTTTAATTTACTTTACACAAATTAAAGTTAAAAACACTAATAATTAAACACACTAATTCACTTAATTTCGCTCCGAAGCTTCGCTTGTGTCGCCGAGTTAAACTCTCTCTCGATCGCATCTTGCGCCACCTATTTATTCAAATCAGCAAAACATCCGGAATGTTCAAGTAAACACGCGCAAGGTACCGAGAAATCGAGTATAGATTTTCTAGAAACTTAGTTCTTCGGGCGGCGCTGTCGGTCGAGAGATCGGTGAGCAAAGCTCCCCTCGCTCTCGTTCCTGACACTAGATGGCGCTAGTTGACTTATTCACACAACACTATTTAAAAAACGCTCCTCAATTTTAAGACGGCGTTAGGTCTCGCGGTGTCACAGTCATTTTGTCTTCAAGGGATGGAGACAGTACGAGACTTAACGGCGGCGTCTTAATATTGAGTATTCGGGCATAAGTAAGTATATTAATTAACATAACTAGTAGCCTAAGTCTAGGTAGTAGTATGTATTTATAAACAATGTTGCCATATTTCTATATCAATGTTTACATTAGATCTTAAATTGTTAAGTGTCCACCGATATCTCTATTTTCTAATTAATCATTCAAAGAATAGACACTTTTGTATAATATTTATAGCACATTTTTTTGCACTAAATGAAATAAAATATTTTTTGTATACTTTATTTATATTGAAAAAACAGTTTTAGAAAATACACCTTAAAAATACAATATGACACAAAACACATTTTTTAATATAACATCAAGTGCCTAAAAACACTTTTTATGATGGTAAAAAGGTTGACTGGGGTTGGCAGTTATTTAACTGATAACTGATAAGTTAATACATAATAAGTTATACAAATAAACATTATTGCACTACTGAATCATCTTATATGTAAATAAATTGGTTATTTGAATAATAATAAAGTATTTATGTTCAACAAATTCCCTCCGCTGTGATGATCAGATGTCACAACGCCACGCCCAAATAACACCCCCCCAATCCAATTTACTGGTGGCAAGCGGATGAGTCCGTTCAAAAATCATGATATGTATGTGAACTTCCTTTAATTTGTTTATTTGAAATATGTCACAAACTTATTAAAGTTACAGTATTGTGCACGACAATCGCAGTATACACCGGTATAGACTAACGCTCATTAGATAGATGTAACATCGTAGCTTATGATAAAGTCTTAAAGAAGTTATTAAATAAATAAAAATTGATGTTAAAGTTTGTTTCACGGTTTACGTACAATGTGTACTTAGTGTTCCCAGGTATAGAGAAAGGATTAGGCGTAATATTACATATATTAGCTTATTAGGTTTGTTTATAATAAATAATTGCTTGTTTGAATTAGTTAATTATGTTGCTACTATTTTAATGAATATTTTGATATAAGTACTTAAAGATGGCGTATCAATTTCCATATTGCTAAATTGGTAAGATCTTATTATAAAATAAATTACAAAATAAATACATTGTACTCGATGAAGCCAGTATGCGTTTCTTAGCTGAAAGGGAATAGAGTATTGCTTTTGTTACATCCATGAAGAGAGCTGCCACGTGCTGGTATTTAGAAATAATTATAAAGATATGCTGTGGTTATTATAACAACTAAGTAAATTAGGGTATAATTAACCAGCATCCTGTCTCGTGCCCTAATAATAACAAAACAATAGTAACTCCCTTTACAGTCATTAAAGTTGTCGTTTTAGTTAATTGTCGGAGCGATTTCGGAAACGCGCTCGGAAGTCCAATTGAGAGCGCAAGCATAGACCGGATGGAGGGCGTTCTGAAACCACTCACGTCTAGCATTAATAATTATGACTTTCTGCGAGAAATCTCAATTAAATTTTTACCTTTTACTAAAAAAATATTAAAAAAAAGGTACAAGTAAATTATTCTAAATGTAGGAAACCATTATAGGATCATTGTAGTACACATTTCTAAGATATATGGATGGATTGCCGACTCTTTAATTATTATATGACTAGCTTACCAGGCAGACGTTGTTCTGCCTTTTTCGACGACCCTTTGTCATGTCCTATTAAAAATCCAAAAAAATTGTGGGTCATGGACATCTTATCTCTCAAGTTGGATCAAACTAAACACGGTGTGCAAATTTGATTAAAATCGTTTAAGTAGTTTAGGAGTCTATCGCGGACAAACAACGTGACATGTAATTTATTATTATAATATGATGTGATAAAGCGAACATTATGCACTGAGGGTAGTTTTAAAAACAAAAATAGTTTTATTAAAAATAGTGATGTACATTCTGTAAATACTAGGAACAAGCACAAGTTAGTTATACCAGTTACTCGACTCCAAAGAGTCAGTAATTTCTTCATGGGGTAATGTACACGCTTTTACAACAAAGTTCAAGAAAATTTGCACACCTTATCTATCAAAAGGCTTTAAATATTTATTAAGAAAATTGTTTAGTAAGGGTTATTATACTACTAAAGAACATGTACCCTTTAGTAGTTTAGTAGTTTTGATAATAACCCCTGGGAATGAGGTGATCGCTACCATGCTGTTTCTTAATATTTTCATAATAGTTGTATGAAATATTATAAGTATTGTAAATTCTGCTTTTTAAAACAAAAAGTTCCGCTGGGTTTCTTGCTGGTTCTTCCCAGGATAGAGGTTTTTTTCGGAATCAGTAGTAAAAGTAAAAATGACTCAGTAAGTATTACATTTAAAATATATATTGAATAAAAAAATGATTCTTATCTATTTTATTCTGTCATAGTAAGAATCGCACTTCATAGGTGTTCCAAGGGGCAATTAACCTCTAGTGAGATCAAAACAAATTCAACACGGGCGAATGATAACAGTGCGACAATTTTGCAAGTTTTATTTAAATTAATTAAAGATAGCACTATCAAAACTGATTTGTCAACAGGCGCCAGTAGAAATCGAGTATCGACATAATATTATGTACGAGTATGTTGCTGTTTTTATAATAACAGTATTCGTTAGTGACCCGTGATAAACTTTGATAATTATAAGTAGCCCATGTCTTATAATGCGATGTGATCAACTCATGAAATGTGAGAGGAACAGAAGTGTGGAGTGCAAAATGTAAACGAATGATGGTGGTTCTTTTCATAAAATTTATTTATTTATTTAAAACTTTATTGTAATAGCCATAATGGATACAAAGGGTGGATTTAATGCCAGTTAGCATTATCTGCTGGTAAACCCATGGCGTGGGGAAAAATTAGTAGCAGGTAACTTAAATAACTAGTATAATAAATTTAAATAGATATAAGACACCAAATACACAAAACATTACATACACATACATACATAAATACTCACGCCTGTCACCGAGAGGGGTAGGCAGAGACTACAGACTTAGATTTGGCACAATCCTGACACACCTCTCTCGCCTCCTTCACATCCATATACCTACGCATACATGCTCGTCGGTTAAGGGTAGTCCTAATTTGGCCCGTTTTCAATAAATCGCTAATTTGGTCGATACATTTTGGCCAAGGACCTCCCTTTCCGACTCTGCCATTCACTTCTGCAACATAAATTTTCTTTGTCACTCTTTCTTCATTCATTCTTTCCACATGACCAAACCACCGAAGCATTTCTTTCTTAATTTAAATAAAATTCAAATACACTAAAGACATAAAAAAGCCTTGTAAATTACACAAATACATAATAATCCATACATAACAATTATCCTTAATACATATACATACATACATACATATATACATGTATATATACATAACAACAACATATATTATATCTAAATAAAGTTAGCAAGCAGTATTTTTTTGCGCCCGATGCAAATATGGGCAACCCTCTGGAAAGCGGGGGAGGGAGGCGGTGAATGCTCATAGCATACCACGCAGCCAGCTGCGTGGTTATGTGGAGACTTTTACCCACTAAACACCGCCTTTATGGATTGGCTTACCGATCTGACGAGAGATCTCTAAGCCGTATATGAAAGCGACCCTCCTTGGCAGAAAGGAGGGCGCTAATTGACATTATAAAGACGACGTTGTTCCCGAACAATCTTTTGAAGGCTACCTTATTTGGTGTTTACTTAATGTCTTCTGGTAAGGAGTTCAAGAATAGTGTCGCCTAAATGGTAAAAAAATTGCCGATAAACCAGTAAAATACCTTGAACTGAAATATTCAGATTGGATAAAGAGCGAAGTACCCTATCTTGGTTAGAGGAAAGGTATTGAAATTTGTCTTGAAGGTAGGAGGGGGAGAACAAATCATATAAAATAGAGTGGAGAACACACAGTATTCTAAAAGTGCGCCTTTCTAAAATAGTTAGCCATATAAGACGAATACGAAATTGAGAGATGTGGTCATATTTTCAAATGTCGAAAATTAACCTAATGCAGTTATTTTAAGAAGGCGCTCAAGCTTCTTGAGAAGATTTTGGTTCAACAAACATTTGCATAATCAATGACAGGCAAGACGAGTGTTTGAACACGCATAAGCTTAGTTTTGTATGGGAAAAAGCTTTTTACACGGTAGAGCGATTTTAAGGTAGCAATGACTTTGCGGCTGACCTCGGAGACTTGTTTATCCCAGTTCAAGGTTTTATCCAAGTACAGACCCTAAATATTTTACCTAGTCAGAGAAAGAGATCAAATTGTCATTAGAAAATACGAATGGCAAGGAACTGATGTCAAATTTTACCAGCATTCTTGAGTTGCCAACAAGCATTGCTTGAAATTTAGATGAATTGACAGGAATGCCAAAACTGGATGACCAGTCCTAAATGGCTTTCAATTTAAAAATTAATTTAGCAATAGCATTATGTAGGTAATCGATATCCGATTGCACATATATTTGGAGATCGTACGAACGATCAATTACGAAGGATATGAAGTTTATGAATACTGATAATAATATGGGAGATAGAATTCCACCCTGCGGCACACCAGAATCAAGCTACTACTACTACTTAGAAGTCACTTCCCTTACGTGGACTGATTGCTGGCGGTCACGAAGATAAGAGGAAAACCATTCCAAGACCAAGAGAGGAAATTTAAAATGAGAATTTAAAATGTATCCTACATAGAAGTATATCGTGGTTAACTGTGTTAAAAGCTCTTACACATCACCACTGTTACTTTTTGGTAACAATTCCGTGTTTTATATCCTTAGTAACGTTTAGCAAAGGAGTGATGGTGCTGGGACCGGAGCGAAACTCAGACTTATAAGCACTTAGTAGGTTATTTTTAGATATAAAATTGGAGATTTGCTTACATGTATACACAGGCCTCTAAAACTTTGGAAATAAAGAGATATTTATTTAGTTTATTAATTTAGTTGCTACTTTATTCTATATGAATTATACATTAAGTTGCTAAGATCCAGATAAATTCATTCATCATTAATTCAGACTATGAAATTCTGCTGTTGAACGTAAGCTTTCCTGTAGAATGCTAGAATATCTCATAAGTTATTTGTAACAGTAAACACGCTTGGCAAGCGGGTTGCAAACGCAGTTTTTTTGTTCTGGTTATGAAGCCGACAAACAAGATGGCCAAGCCTCAACCAACGCGAGCGGGGGCAAGTTTATACAAGGCTAGTGCTGCAGTCCATATGTTGGCTAAGTTTGAATGAGTGAAGCCGACTAACATGTGGACACAACTTGCCGAGTACGAGCAAGCGTCTTTGATTTATGCAAAAAAACCGACGCTGTTCCAAAGTGAAACGAGTAGAACGAATGGGTCGGCTCGACCGAGGAAGGAACACGCTCTCACAGAATACCAGCGTGAAATAGTAGCTTTATGCTGCTGTGTTTCGTATGGTGAGTGTAGAGAACCGGAGACCCTTTTTACTGGAAACGAGGCATTCCGTCTTAGTCCTTACGGGTGACAACGCATCTGAAATTTGATTCGTAATCGAGGATAAATGTAGATGTCTATGGGCGACAGCAACCACTTACCATCAAGTGGACTGTGTGCTCGTTTGTGACCCTATTCTATAAAAAAAAATACACGTTGGCGCTCACGTGCACTCGATCAGCTAGGAGAGCGACGACGAGCAATAGCGAGGCGGGACAAATGGGGTGTCTATAAATTAGTACTCGCTTTCGTTCGGTCAAGGTGTATAGCCGGCCTTTGAAAGGCTGCCCATCTGATATTTTCCCTCTGACGGCTCTTACGACACCCACGGGACGATATGGGGTAGTGGATATTCATGCATCGCCATTACACTGTTGAAGATCCAGAGACCGTAAAATGTTGTTGTCAAACATATTTTTAAGGTACCATATGGTTATAAGTATAAACTGCGCAATTAAAACGTTTAAATCTACTTATGAGTATGTTGTATTCGCTTAAGCATTTAGGCTTAATTATCTTTATTTAAGATTGTCCTTCATAATGGATTCGGTCGCGGCGGCCACTAGACCAGCCATATGCGCAGGACAGGTTATAGTGCATGAGAATGTGCGCTAGCACAGGTGTCCACATAAGCCCTCACTCTCATAGAGGGACCCAATGGGACGGTAAACCGACACGACCGGAGAGAGATCAGGCGCAGGATCATCGGCTTTATGTGCTTTCCGAGCCACGGGTGAGTGACACCGCCAATTTCCTGACTCCGAGCTGTGAATTTGTTGACTGATAATATCAATCACCAATAACTAAGGTCCGGTTTACATTTTGATAAGTGACAAGTGCGAGTGGCAAGTGCAAATGACAAGTGTGATTGATAGAATCAGGCGTTACTTTGCGGAAATCCATTATGATAAAAATATTAATTACTTCGCAACCTTCAGCTAACTAAATACAGTGATGTGTCTTACCTGGATTGAAGAGCACCTCCCGCCCTCCCTCAATTGCATGCACTAACTCCGTCACCACTAGTCCCAGCACCACTACTCCCAACACCACTACTCCCGGCACCACTACTTCCAACACCACTATTCCAGGTAAGACACACCATCGACGATAATACTAATAGCGGTCAGCCGCCGGGAGTAGTGGTGCTGGGACTAGTGGTGACGGAGTTAGTGCATGCAATTGAGGGAGGGCGGGAGGTGCTCTTCAATCCAGATAAGATACATCATTGTATTTAGTTAGCGGAAGGTTGCGAAGTAATTAATATTTTTATTAAAATGACAAGTGTTTAGTGCATGTGAACAGGCAGTGACAAGTGATAGGTGGGAATAAAATATGCACTTGTCACTTTTCACTTACCACTTCTCACTTGCTGCTCGCACTTGTCACTTCTCAAAATGTAAACTGGACCTGACTTTGGCAGGAGCCGGAAATCGAATACCACAGGATCAGCAACCGCTACTACTAGACCAACAAGGTAGTCAATTTGAAAATAAAAGCTATTAGCGATAATATTAGTGGTAATAGTACTACTGATATTTTTTAAATATTCCTCGATGCTTACAAATTTAGACTAGTAACTCTGAAGTTTAAATATATACATATATCTACACATCAGACAGGTTTCCATTTATCCTGTATTGTTACGCTGCTGAATCCTATTGTTACATATTATATCGTCTCTTAAATGTATAAAACAGGTTAACATGCACACTAAAGTTTTAAAGCGCACCGTCAACTGTGACACTATTCAAAAGGGAGCCGAAATACGTGTTCAGGTCACGCGCTGGCCCACGCCAACCGCTTGACTCCGGCAATTGGATAATGGTAGAGCAAATTGGGACCCACCGGGGAGTTTCCCACTCGGCTCCGATACTCTTGATGATCAAGAGCTGTCTTTTGCTCTCCAAATAACATTCCGTTGGCCTATATCAGGCGTTTTAAATGACATACACCGACAGCCTCTTTCGTCGTTTTTGGAATAATAGTAAACAAAACTATGTGATTTGCTTTTCTTTTTAGAACTAAGTAGTTTGAAAAGTAATTTTTGGGGATCACGAATATCTAAAATCGTAACAGAAATAGCTAACCTAATATCGTTATGATACAGCATCGTTTCATTTTAATATGTAGGTATGTAATATTTTTAAACGTACCGTCATTCCGTCCTTGGTTAGACATTATCTCGTTAGTGTTTAGAGGCTTGACATCACGACATCGTTTATTCCCAATAAAGTAGAGGATTATTCTATTTTAACTCATCTCTGTCTCTGTTGATGGCCCAATAAATGAACAATAAATCAAAACAGTCTTTGGTCGAGTATCATCATTTCGCCGAGCGAATGGACGGGTTGAGTTTTAAGGGGAGGTGTTGAGACTCCAGGGGTAGTGGGGCAAGGGGAGAGGGGGCTTGCTTGGGACTGAATGGGCAAAGCGCAGGCGGGGAACGGTCGCGTAATGAGGAAATGAGAATTAGCGGGCGTCGAAACCGAATGCAGTTCTTTATGAGTACAATCTCTCTGTCATTACTTTTACTCTGTATGATGCAGTCTAGAAATTTTTATACGATTTCGTTAAAACTAAAAAAGAATAAGCATTATTTTTATAACTGTTAATGTCAGTACCTAGTAGTTAGTACAATATACAAATTATGTTAATTGAAGTTATTTTTTTTTCAGATTTTATGGTGTTTAATTAACATATTTTCTGTTCCCTATGTTTCCAATATTTTACAGCATCTGTGATCACGTAGTTACTGAGGTGTTCAACGTCCCAATGTTGACACGGGGTAGCCTCAGTTACCTTCAGCTTAATGAAACGCGATATAATTAGCGTAAAAACTAGTTTCATTCAATGTGTAGTGGACGCGTAAATAAAATTAGTTAAATGTATGATTAGTAGTTAAATGTTATTAAATTTGTAATTGAGGGATTTACTAAAGCCTACATAGTAATAATTATTTAAAAAAGTAAACAATATTAAATTTTAATAATTTCGAATTTCGAAATACAATACAATACAATACAATACTCTTTATTGTACACCAACAAAACATTAATAAATAATGAAAAAAAAAATAATGAGGGATAAACAAAAGGCGGTCTTATTGCTACATAGCAATCTCTTCCAGACAACCCAGAAGAGGAAATTAATAAAAATAAAAATAAGAATAATGGGTAGGGTGCACTAAATTAGACAAAAAAAATATAACTTATATACCATATAATGACAACATACTTAAGGTATATTAGTGACCATAACTAAGAGGAAATCGAATTATTATCAAATAATATTTTACATTTATTAAACATGTATAACCTACGTACCTATAATAAAAATACACCTAGGATATATTAATACACCAAAGCCGAATACATAATTATCTAATTTATATATGTATATATTTTATAGGATACAACTAAGTTTAACGAAGCGCAATTGGCTTCACGTAGTTTTAGCCTTCTAAGCCTAAGTGTGTCCACACTTATGCTTTTAGTCGTAGCATATAAAAAATATATCAAAAAGCATTTACCTAGTATAACTAGGTCAATACTTATATCAACAAAATAACGATTTTCTGCAAATAGATAGAAAGTAAGTTCTGGTAAAAAGTAAGCATGGCGCTATATAAATGTACGTAACTCTGCAAATAAAACATTTTATTATTCTATAGTAATACCTTTTTGCCGAGCTGTGGGCCGTGTGGGGTAGAATACTAAATGAAAAAAAAAAAACTTATCGAAATAAAAACAAATCTGAGCATATTGCGGGATTTAGACTCGCACATTTATGGCGTTGAAGACCTACTAAACCATTGGGTTGTAGAGGATGATTCATATGAATAAATTACCAACCATACTGCGTGGGCAAATCAATTTCCCCAGAAATCAGACCTAGTTCGATCGTTTCTTCACTATACTAGACTTATAGGGTTTAACTGTTTAGTCGAAATCGTTAGTTATTTTCGAGAACGCGATTACAAACAAAAATATAAATATTTCTCGTATGGGATAGTATAATTAAATATATTTATATTATAATAAATAAAATATACAATATAAAATCGTCTGAAAAATATCCATTTTGTTCGTAAAGAAATCTTAGTAACTCAGGGGCTAAGTGATCACCGTTAACTTCGCAAAGGCGTGCCGCCCAGGTTCAATCCCTTTCGGCACCAATGAAAATGTTAACGTTTTGTTACGTGGTAGAGCCACGCTGCAGCTATATTAGTAGTATAGTTGTAGCACGAATGGGTCGGCTCGACCGGGGGAGGACCGCGCTCTCACAGAATACCAGCGTAAAATAGCAACTTAACGCTGTTGTGTTTAGTAAGGTGAGTGTAGAGAACCGGAAACCCTTTTTACTGGAAAAGAGGCATTCCATCTTCGTCCTCACGGGTGACAACGCATTTGCATTTTGATTCGTGATTGATGATTGACGTAGATGTCTATGGGCCGCATCAACCAGTTACCATCAGGTGGACTGCGTGCTAGATTGCCACCCTTATCCTATAAAAAAAGTTCTGATTTATCACCGATGGACAAAAACATCGAGGAGAATGAGCCTGCATATCTGAAAAGTAAATTTCGATTGTATGTGAAGTCCGAACTGGAGCAGCTCGGTGCGACGGACCAAATGCTCCATAACCCTCTCACAAATAAGAGGAAGAAGAAGAAGACACATGCCTGTGTCTAGTAGTAGCCGTGGTAGCTCAGATGGTTAACGCTCGCTGTAAATATAATGGAACGCGAGTAACCCGGGTTCGATACCCGCCGGCACCAATGAAATTGTTAACTGTAATTCTAAGTATTGATTTACTACGTGCTCGGCGGTGAAGGAAAACATCGTGAGGAAACCTGCATGTCTGAGTAATAAGGAAAAAAATATTTCGAAGACATGTGAAGTTCGCTAACACGCATTGGGGCAGCGCGGCGGACACTTCCTTGCCGTAAAACCCTCTCAGAAATGAGGAGAGACCCGTTACCAGTAGTGAGACGTATATAGGCTGTAACTTACTTACTTATGTGTCTAGTAGTCGGTACGTATACAGGCTGTAACTTTGCTGTCGCTTTATAATAATAATAATCCCAGTTAGCCTCTCGGGTCATCTGAGGTGGCTGGGATTCCGCGACGGACCGCTCCAGGCTCAAATGCAGGAGGTGCTCCTCGATACCGCTCGCATTGTTCGCCGGTTTCTTTCCCTTTCCCCAACCCTCGACCGTTTGGTCTCCCCTGCCGAGGGCTTCCATCTGGTTGACTTTTTATTTATTTATGTATTTTTATGTACTTACTTTATTTTAATGATATTTATGTATGTTTATCATTTTTACTTACAATTATATATTTGTAGAACCCAACCAGATGAAAAAAATATAGAGATACGCCATGAATAATAATAATAATTTAATCTTTATTGCGGATAGCAAATGAAGTCCATATCAGACAAGAAGTTATAAAAATCATAAAATATTAATAAACGTACAGCTGGGTAGACGATGGGGGTAAAATGACACACACACGGGTAAGTCAGCCACACAGGACCTTAACAATTCGCCTTATTGTGGGACAGTCGTAGCTATATCCCCGGAATACTGGTGGCACTGTTCCTTGTTCTGCTCAGTAGCGTCGCGTCTTTTTGCACATTATCGCGTTAAGCCCGTCGGTGCGAGCCTTGCAGAACTTGCTTGAAGTTCTGCAGTAGCGGGGCGGCTCCAACAGAACTCTAAATGCATTATTTATTCAATCATTTGGAACAGCTCTTTCTCTTCCGTGAATGAATAAAATATACTATTACCTTCTGTCTTGTGCACGTCGCAATATAAATCAACATATTTATTTTTTGTTTTTCAACCAATTTAAATGAAAGCTCTTAATGTTATGCTTGTTTGCTTACCTATCTTAAGCACTGAAAATCATATCCTTTAGTTTAGTCATAATAGAGATTAGCGTACACAAACGCATAGACAAACAAAAAAAGCTCTGTCTAGGGCTTTAGTATTTTTTTTATAGGATAGGGTGACAAACGAGCACACAGTCCACCTGATGGTAAGTGGTTGCTGTGGCATATAGACACCTATCCTCGATTACAAATCAAAATACAGATGCGTTGTCACCCGTGAGGACTAAGATGGAATGCCTCGATTCTAGTAAAAACTACACTCTACACTCACCATATGAATCACAGCAGCATTAAGCTACTATTTCACGCTGGTATTCTGTGAGAGCGTGGTCCTTCCCCGGTCGAGCCGACCCATTCGTGCTACAACTATACTACTAATATAACTGTAGCATGGCTCTACCACGTATAAAATAATAATATAATAGTAGGTATACGTATGTGTTGTAATATAATCCTTTAATTAGAAAGTTTATGTTTAGCAGTGGTTAAATATTTATTGTTAACTCCTTGCCGTATGATGATAGCGGCGTATGAGAATCGCCAATTCGCCGTCAGCCATACCTACAGCGGAAACAGCCCTTGTCCATCTTTATTCAGCTGCCCTTAAAGTCCAGGGGGCTTTAAGGGCTGCTGAATAAGAAAATGGGAAAGAAGAATAAAATCTTATCGTGTGGGATTTATTTCAAATTTATATGGGATCGCCACTTAACCCATTTTACATACATAAAAAACATACGAGCATGACGGAACAAACAGAAGGGAAATGCCAATTGCATTCCTAGCGTCGGCAGAAACAATAATTGCTAGTGATTGTAACAATGGTGTTTGGGTGCAAGCCGTAGGCTGTTAAGCCGCCTACCACTTAATCAACGTTAATTACATATTTCAGTGTAAGATGTGTTATGTGCCTAATTTTAGAACTAATGCAAGTGTCTAGCTCTAAGAGTTAAGATGGATAAAGAAGATGTTCTTAAATTTAAAAAGCTTTTTATTGTAAAGTGTCAATTATCTTTCGCGTACTTAGTGCTTGTATAACAGGAAAACTGTTGCATAGTATGAAAAATGGCCAGTTAGCTGTAAAATTGCGGCAATGAAAAAATAATTTTTAGAAGAATTTTATGAGATCCTGACCTAAAAAGTTGTCTCTTTATTGACAGTTATGTAGACAATTTAATAAGCAAGTTTGTCATACTACTCTTTGTAATCACAATCAAAATGTGCAAGATCTAAGAAGATTTTTTTGAAGTAAAACTTATTTACGCACACTTGACTTGGGGAGTAAGATGACGAACGCGTGACGAAATTGTTACGAAAAATGTGATCGGGCGAGGCGAACGGAAGTTGAGTACTTCAGTCGTATGGTCATAAGCACACTCGTTTTTATTTATAAAATGTGAATATGACCCATAAAGATGGTAATAGGATTATGGAACTGTCATATTCGCTTCTTGCATTACTAAAACGTGATGATCATGTTAGCTTTAAAATATACTACAAAAAGTGGAAGCTTCCGAAATCAGTGCTAAGAAAAGAAAAGAATATAATATAATAACTTTCTATTCAATATACATTACAAGTTGTGATTCTCATTGAAAAGTCAATTTTTACTTTACTACTGGTACGAAAAAACCTCTGTACTGGGAAGAACCAGTAAGAAACCCAGCGGGACTTTTAAAAAAAAAAAATTAAAATGTCAGTGGTCACAAAATATTTACAAAATTTATTTTAGAAACAGCTTGGAAGCGACCACCTCACAATAACTCTTATTATATCGTTTTTGTTTAATGAAATATTTTAAACTTGGTAATAGAGAGACCTTGTATATTTTCCGGGACTTTGTTGTAATAGCGTATACATACATTGCCCCAAGAATAAATTACTGACTCTATGGAGTCGAGAAACTGGTATAACTAGTGTATATCACTTTCACAGTTTACATAGTAGGTATATATCACCAAATTATATTTTTACCAAAATACCTTTGTTTTTGTGAACATACGAGTACATTAAATTTTCGTAGATATACCGAGAGGCCAAAGTTAGTATATTAATTTCCTTAAATTTTTCTCTAGGAGACTTGCTCGGTTTGGTTGTAAATAGCTCTTATGTCCTTCTTCTGCAAAACAAAAATAGTTTCTAAATCAGCCGCATTCCCCCATAGCAAAATCCCATATGACATTATGAAAATAACTTAAATAAACTGATCAAGCTGTCTCGACACTGGTGAGATCTCCAATCATTTTTAAGGCGTAAGCTGCATAGCTTAGTCTGGGCCCCACTGAAGCTTAGTGTCGAGAGTGATGCTAAGAAAAAACAGAGGATTCAACAGGACTCAGCACCTCCCCATTTAAAAAAAAAACATTGGTATTCGGATTTTTAAAATGTGTTGTAAATTTAATACATTTAGTATTATTGCCATTTAAATGTAGATTATTAACGTTAAACCAATGCATTAATTTTGACATAGCATTATTCACTTCGTCACATTTAAATGATTGACGGTTAAGTTTATAGATCAAGGAAGTATCATCAGCAAATAATACTATATCATGATTGTCCCTTACAAGCGAAGGTAACTCATTAATATACACTAAAAAAAGAAATGGGCCAAGAATTGAGCCCTGATGGACTGCCATCTGTACGGGCCATCCGGAAGAACTTGTACTACTGATAATAACTTTCTGCACTCTATTACTTAAATATGAAATAACTAGTTTGAGCGCTGTGTTCTTGACACCATAGTACTGTAGCTTCCTGATTAATGTCTCATGGTGAAAGACATAGTGTATATCGAAGAAATAAAGTTCCGACTTCTGAAGCTATTATGTGGAAACTGTTTTATTATAGTATTCTATGTTATTACTATTTGATATTTTATAAATCTATAATATTTTTAATCATGTAAAATATTTTAGATATATGAACAAAACATTAAGCATATCCATACATGTTTCATCTAAAATGCCTATAAATGAGCGTTGATTGGCTAATAAGCGTTTGTGTGCAGCAGCAAGTTTATTACATCGCACATATTTCAATTAGCTGTCCAATTGTTTGTTTGCGATAAAGTCATACATTATTCGCCGGCAGGAGAAAGTTCTCGTGTCAAGGGCCCGAGGCAAACAGCCCTTGACTTCAATGATAACAAGTCAGATACGTGCAAAGGTAACTGTGATGCCTTTACTATCTTCAGGTGAAATGACGTTGTTTAGGTTGATGTGATTATACGCTGCACTGATTTCTGTTCTAAAGTCGGTTTTTAAGTCAACAAAAATTTTAAAATGATTGTTAATCTAGTTTAAAAACGAGAAGGATTTTATATTTGAGGCGTGTACCTTTTCCTATGTTCGCCGATGTGTAGGAAACTACACAGTGATGTTAAAGATTATTTTTATTAATCGATAGGTTATACTCCAAAGTGGTCACCAAATTGAAAAAAAAAATAGCCGACATTCTAGTCAATGTTACCTAGGACCATTAACCACTTAAAAGGATAAAAAACAATAAGCTTTTAATAAAAACAGTAAACCGATTTCGAAAACCTTAAAAAATAAAATTATTTTCAAACAACAGCTTCTGAAGTCGTTCTGAAGCTTTTGCAGTGTTAAGCCATAGTGTATGAGATAATCAAAGCCCAGACTTCAGAAGATATTGTGCAAAAGATTTTGGAGCTAATTTTTACTTTTTTATTAATATTTTAAATTTTTTTAGCAATGCGTTAAATGGAATCGTTTTGAAAATTTGTTAAGTTCTGCTTTATTTTTCAACGTAAGTATATACGGTGGCAGTTAATAGTTTCGTAATCATTTGTTTGCCGATATTCTAGTATATTTTCTATCTGAGCTACCGGTGTAGCTTTTTTTTGTTTTTGACTCTTTTGAACTCCTGGACAATGAAGCTTATTTGTAGACCAAAAGATAGAGCCCTGCTAAGGAAAAATGACATAACTAACGCTTAGCTCACTTGCGTCAGGAACTGGTGAAACTCGCATGAAGTTTTTTTCTACTGCTACTAAAGTATATTTTAACAACAGATACTTAAGTGCATTTTAATAAGCTTGATCGCATTTTAAATTTGCACTTACACTAGAGAGGATTTATAGGAGAGAGTATTATAATGATATTAGTCCGCCATGCTGTTTCAGGAGATCCACCAGACCTCACATGTCAACGAAATATCAGTTTTCCGGGTGTACGGTGTAGGTAATGTAAATTTAGCGCTTAGTCCCTGAGCTATTTGACTTACCATTTTTATGAATTATATAGGTATATTAAAACAAAAAAAAACACATTTAACACGAAGTACGAGTGTTGCTACTGAAATCGTTTAATAATTATTATTATTATTATTTTTATTAATTTTTCTCAGCTATCAGCTGGTAAATAAATGGCGATTACGGGTTGAAACCAAGTAACCGTCATTGTAATAAGGGATAAGCTACATTACTGTCATCCTGTATGAATTTTCGAACGATGCGACATTTATTTAAAATTATTGCTTTTTGTATATTAATGTATGAGTTCGTTAATATGTCTAGCATTTTTAAACTAAGATGTAAGTGCTTCGGGATTATTCCGGTGGTAGAAAATACTATGGGTATTATAAAAACTTTTTTCATCTTCCACATTTTTGTTATTTCTTCTTTCGGTTCTGTGTATTTATTTATTTATTCGGTTATAGTTTTAATTAAATTATGCGTATTAGTTACGGCTATATCAATGATATATACTGTTTCATTTATTTTATCTTGGAGCGTAATATCAGGTCTATTATAATGGATGGTTTTGTCTGTCAGAATAGCACGGTCGGAGTACATTTTAAAATTTATATTTTCAAGTACGGCCGTTGTATTATTATTTTAGTTAATTATTTATAACAGTAGTGTTACATGATGAGATTATTCACAGATATAAGAAGAAGTAATTTATTTTGAAGAAGTACGAGTAACTGTTTTGCGCGCAAGGCTAGTCTCCGTTGAGATAGGCCGCCATGACCGAAATTCGGTCTGGAGGACAGTAATAATAATCACTTAACAAGTAAAAATGTTGTTCTAAAAACAAAGTACGTAAACACAAAAAGTAGGCCGAGCATAACGTACTTTAAATTCTATAACTATGCGGGACGAAGTCTTTACATTTCGCAGAGACACCATTTGCAATATTGAGTTTTAATAATAATATTTTGTCAAATAGGCCAAATGCTTTGAATATTCATGAACGCAGTGTGCCGATGACCATTCTCACAATTGTTCCGCTAGCCGTGCTGTTGTTTTGGTAGTTTTGCTCTACTGACTTTTTGAATAAATTATACTAGTATCGATACAAGATAGAAAGGTTTGCATAATATTCTCACGCTTAATGAAATTAATCACAAGATTTTTATCTTTTCTGGATAGATTTTTTAAGTCATTGATGTTAGAGTAAATCATAAAACAGTAGTAGCTTGCAAAAATTTCTCCTGCTGGAGAATGCGCCAAAAGCAAAGAATATACATTATTACTACGTACTTCGTACTATTTACTTAGTACGACGTACAAAAAGTTTGTTGTCATTGACGATGTATTACAGATGCTGACAAACGTGCACACAGTCCTCCCGATGATAAGTTAATACGTTAACCCTAAGACGATATCATCCCGGAGAATTCTAAGTCTGAGGACTAAGATGGGAAATACACAACCAGTAAAAAGGGTTTCCAATTCTCTTTATCCACCATGCGTAAAACAGCACTAATATATAGTGTACGGTTTCAGTTCGCTCTTTACTTGCTTTCTAACTTCAAAACTGTTTTAAACAAAATGGTTTTTCGTCTTCGTCAATTCTAAACCGATTTTGATGAACATTTTTTATTATATACTATACTAACTTCAGGGTAGTCCCAAAAATTTGGTGATAATTACCCCTAAAGAAAGCAAAATAGGGTACGAAGTTTTTAATATAACTATTTAAACGTCACAGATTGTTATATTCCTTACTTCACTTAAGAGGGCTCAAAACAATAAAATTTTATTATGTATAAAGTGACGGCGACGAGGATAAAATAATTATACATCTTAGCACCAACTGAAGTCAGTAAGAAAAAAATAACAATGATAAATAAAATGATTTTTGACGAATGTTAAATTATTTTATCCTTTTTAGTTCTTTGAATACAACTTTTATTTATATTAAGAGTTAATTTTAAGGTATAATTTATTCATTAAATCATTGAATACGAGTATAATTATGACATACATATTTCATTTTTGTTATGACTGCACGAAATGATTATTTCACACATAAATTTTAAATCGTCTAGTGGTGTACTTCCGACAAACGATTGTTCATTTCCGAACGCGAGCAGCGAACCGCACAATCGAATTGAGTTCCTCTACATGAGAGCGTAGTTGAACCATAAACGCCATGACAAAGTGCACTCACCTTAAACTATACTGTTACTGCATGGCACGAAGCTTCACATGCTTTTCACATGCTTTAGATATTATTTTAAAACCATTAACCATCACTACTTACTACACTCACGTTTTATGTATTTTAAGATGATTTTTAAGGACCACTGCAGGAAGTCGATGGATGCAGGTGGCTCAGGACCGTGCTTTGTGGCATTACTTGGGGGAGGTCTATGTTCAGCAGTGGACTTGTGAAGGGCTGTAATGATGATGATGATGATTTAAGGAACACGTCTCTGATCTATGAGACATTAATGCATACTGGTAACACGCACTAGGTATCTTCAATACTCTAATACGGTACATACAGGTCCTTCATTGTTGATCGTATGAGCGAGTTTAAGGTCTCACGGCGAACTATGGAGATTATTATGGAGATATTATATAGCTCGAAGTTTTTCTGCGTAATGGGGATATTCTAGTAGAACCAAAGTTACCGATGTAGTCCACGGATCAGTACGAGGGATGAAGGTGGCGGTTTTGCGGCATTACTTGGGGGGCGCCTATGATCATCAGTGGACTTGTAAATTATATCGCCACTTGTAATGGCGAAGTCGATGACGATGATGATAATTTTGGACACCAAAATCATCACAATAACGTTCCCAACTTCTAACACGACGGAAACTTCCGAATAGATTCTGACGAAGGCAGTTGTGACAACGCATCATTATCAATTTTGAGAAATAATTAAATTCTTTTCAAAGTGAATAAAAATATCAAAGAAATAATAATTGCATGCATTGATTACCAAAAAGTTAAAATACATCCAGTATTATAGTACAGTTAATGGCTTTAAAAATTAATTAAATTTACTAAAAACATGCTTAAGATATTAAAAAATAGTAAATAATAAAAAAATACAAAACAATTAAATTACAAAATGAAGATAAATGACATTTATAAGTCATAATATATAGTACCTGGATGACCGAGCTTTGCTCGGTTTTTTTTGAAATTACATTTATAAATTACATACTGATGAAACTTAAATAATATTTTTTGATCTTATTGACAGAATAGAAAAACTGAACTGATTATTTGAATAAAAAATCATGAGTGCGATTAGTTTTATTAAAATTTTGGTATTTTTAAAAATTACTAAAAAAGGGAGTGAAATAATAGATTTTCTCACAAAAGAAGGGAACTTGAAAAAAAAAGGAAAAAAGCTAGACCAGAGACAGGACGCGAACCTCGGAACTCCGATATCACGCCCGACCGAGATCCCACCTGAGCTATAACGATCGTTAGTAATCTGTCGAAATTTACCTTCTTATATTGTAGCAGTTTTTTTATTGCCTGAAAACACGGACAAAAGGACATTTTCTAAAAATAAATCCTAGCTAGATCGATTTATTGCCCCCGAAACTCCCTGGACACTAAATTTTATGAAACTCGTTGGAGCCGTTTCCGAGATTCCGATTATATATATATATATATATATATATATATATATATATATATATATATATGTACAAGAATTTTATTTGTCTCGTTAAAAGGTATAGGATTTATTGGTAAATGAAAAATTACTTAGTTAATGAACATGTTCATTTAATTCATGATTAATTTGTTAATATCACAGAAACTGGCTCAAAATATTAAAATATGTAGTAATTTTCTATACAAGTACAACGAATTAACTTATAGCACCTCCATACAAAGTTTCAACCAAATCCAAGGGAGTTAATTTATCCATACGCATACTTTTTTATAGAATAAGGGTGACAAACGAGTCTACCATCAGGTACGTAGGTATCCTTGTTAAAGAATCAAAATGCAGATGCGCTGTCAGCCCTGTTGGCTAAGATGGAATGCCTCGTTTCCAGTAAAAAGGGTCTCCGGTTCTATACACTCACCATAGGAAACACAGCAACCTTAAGCTGCTATTTTACGCTGGTTTACTGTGACAGCGTGGTCCTGCCGCGGTCGAGCCGACATATTCGTGCTACAACTAATATACCTGCAGCGTGGCTTTGCCACGTAAAAAAATTATAATAACAGCGTTGGGGCTTGAAGTCTCATTTATAAGTCATACGAAATAAATTCTATGAAGTATTATAAGTTATAATAATGAGTTAAGTTTTAATATATAATTAAAAATAATTTAAGTGTCGTCTGGTACCGCAGTCGTCAATTCGCCTGCGTGTCAACGACGATTAAGGCAAATTTTCCCTACAAGGTTAGAGGCCATGCAATTGGTACTTTTATGGGCTGATGATGAAGATGATGCCTCATGGTCAGAGTGCCTGGCTACTACGGAATGAATATTGGGCTCGAATCCCATTTGAAGTCAACATTTGAATGCAAAATCACAACATGTTGGCTTTTGGTTATGAATATTTTGTGATGTTGACTTTTAAACTGCATCGCATAAGCTTTGTGGACGAGAGAGCTTTGCCTATCAACGTGCACGTTCACTTGAAAGAACATAATTTGATTAGCGCAGTTAATGCGGTCGAAATAAGACTATCATCGTGAAATAAATATAGTAAAGTATCGAAAAAACAGAAGGATCTTCTTTTACCGTTAAAGACAAATAGAAGATATTTTTCTTGTAAATTAGAACTTGTAAAATTTATCTTTATAACATTATAGCGCCCCATAATTCTCGGTCTTCATATCTTTGTTACGGCGACTTTAACCCTAGTGTATGATATATAAAACGTCGGAATAAAATGAGTGAACTCTAAAATAGACGGAGGGGAGCAGGCTGGCAACTAGCAGCTTCCTTCCTGCGTGCATCCGGCACCGAGTCCCACGCGACCCCTACGCTGCCACGTCGCACCTCTTGTTATGGTGGATGACCAACTAACATCCTAGGCTTCCCAGTTATATTCCAAATACTTCTAAGCATAACTCGATGTAAAAAAACAAAAACAAATTGTACATATATTTTTTTTAGCTTTTTCGTATAATATATTTGAGTTTATATATTTATACCTTTACGTTTTTATCTGAAAGTAAACAATGGATTTAATATTTAATTGAAATTTATTTGAGAAATGGATTACAGGGCAATAGCGAAAATTATTATCTTCTAACAAATTAATACGAATTCTGAGATTTGAAAAATATTAATTTTAATATTTAAAAGAGAATTTAGCTCTTAAGTGAATATAGTAGTCTTTGTTCTTGTGATAGATATCCTGTGAAAATGCATGTAAAAATATAATTTTAATTTCCTATGATTATTTTTACTATTTTTTACTATTATAAGTGCTTGAATACTCTCTGATCCTATATGAATTACGTTTAGATAATGTTTTATTCACTTTTAAGCTACGGAAGTCCATAATAGTGAAATCAAAACCGAAACGATGTTCCGGAATGTGAAATCGTTACCTGCAGTTATACGTAAACAGCTAAATAAATTGACTGTTAAGAATATAACGGAAACGGCGCGTGTATAAACAATTCGATGTCGGTGTAAGTCGTAAGTGTATTGAAAGAGCGAATGCTAGAACCTGGCGCGCTTTGATGCACCTTCGATTACGGCGATGATTGACATAGCCAAGGAGTTTCTTAAAAGTTCATGTTTATAACAGAACGTAGCGGAACAACTTTAGATTTTTTGACATACATAACATAAATATACATACATAAACACTCACGCCTGTCACCCAGAGGGGTAGGCAGATACTACAGACCTTCATTTGGCACGATCCTGACGGACCTCTCTCGCCTCCTTCACATCCATATACCTACGCATACATGCTCGTCAGTTAAGGGTACTTCTAATTTGACCCGCTTTCAATAAATCGCTAATTTGGTCGATAAATTTTCGCCTAGGACGTCCCTTTCCGACTCTGCCATTCACTTCCGCACCATAAATTTTCTTTGTCACTATTTCCTCAGTCATTCTTTTCACATGACCAAACCAGCATTCCTTTCTTAATCCTGGTCACAACATCATCTTGCAAACCACACTCTTCTCATATCACACAATTTCTCACCCACACACAGATTTTTTTTGTTGGTTAAATAAATTAGAAACATTGAAAAAGTGACAAATACCAAGTTGAGTAAGGTTAGCCACGCTAGATCAGTGGAAAGGCGCTTACTTTAAACTTCACAGTTCGCGTCCAGGCCCGCCACATAACGTTTCGGGATTCCGTTTTGGAATTCCGATTTGGGATTCCGAACGGAGCAAGTCCATATAAAATCAAGGACCCATCACACACCTACGGTAGTTTTCTGTTCGAAGTTTTGCGGGCAAAACGAGATTCCGTATGTGTGTATACCCGTTCGGTCCTTTTCAGAATTCCGAAACGGACTTCTGTATGTAGAGTGTGGCGGGCCTAAAATCAGATTGCAAGCAACACTAACATTTTCAATAAATACAATAAATAAAAAGTCTCACGCCCGTCACCCAGAGGGGTAGGCAGAAACTATGGACTTCTATTTGACACGATCTTGACATGTCTCGCGCTTCTTTCACATCCATACAATATATGTACGCTTTGTATTTGTAAATGGTATCTATATAATGGTATCTACTCTTAATTTTGCCCGTTTTTAATATGCAGCCAATTTGTTCAATAAACTGCCGACTAGAGCGTCCCTTGCCGTTTTTTTAATCTTTTGAACTAAATAAGTGCTTGGATAATATCAAAGTACTGACTTCAAACAATAATTATTTTACAGAGGTCTCACTCAGACGAAATAAAAACTTAAAATTTCCATAATTTAACAATAAATAACTCTGTTAGTAAATAGTTGATATAATAAATGTGAACATAATACGAAATAAATAAAACTAACAATCTGAATGATTTACAATAGTACACAAATTGTCTGTCCAAAAGTTACGAGAAACATGTCAATTGAGCGTGCACACACCCCTCTTCGTAAAGTAACCATCCTTTATACTTTTCTCGGAAAGTCCCAACAATTAATATTATGAATTTTTATTAAAAATTATGTTACGATATGAAATTACGATTTAATTATAATTATTTCTTTAATAATAATATAATATAAACTTTCACGCCTGTAACTCAGAGGTGTTAACAGAGACTACGGATTTTATTTGTCATACATTGATTACGTAATATGTAAAGATATTTATAAAAATTTATAAAATTACTTAGAGCTATAATAATACGCATTTCCATTTTTAGAATCAATCCGATAATTTATCTTTCTATTTTTTTGTGTACCGATCTTAGCTATATTATGTTTCAAAATAAAATATAATGAAATAAATTTTAGAAACGAATGTCAAAATTTGGAATAGATAGTATTAAAATTCATTGACTATTACAAATATTCCCTTCTGACATATATAAAAAAAAACTTAATTATATAAATCATTAGCATTTCAAATAATATTTTGAAAATCCAAATTTGCACACCTCGAACGCTCACGTAATGTTTTTAATAATCGATTTACTTTTATTAATTACCGAAACACGTATTTCGTTTAACCCTACAAAAAAAATGTTTCTCTTAGATTAACATGAATTTTTTTTTTGACTGCTTGATACCGGTGATTCGCATTTTGCTATCGAAAAAAAATGTCAATTTACAATAGTGAAGTCTAAAAGGCTTCCTAAGGATTAAAATCGAAAGCTAATGAAAGAAAAAATCAACGTGATAAGTTTAGTTTTTCGAAAGATATCTTTTTCACATCCATATTATCAACTGACGTCCAAGTGACATTATTTTCAACTAACTTTTTTTTAAATAATCAAAATAAATAATCTTGTAACTACGTCAGAAGTATTAATTGAAACTTCCTTTTGCTATTGGTGTACTTTTTTGTTATATAAATTTAATATAAAACTGATGGAAGTAATTTGTTTTGAATGAATCATGAATTTTTTTATAAGTCTATCGAAACATGCAGCGCAGCATACTCTTCCCTGGTTTAAATACTTTCAGAATTAAACTTTTAACGCTAACATTGCCTCTTAGGTACAATAAGTTGAAAAACTGTCCGCGATTTTCAAACCAATTGATACTCATAAAACAGCTTAGCGTTGTAGGTGCGCGCCCTGTTTCTCCACTTATGTGTTTTTGCGGTCGTCTGCAGGACGCAGGGGCGTAAATTGAACGTAACTGATAATTTTGACATTAACCAGTAGTAACTGTCTGAGTTTGGCGGGAAGAGCCCGTTTTATGTCAGTTTTTATTTTCGAATGATGGATAACAAACCGATTAGATGGAAACTGTAAAATATTGCCCCTTTGAGAATTTATATTTTTATTTATACGAGTGTATTATAATAATAGTTACACTTTTAGACAATTTCTTACTACACTAAGCATTGACTTCTTTTGCTCTTAATAACTTCGTCATTGATTAGTCAACTTTGAGTGTGATGTTACTTACATTGTCTAAAGTACCACTCACTATTTCGCTTTCAATATGCCGGAGAAATGGCACAACAACAGATTTTTTCTTGGAAAAGGCTATTTTCTGTAGTGGAATATAAATGGAATGACTATCATTAAATTGTATTTACTGTTTGATACTAATCACGGTGATGTTAATATTGCCTACAACGAAGTCCTAGTAATTAAAGCCTTAAGAACATAACTAGCCTCTTTCAATATATTCAAAGACCAGAAAATAGCTATAACTTGCAATAATAAATTCAAAATGCGTTCTAAATAAGTTACCGGTCTTAAACAAGTTTTATTGAAAGATAAAGGGATTAATTTTATTTTATTGCATGCCCATTACTTCTGAAAACAAAAAAAAATTACAATTTATAGTATAAGTACATGTGTTTGTCTCCAAACTAATCTGTACCTTAGTGCATATTATCGAATGTTTTAATATAGTATTCATTAAATACTCTATATCGCGTAAACTAGGTCATAGGTTGAATGATGAGGTTAAGTTATCATGGAGTAATTATAAACTTTGATAATTATTTTCGATAGTAACTCAGTTGGCCACCCTCCAGTACCTCTATCCTGAAATATGTGTTTACTGTTAAGCTCATTTTTTATATAATTAAATAAAATAGTAATGACTTGTATTATTATATCTATTTTAATTTGAATTTGAATACTACCCTCCAGACCGAATCTCGGTCAGGGCTGCCAGTTTCATCGGGGACTAGCCAAATTATTAGACAAAGAAATTTAATGAAGGTAGACGTAAAAGACATCAGATAAATGATATTGATTTGGTTATGTTAGAGCAATAGAATATATTTTAATTTTATATAACATTATTTTAATGTCAATTACTTTAAATTAATTACCAATACAGCAAACTGTGTTTCATAGTTCCATACTAACAGCCTCCAAAGCTATTAAGTTGATTGTACGTATTAACCGTTACTGGAAAATGGAAGATAGAGGCAAAGTGATCGCCGTCTCTCTTAATTTTAACGTAAACTTTTAGGTAACGTGAAACAATGTAAAGTTTTAAAATAAAGTTTAATTTAAAAATAATCTAATTTTAGACATTTCCAACAAAGGAAAACAATCAATCCTGTTTGTATTCTGATTATATTCTTACTTTCAACCCTTTAACTTTTCATCCAATTAATTCCTTTAAAGACACAGGATAATGTATCGATTTCCGTTGGGAAACCGTAAAATATTGTTAGGCAAATATCAATAAAAATAAATGTAATAATAGTAAACAGCTTATCGCTTCAGTGGATTTTACGATTGTAGCTAGCGTTCTAGCGTTAAATTTTGACGTATACGATAATGTTTAAAATATAAACAAACATTATTTTTGATAGGCACCAATAAGCACTTGAAACTGCTTTAAAAATTCGGATTTATATCTAATGTATTACATAGATTGCTTGCTACGACTAACATCCAGACCTGGAACAATTATTTGTATACTTGTTACGAGATTCCGTCGTATCCGCGGTCCTTATGGCTGCAAGGCTGCAACTCAATGCTAAGTCACTGCGCTATGGAGCCGTACGTGTATTTGTCGTGATATTGTATTCATAATATTGTATTTATATACAAAATAGAAAAATATGCACTCACTTGTTGTACGCTGCAGTCCAATCCACAATTCACGTCGAAATGGCCATCCGTTGTTCGATTCTGAAAAATAAAGTAATCAATCTCAACACAGGACACTTTTTTATGTTCCGAATAAGCGGCACAAGTATCAGTCTACAACAGGAGAGGATATTATGGCATGTTCAGTGGAGCACCGTCCCCATAGCTTCCGGCGTGACAGCGCGCGCGCACTGGAGCGTGCCCTTGATGTGCCGCGTTTAAGATTTACCTGACCAAAACCTTATAATACATTTAAGTGAAAAAACTGTTATTAGCTTTTTACTCTCGGAACTCTAGACTTTGGTTACTGTGATTTCGCATTTATATTTCTCATGATAAGAAACTGCGGTGTTATTGAGTTCTAATGGTTTTTCGCAATTTTATTGTTATAATAAGTAAGATAGACACGTACATTATGCGCAATTATTAGTTTATTGACGATTATCTTATCATGTCTCCTGATTTAACACTAATTAAGAAATCTGTATTTTTTTCTTTTTTTAAGTTTCATAACAGCTTAACACACGTTTATTAGAAGTTTTAGAAATTTTATTTTATATAAAATAAGGAAAATAGACCTACTATTTTCACTATATATAACTATTTGGCAAGTGATGGTTCTCTGAAATGATTAGTGAACATATTATGTATGTTATGTAATTACTTTAAGTGTGATATTCAATAGTGTTAAATATATTAAGCTTCCCTCTTGGAGTAGACTATGCAGACTCATTTTTGTATGTAAAAACTGTACATTTTAGATAATTTAATTATACGTTAATGAAAACAGATCTTAAAATATTATTCTTTATAATATTATATCTCATAACCGAGTTATCATGAAATTATTTAAAATTAAAATAACAGCACAAACGGACATCTATTTTAATTGACGTGTATAATATTTAACTCTCTTCTCCTTCGCACTCAAGATCAATCCACCACGCTGCGTTACTACGGATAAATAAAGGCATCACTATTATATGCAGACTGGTGTGGTATATAATAACATCAAAAAGTATCTCGTTAGATTTTTTGCGAGCGTGTGACCGGAACCCGGTTACTCCTTTACGGCTTCAGCGTCGAAACGTGATACCTGTGGTTAGGTTTTGGGGGTTTTTTTTTCACAGAAAAATAATATATTATTAAGCCTCGAGATTTTCCGATCACAAATGTATTAAAAATAGAAAGCAGTTTTTGTACCAATATTGAACCAAATATGAACTAATGATAATTGTAAAACTCTTTCTCTCTTTGCAGACCCGAATTAACTAGTTCTAAAGTAAAGAAATTATTTGCAATATTGTTGGTATGGTTTCTAACGTAAATATTTTTATATAATAATTAATAGAAATTATTATATTTTCTTGGTTACCTATCTTGTAATATATAATCTAAAAATAATTGGGACATCTTTAATAACACTTTTTAATTTATTGAGAAGTTTAATTTACATAAACTCCGCTCCCCCTTCCTCTACTACATTTGTCGCATTTATTTTTATATTTTTTAAAAATTTCAGTGTTTTTTTTTAGTTTTATGTTATATTTGTTTGTTTTTTTTAACATAATATTACGATGACCAGTTATATACACAAAGCCTTTTCACAGTTTACTTTTTTATTGGCCTTCATTTTTTACTTTGATTATTTTAGTTTATTTTTAATTCCTGTCAAATATCTCAAATAAAACCGGCCAACAGTGTGTCGATCCACGCTCAGTGTAGGGTTCCGTCGTTTCCCGTCCGTCACAATAAGTGTTCCTACTTATGAGTTTAAATGTGGGTATCCATTATGTTCGCGCTCCTGCAACTGCTCCCGGTAGTGGGTACTGTTGTTTCCATCCAAGTTCAAAATGATTTTCCTAGAAAGTCCTTATAAAGTGCTACTTTTCAGATTTTTTTCATATTTTCTAAACTTATGGTTCAAAAGTTAGAGGGGGGGGGGGGGACACATTGTTTTTTACTTTTGGAGGGATTATTTCCGAAATTATTGACATTATCAAAAATGATTTTAGTAAACCCCTATTCATTTTTAAATACCCTTCTAACAATATATCACACGTTAGGGTTGAAATAAAAAAAAACACTTCCCACTTTATATATAAAACATTTTTTTCCAATTTTTATTTTACCACTTTGTCGGCGTGATTGATACACATATTGGTACCAAATTTCAGCTTTCTAGTGCTAACGGTCACAGAGATTAAGCGAGGACGGACAGACGGACAGACAGATATGGCGAAACTATAAGGGTTCCTAGTTGACTACGGAACCCTAAAAAGGGGCAGTTATAAAGTAAAGATAAACGATTATTACATTATTCTACAGAAAAATGCAACGAACTTTTTTCTAAAATATTCATTATAACAGAATTTAATAATAATTTATCGTAAAATATTCCACGTAATTGGAATAAAATTTAAAATGAAAATAAAAGAAATTGAGGTTTAAAAAAGTTTTTGTTTGTTTCTGTTATCGCGATTTTCCCATTTCATTCTCATTTCCTACTTAAGCTATCTGACGACAAGGATCAAGGACTGTTTAAGTGTCCAGTGGGCCGATGCAACTTACGTAGAAATATCGCTCTATATTTAGCACAGTTGCGTTCATTACAGTGGGTCGCTAATTGCCAACAATTAGATGTGCGTTGAACCTTCGCTAGCAAACAAACTGACTGGAGATCATCGCAACGCGTTCTCGCCAAAGGCCAGTTAATCGCTCGCCTATCAATGGAACAATTTCTGATTTACGTTATTATGAATACGCTGATTTATGATATTTGATGTTATGAGATATTAATTACTTGTATAAAAGTGTCGATCTGTTACAAAGTAAAAACTAAACTATTATTTACAGTGCATAGTATGAAATATGATACGATTATAAAATTATTTTTAATATCATTAAATTCCATTTGTGGTATAAATAATATAAAAAATAGTATAAATTACACTATAATTTTCAATAATCGTTATATACACATGTTCAAAAACGTTATTAATTATTATACAATATTTTTATGTGGTAATTTATGTATGTACTATGTTTAAGTTAATCATCTCTACGACATAATCGAGGATTTGAAATAACCGGAGCAGCACCAACAGCATCCTAACAGTTATTGTGGAGAAACCAGACTGTCCGTCCCTGCAGCACTGGACATATATACACTGCTGCAGTTCTGGTGCAGTGGGAAGTGGGGGTAGAGGTATTTGAATTAATTTAGTTATACTTAGTTAATGTTGTTACCAACATATTTTAGTTTATAAATGGCGATTTATTGAAAACGGGCGAAATTACTAGTACCTACCTTTAACCGACGAGCATGTATGCGTAGGTGTATGGATGTGAAGGAGGCAAGAGAGGTGTGTCAGGATCGTGCCAAATGGAAGTCTGTAGTCTCTGCCTACCCCTCTGGGTGACAGGCGTGAGTGTTTATGTATGTATGTACTTACTACTTACTAACGTATCATGGTCCGAAATAAATTATTATTATTATTATATATAATACTTCTTTATTGGTCTGAGAGACATAATGTTTTTTTACCTTGACTTAGCTTGGGGAATTCCAGATTAACTTTAGTTTTACTACGTGCCCAATATAAGTTTTAATAAACCCAAAAAACAAGCTATTTTATTTATTCTAGCTCATATATTAGACGCTGATGATATTATTTTACTTTTAAAACTTAATGTAGGAAATACAACAGAAGATCCCACTTCTGATTTCGCGAATATTTTTTCTCTTGCTCACGCAATTAATCATTATTAGTAAAAAGACAGCGTTCTGTACTATACATTCAGGATAAAGCAATTAAACTTCGACCATACCCTGATTTATCCCCGTCACAATTTCACACTGGTGACAACAGCGCAGGTGATGCTTTTTACACCGGCCGTGCAAATATTTCGCAGGATCACGTCATCTAGTACCGGAACAAACTTGTGTCTGAAGTTGAGCCATTGTTAAACAAAGTATCGGATTGGGGACTACTAAATCTCCGCCAATTTAACCCTCAGAAGTCACAGGTTTGCGCGTTTACCACTAAAAAGAACCCCTTTGTCGTGACTCTTCAATTTCAGAGCACTCCCATTTGTTTCCTTAGCTAGCATCGGAATCCTCGGCGTTGACATAAAGAAATATGTACAATTTCATGGCTTGAATGGGAAGGCTAAATTGGCCTCTAAAAGCTTGGCGTGCTCAGCGAAGCGGAGCAGTTATTATGCTGGCACATCGCTTGTAACTTTTACAAGGCGCAGGATCGGTCTCACATGGTATACTGTTCTCATCTCTGGGCCGGAGTACCTCCATGCCAGCTCCTTCCACTTGACCGGCATCCAGCGTAGAGCGGCTCGAATCATCGACGTCGGTCGTTCTTTCCGATCGGCTCGATTCACTGGCGCTGTGAAGGAATGTTGCATCTCTTTGCATTTTCTGTCGCATCTACCACGTGGAGTATTCTGAAGAATCTTTCGGATTAATTCCAACCACTAAGTTTCATGAACGTTCATCGCGACAAAACTTACGTTTCCATCCACACCCTGGATGGATGCTTGTCGGTCCACAACTGTGCGTTCTACTAGAAGTTTTCTTGCTCGCACATCCTCTTTGTAAAATCGTTTACCGCTGGCGTTTTTCCGGACCGATACGAATTAGGAACCTTCAAGAAAACAGCTTACTCCTTTCTAAAAGGCAACCGGCAACGCACCTGCAATCCCCTGGTGTTGCAGCTGTTCATGGGCGGCGGTAGTCACTTACCACCAGGTGAGCCGCATGCTCGTTTGTCCCCTAAACTATTAAAAAAAACCTTTACGATTTTTATTATTTATTTGGTGATATTAATTTCTTTTATTTTAGTATTTACTGAGTTTCATTATTATTCATTAGTTCTATACTATAATAAAGTTTATTTACTCAACACTTAACTACGCTTTTGTTTATTAAAAATACTTTTACGGATTTTATCGCGTTTATTTTACTTTTAATTACTTTTATATTTGATAGTATATATAAGAAATCATATACGCTTTTGTTGTTTTGTTTGTTTGTTTTATAGGATAGGGTGACAAACGAGCACACAGTCCACCTGATGGTAAGTGGTTGCTGTGTCCCATAGACATCTACATCTATCCTCGATTACGAATCAAAATGCAGATGCGTTGTCACCCGTGAGGACTTAGGTGGCATGCCACGTTTCCAGTAAAAAGTGTCTCCGGTTATCTACACTCACCATAAGAAACACAGCAGCATTAAGCTACTATTTGACGCTGGTATTCCGTGAGAGCGTGGTCCTTCCCCGGTCGAGCCGACTCATTCGTGCTACAACTATACTACTAATATAACTGCAGCACGGCTGTTGGCAATTGTTTAAATTTATTATTTTTTTTTACATAAGTTATTATACTTTTTACATAAACAAAATGTTTAGAATGTGGTAGAGCTACGCTGAACCTATATAATGGTTGCAACACCAATAGGTCGGCTTGACCGGGAAAGGATCACCAACAGAATACTAGGGAAAAAAAAGAATAGCCGCTAGGTTCCGCACGGTGAGTGAAGTGTTGAACCAGATACTTTACTAGTAACGGAGCACTCTATATTAGATCTCAGGGGTAACAACAACACATTCTACATTTTAATTCTAAATCAAGGATAGATGAGGGTGCCTTCCTGTGCCGCGGTGTGCTACTGAGAATTTCCTGACACAAAAACCCATTAACTGACTTTGGCCCGAAC
Source organism: Parnassius smintheus behrii (assembly GCA_036936625.1). Lineage (NCBI taxonomy): Eukaryota > Metazoa > Arthropoda > Insecta > Lepidoptera > Papilionidae > Parnassius > Parnassius smintheus. The sequence continues at coordinate 27,410,286 of JAUPFT010000015.1, read as the reverse complement.
CTGAAATTCGATACTCGAGTACTTATTATCAGCAATCACGTTTACGACCACAGAACTAACGAAGCTGTCAGAAACCCTAACAAAAATGTATTTGATGATTAAAAAATCCTCTTAAATCATTGTCATTATAATTCTAGGTGCATGAAGACTGCATCCCGTATTCAGATACCAAATTATGTAAATGACACATTGGCACAGCAATCTACTTATATTTCTTTCCTTTACCTTATTATTTTCTGCGTGCATCAAAATGTGAGGCTCAAATCAATTATTATTTAATTTTTGAATAACGTTGGAGTTATCAAGTACTCAAGAGATGCCACAGTGCCACAGGTATACGCGTTTACGTAGAGGCACCTAACACTACCAGTGCATAATGAAACTCATATGCGATGAAATTGGATGAAGCGACAAAGGCCAAAATCTAGAAGGCAATTAACAAAGTAACGGGATCACAACTCAACCTGAAAAGCAGCAATACGTTATGCACAAATGTTATTTTTGGCTGAAATTCGAGCGAAGGACCCGAAGTTGCCAATAAACCATTACGATTCTTGACGACTCCGTGGCGCAGTGGCTCAGCAATGAGTGGCTGCGCTAGGGGTCGCGGGTTCATATCCCGCACGGAACAAGTATTTGTATGGCCTACAAATAATTGTTCCGGGTCTGGATGTTTGTCCTTGTGCAATTTATGTTTGTAAACTGCCCCCACGATACAGGAGAAAATCCTATTGTAGGGGTAACGTTTAAAAAAAATTACATTACATATTACATATTCTACATGTTACATCTTTTCTTATTAATTGAATAATATCAAAAGATATCATAGCCCTTTTTTTACTTTTATTGTTTATTTCATTTTACATTTTTCACAATTGATTTTAACCCAACCGTACTAGTTTGTGAAAGCAATAATTGTTATTGTTGAAATGTATCACTCTCATCTTATCTGCTCACATGTACAAAGGTAAGTTGTGGATATCTGTAATTGTCTATATTAATTTCCTAATATAACTAGTTTGTACACATTATTTATTTTGTCATCCCTAATATTAAATAAATCATTTAATAATTACTCATCCTTATAATCTTCTGTACGGATAAAGGCACCACCGAACATGACCCTCTTCCGTTGCTGCGAGGAGACGTCGTTTTGCACGTTTACGACTGCTCCTCGTCACCGGTCTATGAATTTTATGTCTTGCACTAATGAGCTGATCATACCACCATCATTTTGTGACCATACGACCATACGAGATCTGGTATAAAATATAAATGACTTGGTATATCCTTAATTTTCTGAGACCGTCAGGTCTTTCTGGCTGGCTCTTTCTCATTGTGACTCGTACGACTCCCATGGGATATATTAGGCATTTCTTATAAGTGGCCAATACACGACAAAAGATCTTGTGTTTGCGTTTTCTTTCTTATTTTAGGAAAGTCATTCATATTTTTTTTGTTTATACTTTAATTAAATCATTATGACAGTACAAAAACGAAGTTTTTTATTTCAATATAACTAATAGAATCAAATATAATGTATTAATTATCTTAGTACAACTATAAAACAATTGCGGTTTGATTTTTTTTAATGAAATGGAAGTCAACATAAAACATTAGGATTTTATATGGCAGAAAAAATATTTATTTACTAAATTTATTTAAAAACATACAAATTTTAACAGGCTAGGACCTTGTTTGATTTTAGTAGCACATACCCGTTGGTTTTATTGCGAAAAAAATCTTAAGCTTAAGCTAGACTCCACTATTTAATTTAAAATGTATTTGTAATATAAATAGTTAAGATTCTCAAAGGCACCTCTGTCTCTGCTCCTCGAAGAATCTGTGGGTCTTTGCTCTAGCTGCATGTGCTCACTTCCTACTTAAAGCAGTAAATTAATGCTAATTCATCCGTTTTGTTGGTTTATCGCTACTCAAACTAACATTCCTAATCTGAACCTTGGTTATATAATCATTGGAAGAATTTTTTAAAAGAATTTTTCCGCTTTCTACCTCTTTACTTTTTTGTTAAGTTAGAATATCTAAGCTTGACAAGGAAAGGATCAAGCTCTCCAGAACCACTGGCACTAAAAAGCATTATTTAACTGCTGTGGCGAGAAGGTAGACCGATTTTACTGGTAAAAAATTATTAATTCTTAGTTGAATGTAGATGTCTATAGGCCACAGCATCCACTCAACATCAGGCGGACAGTGTGCTCATTTGTAACCCTACCGCATTCGACTACCTATTATAACAAGTACCTTAATTTCATCGCAGTTATAATTTAACATATTTATTTATAAATAAAAGACTACGCTCACCAGGAGAATATGCCGATGTATCAATTCAATGATACAAGTTCTACCGACTAAATGTCCAAAAAGGCTTTAAAAACACTCGGATTTTCTCCTGCGTTGTGGATGTAGGTTACATTCATAAATTGCACAAGGACAAATATCCAAACCCGGAGCAATTACATGTAGGCCTTACATTGTTTCGTGCGGGACTCGAACAAGCAGCCCCCAGCGTCTCAACTAAATGCTAAGACACGGAGCCGTCAAATTATTAGTATTCATGTATTTATGTATATATATGATACACAAGTACATGCAAATCTAGGTAAAATATTTTTCATAAAAGGGCTCCTCAAGATCTATTGATGCTAGGGTCGTCAGCTAAAGCTGGCCTACTGACCTCTATACTATACATTTCTGCTGTATAAAGAAAGCCTCTTACACTTGCTTATCTCATGCAGGAATTAAATCCGTAACACGAAGGGCTCAGCCGAACGCATATTTAATGCGCTACCGAATTGTCTTTGAACCAAATTTATAATTCCCAACCTTACTATAACAGCTAGTGAACTTTTATTTCATTGAACAATGATGAGATAAATTAACTGTTAGCGTATCCTTTACAGTATTGAATACAAAATGCGAACCTGGAATGGGCATTTTTCATTGCATCGAGCAACGGCTTCCGCTCCAAATTTCTCGGTGATGGAACTATAATCGCAGCCAATTGGCCAAGCGGACAAAGCCAATCCGAGCAGCGACAACACTAGCCATTTGTGCCAATTCAGCGGCGGTATCATTGTGCCCACCGGCCTTTGCCGTCGAGCCCACTCTTGCGCACCGTCACGATAACACGACCATTGTTATATAAAAACACTATAAAAATGGCCGTTTAACTATAACTGCCAATGACTTTTTCTAAAAGTTTGCAAAAACACAGTTTATTAAATTATTTACAAACGCCAAAAAATAATACGTAAGTAATGCGCGCGCTAATCAACATAACATTCCCAGTAACGTAGGGAATGTTTGTTTCGGTGCGCGGACGCATCGAAAGCTGGCCGCGGACTGAGCGTGAGTGATCGCTCCGCCCGCCGTCGCGTCTACGGGGCCGCTACGGTTGGGCGCTACGCTTATTATGCTCTACCTGTTTAGTGTCGCAGCACACTTGTATATAGAGGTAATCACTTCAAAGAATTATCACATTTTATTTATGACAGTGTGAGTAAAAAATCACGTTACAATTGAAAATAAATTGTTTTCGGATAATTTTTTTATGTTACGATAGGTAAATTCTGATAGGTTCGAGTAGTTTATAAGTTTAAAACTTTACTTTCACAGAAGATGTAAAATTTCACATAGATGAGTTCTTTAGAGAGAAATCGTACATTTTCTGTGATAGATAAATGCATGTATGAAGATAACCTTTATTGTAGTTTCTATTGAATCTTTCTATTGAATTTTTTCCGCAATACACAAGTGTACAATTACACGCGTTTATTGCGGTGCATGACACTGGGCGGTCTTACAGCTAAAAGTGATTTTTTCCAGACAACCTTTGGATGGACACGATCGCAATAAGTAGAAATGAGGTTTGGTGCAGCAAAAACACAATATTTATAAAGAGGCGCGCCTCGCTAACAGAGATAGGGCATTTCATAGAAGAAGAGAAGAAAAAATTTGGCATTATGGCCAGACATTTTATAACTTGATATTTGATATTAAATTTTCATCATTTCAAATATTCATTATTAATATGTATACAGATATTGATGAGATGGAGAAAGATCATCGAACAGAACGTGCATATTGTGTAAATTTTACAGACTTGACAATCAAGTCTGTAAAATTTACACACAGATTGTGTTTAGGAAATAAGACATTTCTACAAATTAGTCGCAATGGTATAAAATATTGGAAATATCAACCACAATCTATCTAATTTGGAATAGATTAGATTTAGAATAAAAATAGGAAAAGTAGTTAATTAAGATATTTAATAATAATCAATTATATAAAAAATATTGCCATTTACAAATAAGTGTAAATTATTTTAACATTATCAAATCTTCAATTGATTTTTATCTGTCATTGAACCTTGTTGATCCTGATTCTAGTTTTTATTGCGCCGTATATCATAAGAAGCAACAAGGCCGTGGAACGACCGCAACGTATCAAGTAAGTAGCACTGAGAGTTCAATTAATTTAACTATCTACACAGTTAAACTTCCCACGCTGTTACTGCATACCAGACTCTAGACGGTTACATTTAAACACTACTTCATTTTTTCAAACTTGGAAAATGCGTATGTGACAGATTGATGCAAAGTGATAAATGCTCTATGCCAAACGATGGTCAAGTTTGGTTTACTCACCAGCTGGGCTGATACAGACATTAATATCTTTTTATAAGGACTCATTCTAATAGTATAACGTACGGTGCAGCCAACTAACCTTGGTCATTCCTCGTGTCTTAATCGTTGTCGTTATTATTATACTTCATTTCTTTTGGTCATGTATTATATTAACTTATAATACATCCTTGAATATTTTATAGCGTAAAGTCTATACTTCTAATATAGGTACTATCAAAAAATTCGTTATTTGAGAGTATTTACTAACAATATGGAGTCCGTAGTCTGGCCTATGTATGTTTTTATATAATAGGATGACAAACGAGCACATAATCCACGTGATGATAAATAGATGCTGTGGCCCATAGACATCTACATCTACCCTCGATAAAGGATCAAATGATAAAGATCTGACTGAGATGAAATACCTTGTTTCCAGTAAAAAGGGTCTTCGATTCTCTACACTAATAATACAAAACACAGCAGCTTTGAGCTGCCATTTTACGTTGGTATACTGTGAGAGAATGGTCGAACCAACCCATTCGTACTACAATTATAATATAGTTGTAGCGTGGCTCTATCACGTAAAATATGTATGTAAGGACAGATAAATTGACCATTCAAACATGCTCTAATCGTAAACAAGGCAAATAACGTCACGGTAAACGAGTAACTAGGGTTCAATCGTAGTCGGCACCTAATTTTAAGTGTTCATTTGCCATGTGCTTAGCGGCAAAGAAAGCTATTGCAAGAAAATCTGTATATGTGTTAGGAAAAATTTTGTTTTTGAGGATATGTGTAATCCGTCAACACTCACATGAACAGCACAGTATTTGCTTAGTAACCCAGTGACCTTATCTCTGAACAGAAGGCTGTGTTCAGCAGTAAAACGCAGTTAGAACAGTACTTCAACTACCTAGTTACTAAGTTGTTACTTGTACTCCCTTTATCGTGATATTTACCTACGCTCCATTGAAACGTTAAGGTTGTCACTCTTAATTTCAGTAAATTTAAAGAGTTTTGTTAAATTTATTATAACACAGATTTCGGTTCTAGGAAGCTCAAATAATCAAATAAATGTAACAAGAAAAATTGGATTAAATGAAACTAAACAATCTAAACTTGTTGTTTTAGTAGGGTATAATAATAGAGGTCATTAATCACCAGGAGAAAAGAATTTGGTCGACATTTTAAAAGTTCTTGTTTCTAGAGCGATTGCGTTTATATAGTCTAGGAATTTATATTACCTTCAAAAGAAAAAAAAGGCCTACTACCATCTTGAAAAATCTTGTTTATTGACCGGTGGTTATCAAAATTGACATCTAACCTTCTAATCATGGAACATGAATCTGTTGACAAATTTTGAAAAGTAATCGCTGTATTGTTTCGATCGCTACAAACAGAAACAGAAACAGAAACTTTTTTATTCAATGTAGATTATTAACAATACTTATTGAAAGTTACTTTTTTCATTTACCACTGGTTCGCAAAAAAACCTCTGTCCTGGGAAGAACCAGCAATAAACCCAGCGGGACTATTTTTTTCCAATAATAGCTTACAATCATGTTAACAATTAGCAACACAAGACAAATTAGAAATAGCTTGGTAGCGATCACCCTTCCCAGGGGTTATTATGATCCATAAATTCCTTAATATTATAGGTAATAACTTTTTTATACAAACTTAGTTTAATAACATTTTTAAACTTTGTGTATGACAAATTTTGTATATTTTCTGGGATTTTGTTATAAAAGCGTATACGTCAACCCAAGAATGAATTACTGACTCGGTGGAGTCCAGTAACTGGTACTACTAGCTTGTGTCTGGTCCTAGTATTTACAGAATGAATATCACTTATTTTCGCGAAACTACTTTTATTTTTGTGTACGTACATTACATTTTCATAAATGTATTGAGAGGCCAGAGTTAATATATTAATTTCCTTAAATTTTTGTCTCAGTGACTCTTTTGGTTTTAAATTATATATTGCTCTAATGGCCCTCTTCTGTAAAATAAACATATTAAGTTCAGTGTCAGTCGCGTGTCCCCATAGCAAAATACCATACGACATAATGCTAAGGAAATAACTAAAATAAACTATTCTAGCTGTTTCAACACTGGTAAGAGTTCTAATCTTTTTTACAGCATGTGCTGCAGAACTAAGTCTGCTACCTGGTTTTGATATATGGGGGAGCCATTGAAGCTTTGCGTCCAGTGTGATTACAAGAAAAATGGTGGTATCAACAAGACTCAGCTCCTTCCCATTTAAAATTACATTAGTATTGACATGTTTAATATTAGGAGTTACGAATTTCATACATTTAGTTTTAGTTCCATTCAAATGCAAATTATTAACATTAAACCAATTAACTAACTTCATCATCATCATCATCATCATTACAGCCCTTCACAAGTCCACTGCTGAACATAGGCCTCCCCCAAGTAATGCCACAAAGCACGGTCCTGAGCCACCTGCATCCATCGACTTCCTGCATATCTTACCAGGTCGTCACTCCATCTAGCGGGGGTCGCCCTACACTACGCCTACCGGTACGAGGCTGCCACTCGAGAACCTTTCTTCCCCATCGGTTATCGGTTCTTCGAGCTATATGGCCGGCCCATTACCACTTCAGCTTACTAATCCGTTGGGCTATGTCGGTCACTCTGGTTTTACTGCGGATATCCTCATTTCTGAGTCTATCACGCAGCGAAACTCCGAGCATAGCCCTCTCCATAGCTCGCTGAGCGACCTTGAGCGTCCTCATACGGCCAGCAGTGAAGGACCACGTCTCAGATCCGTAAGTCATCACTGGCAATTCTCACTGGTTGTACAATCTAGTTTTTAGAGATTGAAGTATACCTGACGAGAAGATATGTCGTAATTTCCCGAACGCTGCCCAGCCAAGTTGAATCCGTCGATTGACCTCTCGGTCGAAGTTGGACTTACCTAGTCGGACTATTTGTCCCAGGTAAACGTACTCGTCAATAACTTCGAGCATAGTGCTCCCAACAACTACCGGCATAGGTGTGACATGGACATTAAACATGATCTTTGTTTTGTCCATGTTCATCTTAAGACCTATCCGTTGGGAGGCACTATTGAGGTCATTGAGCACAGTGCTTAAGTCCTCCAGCGATTCTGCCATAAGGACTATATCGTCGGCAAATCGAAGGTGAGTGATGTACTCGCCATTGATGTTAATACCGTATCCATTCCAGTCCAGTAGCTTCAAAACGTCTGCCAATGCACCGGTGAAGGGTTTCGGGGATATAACATCACCCTGTCTTACACCTCTCTGCAGTTGGATAGGTTTCGAGCTCTGGCTCTGTACTCGGATAGCCATCGTAGCCCTACTGTACAAACACTTCAGCACTTCGATATACCGACAGTCAACTTGGCACCGCTGAAGGAACTGTAGCACCGCCCAAATTTCGACGGAATCAAAGGCTTTCTCATAGTCCGCATACGTCAGGCAAAGTGGCAGATTGTAATCTTCAGTCTTCTGTACAATCTAATACTAACTTAGCTATAGCATTATTTACTTCGTCGTAATTTAATAACTGTCGTTTAAATGTGAAAATTAATGAAGTATCATCAGCAAATAATACTGTATCATGGTTATCCCCTACTATGTAAGGTAAGTCATTAATATATACAAGAAACAGAAAGGGCAATTTGGTATGTATAACCATATGTTAGGGCTGAATCTGAATGACAGGGTAAGAAATTGTGTGATAAGAGAAGAGTGTGGTTTGCAAGTTGATGTTGTGACCAGGATTAAGAAAGGAATGCTTCGGTGGTTTGGTCATGTGGAAAGAATGAATGAGGAAAGAGTGACAAAGAAAATTTATGTTACAGAAGTGTAAGGCAGAGTCGGAAAGGGACGTCCTAGGCGAAAATTTATCGACCAAATTGGCGATTTATTGAAAACGGGCCAAATTAGGAGTACCCTTAACCGACGAGCATATATGCGTAGGTATATGGATGTGAAATGGCGAGAGAGGTGTGTCGGAATCGTGCCAAATGGAAGTCTGTAGTCTCTGCCTACCTCACTGGGTGACAGGCGTGAGTGTTTATGTTTATGTTTTTTTAAACAGAAAGGGGCCGATAATTGAGCCCTGAGGATCGCCCATTTGTACAATCGACCCGGAAGAATTCATACTATTAATGACAACTTTTTGCGTTCTGTCACTAAAATATGAAATAATTAATTTAAGAGCATCGTTTCTTACACCATAGTGTTGAAGTTTCCTGATTAATGTTTCATGGTGAACACAATCGAAGGCTTTGGATAGGTCACAGAACACACCCAAAGCATCCTGTGAATACTCCCATGCATTAAATATATATTTGATCAGCTCAACACTAGCATCAGTTGTCAAGCGACCTCTTGTGAAACCAAATTGATTTTTATGAAGTAAATTATTAACATTAAAAAAAATAACATTTGATGAAGAATAATTTTTTCAAAAATTTAACTAAGTGTTGGCAGTACAGAAATAGGTCTAAAATTAGCAGGGTCCGATGTACTACCAGATTTAAATAAAGGTATTACTTTACTATGCTTCATTAAATCAGGAAACACACCAGATTCAATACTAGTATTAAAAATAATAGATAGTTGAGATGCGATTGTATCTACTATAGACGCAATAACTTTAACAGGAATCCCCCACAGATTGGTGGTTCTCTTAATATAAATATTCTTAAAATATTTTACAATATCTTTTGATGACACTTTATGAAATGTAAAATTCTTTGTACACACATTTACATTTTGTTTAAGTAATGATTCGGCGACGGCAGGAGAAGAATTCAGTGACTTAGTGGTTAAGATCGGAATATCAGTAAAATATTTCTTAAAAAACCATTGCAACGTCCTGATCTGATTTAGTTTATTTATTGTTAAAATTAACTAAACAAACACACAACAAAAGAACTAGTTATCGAAGCTATATTGAAATTCTTCGCTAATGAACCGATTTCTTCCAAAACTCATACCTATAAGACCTAGTGATCATTTCATGGAATTCTTTATTAATGGATCAATTGTTTTTAAAGTCGATTATTACACCATACTGACTCTTAGAAATATAAGCTTTAAAAGTTAAAGATTTAGAAATTTAAACACAACAACCATGTTATAATTCGGAGTACAAAGTATTAGTAAGTATTATTTGTCTATTACAAAAATGTTTAAAATGGCGGCAACTTTTTTCAGTTTTGCCGACGAATTCATATTTGTAAACCACGGGTGTCGGGCAAAGATAAAATAAATCAGTGCTTGCTATCGATCACTAATAAAGAACTGATCGATGGTGTTTGCGCTTGGCAAGACAGTGTCTTCGGTTAACGTAAATGCTAACATGACATGACGAACTCGATAAGGTTAAAAATTAGTGTAACACGTACGGATGAAGAACTCGTTACGAGTGAGGGTAGAAAACTAATGAGCGTCAAAACTCCTCCACACGTTCAAGCAATATAAAGTACTCTGCAGACTAGCTAGCTTTGGCCATTACACGAGTCTTAATTTTTGTCGTTATTCTGTTTGTTGTGGTAATTCTTTTAGTACGAGCAAAGCAGGTGATGTTTCAGACAGGCTACCCTATGCCGTAATATGATGGGCGGTGTCGCTGTGGGTTTGCATACTTCATTTATTTAGGTGATATATGTTTTATAACGTAGGGTCTTTACTGAGTAGGGTTCATTTAATTAAATAGTTCAGTGTTGTTTCTATCAGTCATACTGTATAAAAAAAACCCTCACTAATCGTTAAACATTTACAGTTAGCGACAAAATATCATGTTAACTTCTGGGAAAATTTATTTACTCTTTAGAATTTAATTTACAGATTCAAAGCCAAAATTGATATTTTTCATTTTAATAAAATTGTATGGGGTGAAAGTCAACTGAAAGTTGAGATGTATGTATAGATTTACTTTCAGAGTTATGTAACTGTGCGGATAAATATTGTGATAATTTTATAAGGTAATAATAATTGATAAACTGTATAGACAAATTATACCAAACCCAAAGAAGCTTCTATACTAACTGTTGTTGAGAAAGTTCGTAAAAATACAAATATATAACGCGTTGTAATAAATATATTGGTATTACTCAAAGGCGGCTCGATTTTGGTTTCAGCAATGGTTATCGCATGGAAAGCCCAATTCAGGGTGTATAATCAAATGTGTGAATCCCGAAAATATTTTAAGTCGAGGTTAAAATACTGTCAGAAGGCCGAGTCTCCCTGTGAGTGTTGCAGGTCGTATACCCTGTCCACATTGCTCATGCTTTTCAAAAGCATTTAAAAGTACGAGTACTAACTACCCTTACCAACACAAACAGTGCTGGTATTCGAAGCCATTACCACAACCACAACAACCTTCACGGAGACATTAAAGTTACATGTTCAGTAAAAAAAAGTTGTGTCAGTTATTGCTAAAGTGCTGGATGGTTTGCTTGATAAATATTTAAGTAAACATCTCTATTTATATGATGCTCAGTTTAGCTTAAGTTCGAACTAACAACGGAAACTGAAATCCTATGCCTCAATCAAACCGTGCAGTACTACACTTGGAAGACACCAATTTACGTCAGTTACTTGGATTCGAGGGCTTATGATCTAGTTCCTTCTAATATAATATGGAAAAAATACAAAGTCATTTGCCACCGAAGATTATATCGGTCTATGGGTCTATTGGTAAAGCAACCAAAATAACAGTGTGAAGTAGGTGGGCGCGTATTCGGATGTATACGGATGTAAGAAAGTTTCTTCTTTGAAATTCGATTAAAATTCAACTACAGAACAGTATTCTAAGATACTTCGTACTAAATTGTTGTAGAGCATTATTTTCGTTTTATTGCTACGGAAGTTTTTTATGTTTCTGTACATCAGCATATTGTGAAGAAAAAAATATATAAAAATGAAGATTCCGAAAGAAATGATAAGCTCAGAAGGGCTAGAACCCAGAAAAATGTTGTTTACACAAAGTTGACGTCACACAGTAGACGTCATCGAACCGAGCGTTTTGGCGGTAAATTCAAAACCATTAAAAATAATTTATTTTTACGTTCAACGTTAATTGGTTTAACGGAGAAAAAAGACATTAATTAAATTATTTTTATTTTTTTGTTATATCGTTGTCCGAATCTTTAAATATAAGCAGTTTTCAAAAATTTCGAAAACACCCTATTATGTCATTAATAATACTAACTCTAAGATAAGTTTTAATTGTTACTAACACCTATTGATATAAAATCCGAAATAAATGTTTTGGATTGATTGATTGATTCATTAATTTAGAATGTGGTGTAGTAGTAGACATACAAAAAAATCTATAAAAATCCGCATAAAACAACGTACCACTGATATGAAGCACCAACTCTTCGGGAAGTTTGCAATGTGCCAACTTGTTTAGGATCGTCCCAAATATTGCATCAGATTTAAGACACAAATCTTCCCAAAAGAACACCAATTACTACCATGGATGATTTGCGAGGCTGTTGAAATTAAAAAAAACATCCTAATTTCGATTGAGAAGATGCTTGGGTTCCACCACATTAAATTAATAGTAATGTACATTCTGTCAATACTAGGAACAACCACAAGTTGTTCTATCGTAAAGTTTTCAATTTTTATTAAGCAAAAACTAAAGAGTAACATGCTGTTTCTAAATGTTTTAATACTAATCGCATAAAAAATATTATACTGTTTTTTCCGCTAAATTTCTTGCTGGTTCTTCCCAGGACAGAGTTTTTTCCGAACCAGTAACTTTCAATAAGTATTCTTGTAATTTATATTAAATATATATGATTATATTCTATTCTACAGCTAAACGAGGGGAGGGAATTAATACACATAATATAAATAATTGAAAAGCGACACCCGCAACTCACTTCATCGCAAAACTCGCATAGAGGTCTTGCAGCGTCGCATACGTAGTATAAGGGCGCTTTCAAAATTAGAAGCGTGAGGAAGCGCTGCGGTGGTGCTACCAAAAAGAAGCGCTACAGTGGCGCGACTGTGTCGTAGTAGCCGCGCGCCAGTAATGCTTCGGTAAATTGTAGTGATGTTTTAAATGGATTCTTCAATAAATCCAACTTTCCTAATTGTTTGGGTGCCATAGATGGTAAACATATACGAATCATCCAACCTAAATATACATTATTTTTCTATTATTCTTTTAGGTGTATGTGAATCTAATTATTGTCTCACCTATATAGATGTTGGGTCTTACGGCAAAGCTGCGGATTTACAAATTTTCAAAAATAGTGACTTCTATAGAGAACTTCAGGGAAGAAGACTTGACATCCCAAATAGCGAATCGATTGATAATAATGGAGGTTCAATATAATTAAAAGCGTGTCACTTCCCTACGCAAAAATGACGTGCGTGTGTCACGTTAGTGGCGCGGCTAATGCGCTTCTAGAAATTGTATAAAAATTGGCAGTGGCGCGGCGAGCGCACCACAGTGGCGCCACTGCAGCGCTTATTCACGCCTCTAATTTGAAGGCGCCTTAAGACGGTTCCCCTAGCGAGAGACCTTGAGCGTTCGATCCCATACAATCCACGCGCTCTCGCTACAATATATCACGAAAAAATACGCCCGAATATTTGGAATTATTTAAATTAAAAGAGATAAGCGAACTTAAGAAATTAAATAAAACGTGTAGAATATAGATTTTTAAATTATCTATCCATTAGTGTAATTCTCAAATGATTAGAGCATTTCCTTTAGCAACAGATGCATGTAATCAATAATTTTAGTCATTTTTTAACAGTAGATTTTAAATGTATTCATAACACATAAAAACAAATTAGAACGTGGAATGTGATGATAGGATATCGAACATTAATAATGTGCTTTTAGATGTAGCTTATTTCTCATAACTAATGAGATAATAGTCTCTGAAAAACGCACTTTTGCCAGGTTTTATTTTAGCTATTTTAATAGCATAATGTCATATGATATTTTGCTATGAACAAACGAGACTAATACTGAAATTATATATTCATTTTTTGTAGAAGAGTGCCATAAGAGCAATCTACGATTAAAAATCTTAAGAGGCTCTAAGACAAAAATTTATGGAAATTATTAAGTATCTATATTAACGTTGGCCTCTTAATAAATTTACGAAAATGAAATGTATGTATACAAAAATATACAATTACTAAAAAAATTAGTGATACACTTAAAATACCAGGAACAAGCACAAGCTAGTAGTATCATTTACTCGACTCCACAGAGTCAGTTATTCATTCTTGGGGCAACGTATAGGCTTTTATAACCAAATTCCAGAAAATATATAAAATTTCTCCACCGCCAAGTGCAAAAACTGTATTAAACAAATATTTTGTAAAAAAGGAAAAGTAATTCATGGATGATATAGCCCCGGGGTATTAGGTGAGGTAGGTCCTTGTAGATATGTTGTCAGTTTTAAGAACTATGACGGGATGCCTCATTACCAGTAAAAACGTTTTCCACGTGGTAGAGCCCTGCTGCAGCTATATTGTGGTCGCTATAGCATGAATATTCGACCGGAAAAAGACCACGCTATCACAGTATACCGGCATCAAATAGCAGCTTAATGCCGCTATGCTTCATATAGTGATTGAAGGGAACCGAAAAACATTTTTACTGAAAACAAGGTATTCCATCTAAGTTCTCACGGGCTACAACGCAATGCAATCGGGGTTAACGGGTACACGTAAGGGGGAGTTTGAAAGTAACGCTTATTACTGAGAAGATTACAGAGTCCAGGCTAAGGTGCATGTTTTGCGTAGACCCGATGACCATATCGCGAAAAAATACCTTTCCATGGCAACAAAAAGGAGAGGTAGAGGTAAACCGCAAACTATCTGGATAACAAATGTTCGGATAGATATGCAAAAACTCGGCCTCACAGGAGTCAATGCTTACCAGCGAAGTGAATGGCGCATCCGATTACTATCAGGTGGACTGTATGCTTGCTTGTTACGCTTAGTTTAAGTCTCCACAAATATCCAACTAAAAACAGCAGCAATCCCAAGAACGCTGTATATTCCTATAGTTATGATTTAAGAAACAGCTATGGAGATTGACACCTGTCCTGATCTTATTTCATTTAAGGTACAATTCCGTAGCCAACTGCAGACATCAGCAGCAAGTGACGTGTCGTCGCGACACAACTGGTTTCTATGTAGTTCTATAAAATACGTTCCGTAGCGACACGTCGTTTGCCTAGCGGCTGACGAAACTGTAGCCAGACCGCAGATCAATTGAGTTTCACCCATTCCGAGGAAGAGAAACTGTTAAACCAGGTGGCCCAATATCCTGCACTGTACGTTCCCTCACTTCCTCTGCATTTCATTAAAAGCAAGTCATCATCATATTCTTCCTCTAAAAATATAAAACATACAAAAATAAATCGCGATCGCTAATTTCAAACGCTTGATGTCTGAACATCAAGTCCAACTGGACACACGGTCTGCTGCCGTCTGCAGCCGGGTTCGGAATACTGATTGCAGCAACATGACACCACGACATGTCGCAGCGAAACATCGCGGCGACATGTCACCTGCTGCTGCCGCCTGCAGTCGGCTACGGAAATGCATCTTTATCGACAAAGCCGACACCTCAATCCTCAACTGTCGTTTGTATTAATTTTTCACATTATGTTTTTGGCGAGATAACAAAAATTTTGATGTTAATACTCTACCTTGATGTCAAATTTCAAGTTTTTAAGTCACTTAAAAGTGGTTTAGATTTTTGATGAGAAAGTGATAAAATACAACTTTTCAGACCTTAATAACACAAGAACTATAAAAGGCTTATTTATGAAATTTGAGATTCTAGATATTCAAGGAGGCCTTTTTAGACATGCAAAATAGGAAGTGTGTTAATTTGTAGTTCACCACATCACATCGCAACAAATCTCGCGATACCATCGATATCATCTGGACCACTGTGTGATTAACCAATTTACTTCCACGCTCAACTTCCTTGTAGAATCGGCTACCATCAGCGATTTTTCCCGACCAATACCTACTACTTAGGGAACTTACTTCAAGGAAAGAGCCTACTCTTTTTTAAAAGGCCGGCAATGGACCTCCTCTTTCCCAAGTCACATGAGTTGATATCTACTAATAAGCCCAAGTGTTGTACTTGTTCATAGGTGGCGGAAGACACCATTAGGTGAGCCGCATGCTCTTTTGCCCCTACTTTTATATCAAAAATTAAAGTGTAGGTTTAATAGTTCTCGAGTTATGGGAGGGTCGGAATTCGCACGAAATGGTTTGTGTAAATATGCACACAGCCGGTGCGTCGCCTTTTTAAGTTAAAACTAAATCACCAAATTTTTCCTTTTTCTTATCAACCAATCCTAGAGCTAGCAGTGATACGAAACACACCTATTGTACATTGACACTATTGTCTAGGGAATGGTTGGGGCACTACTTTTGTGTCCCGTACAAGTTTGGCTTTGTCAAGGTAAATCAAGTATTATTACTTTTTGTATATTGTGTTGGAAAACGAATGCTGTTAACTCCTTTAATTTGTAAGTGAACTTGTACAACGGTGCGATGGACATCTGGAAAACTGCTGGCCTGAAATATCCAGATATAGGGCGATACCTGTACGCGTGCCTAGCATGCGCCGGCACAACCTCTCAAAAGTGGAGATTTATATTTCCGTATTCCGTAAGTATGTTAGTACTTACTATAATACGTAGTACTTATCTTACTTTTTGTGCTTATGTAAGCAAAAATGGCAATTGCAATGGAAGGTTTCAAAACATTTTAGTAGGTAATAGTTGTACCTACTAGAAAAAAGAGTAACAGTGTGTTGGCTAAAAGTATCACTTTAAATTGTTTAAAACGTTTTAAGCAAACATAAAATATGATACAGCCCCACCTTGCAAATTAAATTTTCAATATTCAAAACCTTATAAATACATTTTATGTAACTAGTGGCGCCATCTATTGCACATCGTTTTATTCAAATCCTATTTATTAACATGAATTCGGGAAAATACTGTTATGGAAGTTATGAAACACAGCGTTACAAGAATATTGCGCTAGATGGCAGGACATGTATAAAAGAAACCCGAGTGTATATAGTATCTGACGTACGGATATTATATTATAATATGTAGATATTATAATAACTTGCGGTGCAGTTTTTGAATGTAACAAGCAGGGTACTTCAAAACTCGTAGGTACCTATGAATTGAAGGCAAGAACTGTACATTCAATTTGTGGCCGCTACATTGACGACTTCAGCGTATTAAATGAGGGCTGAGTCCGAGTTTAGGACTCAGATCATAAACACAAGACCAGAACATAAATCTCGTATATATATAATTCATAATTCTTTATTGCATGTCACTAAGTACAGGTAAAGTTGGAAGGTTGGAACAATATATTTACAGAACATGTCGGTACACCCTGTACGGGCGTAGCATATCAAAACAGAGTTTAAATTTTAATTAATATGGAATTAATTTTCATTTCATTCAAATTACAGTATTTATAGTAGTATTTATAGTACACAATATATAAATTATATAATAAAATGTCAGACTAAATAATACTTACACATTTATTTTAAAAATCAAATTTCAATAAATATTATAAGTATGTCAACTGATCATTCGTCATTTACATTATGTAAATAAAGTTTAAAAATTTTGATGAATAATACTAACAATGTCAAATATGTAAATATAAATAAAGATAATTTTCACGTAATTAAAATTGATTTATAATTTATCATTAAAATATTCATTCAAACCGTAATATGTTTTTACAATAAGCATTTTCTTGAGTACTATTTCAAGTTTACGACACTAAAGGGCGTTTATTATTGTTGTAAACCCTTATAGCCATGTAGTAGGGACCATTTTTATATAATGTGAGATGTGTTGCAGGAGCAACCAGATTATAACCTCGGCGTGTGCCGTAGCGCCTGGGTCTATCTTGAACAACCTTCGACATGAATCTCTTGGAGCTGTGAATGTGATGATTCTAAGGCAGCGTTTTTGGAGCATGGATACTGCGTGTACCTCGGAAGTTTCCCCAGAATATGATGCCGTATCTTATTCTAGCAGCTGCGTGGCTGTGGCACGCAGTAAGTGCGCACTGCTCATTAGTATCCTTACGTAGCTCACGTAGGGCATAGCAAAAACTGCTCAACCTACTCACAACTCTTTCTACATGACTTTTCCATGAAAAAGTAGAGTCTATCGTTATCCCGAGGAGTGAAAAATGTGCGAAATTCCTCAATATTTATACCTTGGTAAAATATAGCGACTTCTGATCTCTGATATGGACGAAACTGCATTATTTTGGTCTTTTCAAAATTTAGTAATAAGCCTAAAACCTCTAATTCATTCACAATTTTGCTAAGGCATTGGGTTATTTTTTCCTGCGAACTGCTTAGATTTTTTTGTTTACAAGTAATTACAACTGTCGCGTCATCTGCAAACAAAACGACTCTATGTGGTGCTACTAAAGGAAGTTCGTTGATATAAATAGAAAACAACAAGCATCCTAGGACACTACCCTGCGGTATAGAACCTGTTACTATTGCGGTGGACGAATTTATGTCATTTATCAGTTTTCGATATTCATTTAAATATGATACCTGCACGTACTGTTTTCTATTCGCAAGATACGAAGAGAGCCAGCCATTCGTGCGGTTTCCCTCGTATACCTAGCGAATTTAGCTTTTCCAGCAAGGGTCCATATAAAACGCGATCGTATGCTTTGGACATGTCCGTAAAAATAGCTATAGCACATCTTCCTTCATTTAGAGCATTCTGAATTTCTAAGATGCAGTCAAATACAGCGGACGTAGTAGAATGGTCTTTTCGGAAACCATGCTGATATTTACTAAAAATGCTGTATTTTTCAATACGTATTAATATAATATACGATTGATTTATAAGAAAAGTTAAGGGCTTTACAAACTCATCTACGCAATATATGAGCAGAGTAGCTGGGATTTCATCATATCCGCAAGAATTGTTTCTTTTTAGTCCTATTATCGCTCTTTTTACATCAGCTTCTGTAACACTACTAAGATATACTCGTAGTGAATTTGGCAAGGATACTCGAGATGGCCGCTTATTTAAAGAGCAGCAGTTATTTGAACTTACAGTTGTATAATAATTATTGAATAAGTTTGCAACTTTACTTGGAGATGTTATATTTAAAACGTCATTACGTAAACAAATGTTTTAGTATTTTACACACATAGTTTTATATTTATCACGTGACGTTTGCACTCTATTTATGTAAGATTTTCTTTTTTCTGTGACTATTATTGTTTTAAGTATTTTGCTGCAAATTTTTGTATAAGATTTTAAGGCTTCCTTAGCATAGTAGTTAGTAAGATAACGTAAAACACGTTTGTTGTAGCAACATTTTTAATGCCTTTTGTTGCCTATCTTGTCTTTTCTTTATTTATACAATTTTGGTGGAATATTTTCATCTAAAATAGACTTGATTTGCTTCCGAAATTTATTATAGTTTGTATTTATATCACTCGTTAGGGTCATTATATTAAACCAATTAATTTCATTTAGTTTAATTCTGAATTTTTTCATATTATTCTCATTAAAAAGTCGTTTGGTTATTTTATAAGTAATATTATTTCTATTTATGTTCTCTTCCACTGGTATTTGTCCAATTAATGCGTGATGGTCTGATAAGTCATAATTTTGTACAAAAGCCGTCATGTATGTATTTTTAGAAATTATAATTTGGTCAATGCATGATTTACTGTTTTGGGTCTCACGTGTAGGGGTTTCTATAAGGCAGCGCAAACCGAATGATTTTAAAAGATTGATAAGTCTACTAGATATTTTTGTATTACTTGTGATGTCTATATTTTTATCGCCCGCTATGATAATTTTTTTTATTATGAGCATGTTTGGATAAGTGGTTTAGTAAAGCTTGCATTTGAACGAAAAGTGTTTCTATTTCCCTCTCACAGCGATAGATGGCCACAATCAATAAGTTAGATTCAGTAATCTCCAACGCACACAATTCCACGATAAATTCTACTGTGAATAATTGAATGTCTAAACGTTCTTTAGTTTTCATGTTTTCTCTAACAAAGATACCAACCCCACCGTGTATATGTTTTTGCCGCAAATACTTCGCACGTAGTTCGTAGCCCTCTAATATGTAAAAATGATAGTTAATAGGTAATAACCAATGTTCACTTACGATTAATATATCTACATTAACTTCCATTAACAATAAGTTTAAGTCGTCAATTTTCTGAGAAAGACATTGAACGTTTTGACACATAATTTTATGGCATTTAGGGGCGAAAGGAAGACTTCTCTGTATCAATTTTATTTTCTTGAAACGTTATTACTGTTAGATCAGAGATATCTTCTAATCGTCGTTTTTCACTCAATGTTACATCATCAAATGTTTTTATAGATTCGTTTATGTCATGCAAAAGTGTCTTTAATCCGCGTTTATTTAATTTTCCATTATATCTTGAGAACATATGAGTAGAATAGTCTAAATTTTTGTTGGAGTCTAAAATGTTACAATATTCGAAATTAATATTATCAGAGTATAAAAGATTATTAAAGGTTTCAATTCGTCTATTATAAATATTAGAGTGGTAACAAAATTTAAAAGTAGGCAGACATATCAAAATGTTTGTGTGCTGAACGGTTAAAAGAGTCTTCCTTATATTCATAACTAAATCATAATAATTTTTGGAAACATCAAAATCAGTTTCACCTACAATTAAAATACAAAAATCATTAAGGGTGTGATTTCCCAGTTTTGTTTGTAGACCACTTAACAGTTGGTTAACCCGCGAGTAGTCGCGCATGGGTCGAAAAGACCCAGCACCTTGTTTCTTGTTCCATAACTTTTTAAATGTTGGTTACTATTCAAGGTCGCGCTCAGTTCATTTAAGCTACAATATAGGCTACCCGCACGCCCCGCCTCACTCAGTTCACGCGCGGCGCTTGGACAGTACGAACGTATAAAGTGAGTATGGGTCGTTTCGACCCTTACGCGACGGTTTGTGTAAGTGTATTATTTTTCTTTAAAAATATTTTTAGTTTATTTTTTCTTCGCAGAAATGTCGCGAAATATTTTAGACGATCACAGAATTCAAGAAATTCTAGAGGAAAATGGTAGTGAAGGAGAAGTCTCTTCAGAAATTGAAGATAACTTAGAGATCGACGATGACGACTCAAATTCCAGTCAAAGCGGCGATGATGATAATTCTGAGGCCGAAGATTTTTAGCAGGTAATATTTCTGCCGAAATGTTACACTGAAGACCTGATCTCAGTGATGTACCTCTGAGTTATATCCGTCAAGGATACTATGTGGGTAGAAATGGCTATAAATGTTCGTACTTGTAGCCACAACATTATGTTTCATGCGCCGGGACCGATTAATGAGGCAAAAGATTCACTTACTCCTTATACTGCTGGAGTCTTATGTTCCCTGACAGTCTTTTAGACATGGTTGTGACATATACCAATATGTTTATTGACAGTATCCACGATAACTTCCAAAGAGAAAGAGACTGCTTACCTACGGATTTGGTAGAATTGAAGGCTCTACTTGGGCTTCTTTATTACTGTGGAAAACTTCGTGGAGCGCGTTTAAACACCATGGATTTTTGGGCAACTGACGGCACCGGATCAGACGTGTGCATAGCTACCATGTCACGATAAAGATTTCATTTTTTACTTCGTTGCCTTAGGTTTGATGATCCAAATACACGCGAACAGAGGAGACAAAATGATAAACTGGCTGCAATTAGAGATTTATTTACCAAATTCGTTGAAATTATAAAGAAACATTACTCTTTAGGGGATACAGTGATTATTGATGAAAAACTGGAGCCATTCCGTGGCCGATGTCCATTTCGCCAGTACATGCCGAAGAACCCCGCCAAATACGGAATAAAAATATTTGTAATGGCTGACTCAAGAACTTACTATTCGGCATGTTTAGAAGTTTATTTATTTATTTAATAAACTTTATTTGACATAAAATATTACAATAAATATTTCAGTGAATCCATAGGCTCCTAAACTAGTGTAAAACTGTGTTTCAGGAGCCAGTGGCTTCTCCCATAACATTGCATTATTAATTTATGCCATAAGATAAGGTACATTATAAGTTATTCAGCAGAACTACTTAAATCAAGAAAACAAAAATTAGTAAAGAACGGGCTACTCACTAGCGCATATCTGTTATGTATGTAGTTGTATTAATGTGTGCGTGTGTGTGTGTGTGTGTGTGTGTGTGTGTGTGTGTGTGTGTGTGTGTGTGTGTGTGTGTGTGTGTGTGTGTGTGTGTGTTTGTGTCAGTAATAAAAACCAGTTAACATGTTTTCTACATCGTCATAATCAAGGTTTTTAAGCCATAAAAAAATATACTTCTTAATAACATTATTATTGCACTTTTTTACATTATACTCCTTATTCAGTCTGTTATAAAGGTGTGGAACAATAAAATCAAACTGCTTCTGGGCGAATCTTGTTTTTACTTTGGGAATAGGACAACGGTCAAGCCTCGAAGATGATTTAGGCAAGTAAGGAACATTTTTTTTGTGATAAAGGCGTAGACTTTCGTAAATAAATAATTTTCTAATACTAAGAACATTGGCTTTGTCATAGACAGCTGTTGTAGGATGTCTGAAGGGTAAGGAGAATAACACTTTCAGTACTGCACGTTGTGCACGTTCTGCAGTGATCAAGTAGGATTTTGCTGCAGTGCCCCAAGCACAGATACAATACCTAATAATGCATTCACCAAGGGCTTTATAGGTTTGTAATGCTAAGAAGTATACACCGGAAGGCAAAATTCAGGACCACATGCTGTAAGTAACTCTCCTCCAGATGTCGTGAAACGTTTGGTTGAGCAAATAAGAGGGTCTCATCGTAACGTGGTAATGGATAATTGGTTCACGAGTATCCCATTGATGACAGAATTGTATGAAGGTTATGAGCTTACGGTTGTAGGGACTCTTCGTAAAAATAAACCAGAAATACCCCCATGCTTTGTTGCTACACGAGGACGAGAATAATGGACTACCTACTTTGGCTTTAAGCCTAATTGTACATTAGTATCGTACTCACCGTGAAAGGGAAAAGTGGTGCTTCTTGCTTCTACAATGCATCATGATGCGAAAATAGATGTTGATACAGGAGATAAACGCAAGCCAGAAGTGATAACGGATTATAATATGCATAAATGTGGAGTGGACGTGGTTGACGAGATGTGTGGTACATATTCTGTATCAAGAGTAAGTAAAAGATGGCCACTAACGATATTTTTTGGACTTATGAATGTGGGATGTATAAATGGGTTTGTTATTTATAACGCAAATATGACGCATATAAATCACAAAACCCCTCGAAAGACATAGCTTTATCCCTTGTTAAACCACAAATAGAAAAGAGGTCTTCTATTACGACTCTGCTAAGACACATTCGGAGCAGAATGTTTCAAGTACTTGGCAGAGAAGAAAGTACAGATCAAACGGCATCGGCTGGGCCTAGTAACATTCGTGGGAGGTGTTCCACCTGCCCCCCTAAAAAGGATAGAAAATCGAAAACTCAATGCCAAATATGTAAATCTTTCATATGTAGAGATTACACCGCATTTTTATGCATTAATTGTAATCAGAAAATGAGTCAAAAGTAAGATAAGACGGCAAGAAGACTAATTAAAAAACAAATAAGAAATATTTTGGGAAAGATTTTTATGAGAAGTTTGAAAGCTGATTATAAAAAAACTTGTTATGTTAAATGTTTTATTTTATTGATTGTTTTAGAAGAAAATTTATTAGTTTTGGTAAGAATAATGTTTTTTTTTTCAGTTAAACTAGAATAAAAAAGTTAGACTGTAATTCTGGTTCCTATGCATAAAAAAGTGAGATTTAGCACCTCCTGTTATGCGGTAGTGGCAGATGTTTTGTGTTTCGAAGTGGTTTCTCATTATAGTCGCCATCTTATTGCTACGAATGCTGCTAATGATTCATAGTTTCCTTTTAGGTGGATATTCGCAAGTTTCTTCACTAGTCTTAATTTCTGAGGTTAGGGATTCGACATAAAAGCGGTTTCTATCATTTACATATTTTTCAGGTTGAGTAGCAGCTTATTTTAAGCTTTATTCGTTCAGCATATTCAAAACTACGGCGTGTATCTGACTTTAAACTTTCCTATTTTGTTTTTTGGGTTTACTTAAAGGTGTTGAGTTATAGGAATTATTGGCTGTTTTTCTCAATTTTACGTCGTCGATACTAACACTTTTGTAGAGTTTTATAATTTTCTCTTGTTCTAAATTTTTTTTGTTAAGTACTATTCGTTACGTTTAAATTTTCCACCTCTTTGTTCGCTATAAAGTTCTGTACGTAACCTTGAAACTTCTTCTTTTAACTCTTGTATGATTAAGCAATCTCTTAAGTCGTTGTCTGGTGGACTGCGAGAGGTTTTGTGTAAATTTAATGAATGAGAGTGTGTACTTATTAGTCGTTGACATAAATGAGTCGGATAAATCTGGAAGTGATTCTGATAGTTTTTTATTTTTCTGACGAAAGGTGACAAATTCTTTGTGCTCGTCATCCACGTCTAGTGCATCGAAAGAGATAGTTGTGGGTATATTTATATTTTGTTGAACTAAATTTGGTAGTATATGATATTTACATAAATCGCATACGCAGTTTTTTTCTTTTTTCTACATCTAATAAGAAGAAAAACTTTTCTCCTATGCTTGTGCAGTCTAAGTGAAAAAGTTTCTTACAATTGGAGCATTCAATAAAGTCCATTTTCTGCATTTAAAACAATTTTTCGACTTTTGATGTCTTTCCTTTTTCGTGTTAAACCTATATATACATATATATATATATATATATATATATATATATATATATATATATATATATATATATATATATATATATATATATATATATATATATATATATATATATATATATATATATATATATGTATATATATATATATATTGTGGGTTACTCGTGGGCAAAAAAACTATCCTATCTCTCAAGTTGGACCAAACTGCACACGGTGTGCAAACATTAAAATCGGTTAAGTAGTTTAGGAGCCTATCGCGGACAAACAACGCGACTCGTAATTTATATATATTAAGATAATCAACAAAACGGCATATTTTCGCATATCTCACTTAAGTAGCAACCATGGAGGTTAGAGAGAAGGAGAATGTCCGTGGAGTTTTTGTATGTTTTGTTTTTATTTTAATTTTTTAAATAATTGTAAAGAATAAAAAAGACAGATGTCACAAATAAGTAATCAAAATATTATTCCTGTAATTTTGACAAAACATGTCATCGCTAACGTATTGCAAAAATGTAAATTGCTTTATTGAGACTTTTTTGTTTTTTAAAGGAACCGTTTCTAACGTAGCATTGACGCATGCGCAGTAGGGGTACGTACTGCGCATGCGTCAATGCGCTTGAAAGCGTATGTATTCATCATCATCATCATTACAGCCCTTCACAAGTCCACTGCTGAACATAGGCCTCCACCAAGTAATGCCACAAAGCACGGTCCTGAGCCACCTGCATCCATCGACTTCCTGCATATCTTACCAGGTCGTCACTCCATCTAGTGGGGGGTCGCCCTACACTACGCCTACCAGTACGAGGCTGCCACTCGAGAACCTTTCTTCCCCATCGGTTATCGGTTCTTCGAGCTATATGGCCGGCCCATTGCCACTTCAGCTTACTAATCCGTTGGGCTATGTCGGTCACTCTGGTTTTACTGCGGATATCCTCATTTCTGAGTCTATCATGCAGAGAAACTCCGAGCATAGCCCTCTCCATAGCTCGCTGAGCGACCTTGAGCGTCCTCATACGGCCAGCAGTGAAGGACCACGTCTCAGATCCGTAAGTCATCACTGGCAACACGCACTGGTTGTACAATCTAGTTTTTAGAGATTGAGGTATACCTGACGAGAAGATATGTCGTAATTTCCCGAACGCTGCCCAGCCGAGTTGAATCCGTCGATTGACCTCTCGGTCGAAGTTGGACTTACCTAGTCGGACTATTTGTCCCAGGTAAACGTACTCGTCAACAACTTCGAGCATAGTGCTCCCAACAACTACCGGCATAGGTGTGACATGGACATTAAACATGGTCTTTGTTTTGTCCATGTTCATCTTAAGGCCTATCCGTTGGGAGGCACTATTGAGGTCATTGAGCATAGTGCTTAAGTCCTCCAGCAATTCTGCCATAAGGACTATATCGTCGGCAAATCGAAGGAGAGTGATGTACTCGCCATTGATGTTAATACCGTATCCTTTCCAGTCCAGTAGCTTGAAAACGTCTTCCAAAGCAGCGGTGAAGAGTTTCGGGGATATAACGTCACCCTGTCTTACACCTCTCTGCAGTTGGATAGGTTTCGAGCTCTGGTTCTGTACTCGGATAGCCATCGTAGCCCTACTGTACAAACACTTCAGCACTTCGATATACCGACAGTCAACTTGGCACCGCTGAAGGGACTGCAGCACCGCCCAAATTTCGACGGAATCAAAGGCTTTCTCATAGTCCACATACGCCAGGCAAAGTGGCAAATTGTACTCTTCAGTCTTCTGTACAATCTGCCGCAGGGTATGTATGTGGTCTATGGTACTGAAGCCTTTTCGGAAACCGGCTTGTTCGGGAGGCTGGAAGTCGTCGAGTCTGCGTGCGAGACGATTCGTAATGACTCTCGAAAACAGAACGTAGACGCGGCTCAGAAGGGAAATCGGTCTGTAGTTCTTCAAGAGAGCGTTGTCGCCTTTCTTAAAGAACAAGACCACCGCACTTCTGCTCCACGCCTCTGGAGTAGTGCCACCATGGATGACGGAATTGAAGAGCTTCTGAAGGACTTCAAGTACCTGTGTTCCACCCGCTTTCAGACGCTCCGCTGTAATTCCATCCTCACCTGGGGCCCTGCCGTTTTTAAGGTGCTGGAGAGCCATTCTAATCTCGCTTAGACTGACGTCCGGGATATCATCGGAATAGTGTCGGATAAGACTTGCTCTTGGATCGTTACTCACACTTGCGTGTGGCTCCAACGATGATGTGTACAGCTGCCCATAGAACCTCTCAATCTCACTCAAAATCTCAGGTGTCCCGGAAACGATGCTGCCACACTCAGTCTTCAGCTTTGACAGTTGGCTCTTACGGGCAGACAGATCTCTGGCAAAGACTTTGGAGCCCTGGTTCCACTCGATCGCTTCTTTAATACGAGCAGTATTAAAGTTGCGTAAGTCTCGCCGCATGCATTTGGAGATCTGTCTGTTCAGTTGCCTGTATGCTGTCAAATCTGTTGACGATTGCAGCCTCATCTCCCGTCTAATAGCCATGAGATTAAGAGTGTGATCGGAGAGTTTTTGTGTTCTTCTGCGGCGGGTCTTGCAGAACTTAGCTCCGACCGCATGGACAGTTTCCACGAGCTTGTCATTCATATCGTCCACTGCATTGCAATCTTGTAGGCACTGAAAGCGGTTGTGTAACTCGAGCTGAAAGTTTTCGGGATTCTGGATTAGAGCACGAGGGGGACAGAGCGTTGACCTCATTAGACGAGATCTCTCCAACTTAACGTGCCGTGTTGCCTTGTAGTGGCGGTTAAGAATATCCACTACCCCATATCTTCCCGTGGGTGTCGTAAGAGGCGACAGAGGGAGACAGGCAGGAGATGGGCAGCAGCGTCTTCCTGATAACAGCAACTGTACGACAAAAAAAAACTGCGGTTGCCAACCCGCTCGCCAAGCGTGGCAACTATGATGATCCGATGTCCGAAGAGAGGGGGAGGACACGGTGATTCTCGAATTCGGCAACTTGTTCTATCACCGGGAGGGCGACCATCTGTCCCAAGGAGGTGTCGGATTTATCGTCCACAAGTCTCTCGTCAACAACGTTGTAAAGATTGGGAGTGTGTCGACGAGGGTCGCGTACCTGATACTCAGAATCACCAAACGGTATTCGCTGAAGGTCATACAGGTTTACGCACCAACCTCGGCACATCCCGATGATAAGGTGGAGGAAATGTATGAGGATATTTCTAAAGCCATGCATTCCTCCAAAACCCACTACACGGTGTTGATGGGAGAACAACAAACGCAACGCAAAACGCAAAACTAGGCACAAGAGAAAGCGGTGAGCTGAAGTTAGGGAAATTTGGAGTAGGGCAACGGAACCGAAGGGGCCAGCAGCTGGCCGACTTCATGGAGAAAGAGGGGCTCTTTATGATGAACTCTTTCTTCCAGAAGCGGCCCCACAGGAAGTGGACCTGGTCGAGCCCCGACGGTTCGACAAAAAATGAGATTGACTTCATTATGACGACCAGACGCCAACTGTTCAGTGATGTCTCAGTGATCGCAAGGGTGAAAACTGGCAGCGATCACCGAATGGTTAGAGGCACACTGAACCTAAACGTATGTATTGTGACTGTCAAATTATATACAAATATAATTTAAAATAAAATAATATTGCGAATATAAATTGAAATGTAAGCTATCCTATCTCTCAAGTTGGACCAAACTGCACACGTTGTGCAATATATATATATATATATATATATATATATATTGTAAGACGCGCTGGTTGCATGCTTTTTTTAAGTTTGTAGACACACCTGAGTAGAAATTGTCCTGTGTTAAAGCTTTGCATATTATGCTGCCTATTTCTAGCCTAGCTTTAATAAAAACCCGTCGTGGCTGTGTCTGGATAGGATCTATTAATTTGGCGTTATTTAGACTAATGGCCACTTATAAAATCAACTATACGTTTAAAAAAATAACCTAATAGTTTTTTTTAGCCTAGAACCTCTCGTCACGACATTGTTCTCTATCTGTTCATAAAGTTTCAGAGAACATCAACACAGACAGATACACAGACAATTTTTTAAATGATATGCAAATAACGCTCTCGAGCTTAATAGAAGCCAGTTATTTCAATATTACGTGGTAGAGCTACGCTGCAGCTATATTATGGTTGTAACACGAAAGGGTCGGCTCGACCGGGGAAGGAACACTCTCTCACAGAATACCAACGTAAAATAGCAGCTTGATCCTGCTTTGTTTCGTATGGTGAGTGTAGAGAACCGGAAAAACGTTTTACTGGAATCGAGGCCATTTTCATTCCATCCATCTTAGTCCTTAGGGGTGATAACGCAGCTGCATTTTGATTCGTAATCGAGGATACATGTATATGTCTATGGGCCACAGCATCCACTTACCATCAGGTGGACTGTGTGCCCGTTTATCACAAAAAAGACACTTCAATTTTATTTACAAGTTTAGACAAATGAAATTATTTTTATTGATTTATGTAATTAATTTTATTTAATTATACTGTAATAATTGCTAATAATATATAAGCAGTAGCAGTTCAACACTCGCAATAAATTAAACAGTAGGTACGTGAGCGACCTAGGATAGATCCTTGCCCATCCCCGCCGGTACCACTATTATTTATTCGTAATACAGCAAATCGAAGGTGAGTGATGTACTCGCCATTGATGTTAATCGTTTACGTGTTAGAGCCATGCTGCAGTTATATTAGTAGTATAGTTGTAGCACGAATGGGTCGGCTCGACCGGGGAAGGACCACGCTCTCACAGAAGACCAACGTGAAATAGTAGCTTAATGCTGCTGTATTTCGTATGGTGAGTGTAGAGAACCGGAGACCCTTTTTACTGGAAACGAGGCATTCCATCTTAGTCCTCACGGGTGACAACGCATCTGCATTTTGATTCGTAATCGAGGATAGATGTAGATGTCTATGGGCCACAGCAACCACGTACCATCAGGTGGACTGTGTGCTCGTTTGTCACCCTATCCTATAAAAAAAAATACCGTATCCTTTCCAGTCCAGTAGCTTGAAAACGTCTTCCGTACAGCGGTGAAGAGTTTCGGGGATATAACGTCACCCTGTCTTACCCCTCTCTGCAGTTGGATGGTTTTCGAACTTTGGTTCTGTACTTGGATAGCCATCGTAGCCCTACTGTACAAACACTTTAGCACTTCGATATACCGACAGTCAACTTGGCATCGCTGAAGGGACTGTAGCACCGCCCAAATTTCGACGGAATCAAAGGCTTTCTCATAGTCCACATACGCCAGGCAAAGTGGCAGATTGTACTCTTCGGTCTTCTGTACAATCTGCCGCAGGGTATGTATGTGGTCTATGGTACTGAAGCCTTTTCGGAAACTGGCTTCTTCGTGAGGTTGGAAGTCGTCGAGTCTGTGTGCGAGATGATTCGTAATGACTTTCAAAAACAGCACGTAGACGCGGCTCAGAAGGGAAATCGGTCTGTATTTCTTCAAGGGAGCATTGGCGCCTTTCTTGAAGAACAAGACCACGAACGAAAGTACGAACGAAATTATTAATTACAATTTTTTAATGCTAATTTTAACAACGTGCTCGGGTGTGCAGGGTGCAAGTCTGAAAATCAAAGACTACAAAAAGCATCTGTGGCTGTCGAGCGTATCGACTTTGTTAAGGCCTCCCAATGGTTCAAGAGTCATCACCACAGGAATCTAAATAATTACCTATATTATTTAGGTCTGTGATCAGCACCTAAGCAACTTTTTGAATTCACTAAGGCTAGTTTTTTATAGTTCATTATAAGGGTTGTGTACACAAACATACTGCGGTCAGTGAAGCGAAACTGAAAACAGGTGACTCAGGTGCGCTATCAAAGGTGTCGTGTCTGCCAAGGTAATACGAGGGTGGATTGAAAAGTACTCGGCCTAACACAGATCCATTCAATTCTAAAAATCTAATCTACCCACATTATTTAGTTCAGTTCAGACTAGTTCATTGTGTGAAATTTGAAACGTGTGCGATAATTAGTTGTGATTTTATAAATTTATTAACAAAGTAATCGGACATAATTTCCGCGAATGGAGCAAATCGAGCAGCGTGCCGTCATTAAGTACCTCCATAACAAGGGGCTATCATCAAAAGCCATCCATGATGACATGGTCAGTACATTAGGCGATTGTGCTCTGTCATATTCATCCATCAAAAAATGGATAGCAGAATTTAAGCGTGGTAGAGAGAGTGTGAAAGATGAACCCCGCTCTGGAAGGCCTTCGACGTCAACTACTGACGAAAATATTAAAAAAGTACTTGATTTAATAACGGGAGACTGCAGATTAAAAATTAGAGAGATAGCCGAGATTATAGGCATCTCTTATGAACGAACTCAAAACATCATTGTCAACAAGTTGGGTTTCCACAAGGTGTCTGCGAGGTGGGTTCCGCGGCTGCTTTCAGTTGAACAAAAAAGGACGCGATTGACTATTTCACGCGACTGTTTGGAGTTATTTGAAGCCGATGCAGATGATTTTTTGAATCGTTTTGTTACTATGGACGAAACATGGGTTCATTACTGTACACCGGAAACAAAACAACAATCAAAACAGTGGAGAAGACCTGGTTCACCACCCCCTAAAAAGGCTAAGTCGATTTTGTCGGCAAATAAGGTGATGGCTTCGGCATTCTGGGACTCGAAAGGTGTGATTATGATTGATTATCTTGAAAGGGGTCAGACTATAAACTCTGATTACTACTGCACCTTACTACGTCGTTTACGAGAGGAAATAAAAGAAAAACGTCGAGGAATGCTCAGAAGAAAAGTCCTGTTTCATCTAGATAACGCCCGTGTTCACACGTCAGTACAGTCAATGGCTGAAATTCACAACTGTGGTTTTGAACTGTTACCGCATCCGCCGTATTCACCTGATCTGGCACCATCAGATTTCTTTCTGTTCCCTAACCTAAAAAAGCACATGGGAGGACAAAGATTTTCGACAAACGACGAGGTCAAAGCAGCTGTAGACGCATATTTTGACTCTAAGGAAGAATCATTTTTTTTCAACGGTCTAAATGCTTGGAAGGGAAGGTGGCAAAAGTGTATTGAACTTGATGGTGATTATGTAGAAAAATAAAAATATAACTGATTTAGTATGTGTTTATTTTCTTGGTTAGGCCGAGTACTTTTCAATCCACCCTCGTAAAATGAATTTACTAAGACTTAAAATTGTTATATGTACAACTTGTACATTGCATAATATAAATAAAAGTTGTGAGGGTCAGTCAGCTGAATATGGACGGAGGTGGTCAGTCGGCCGCCAAGTACTCGCATGCGCAAAAAATAAATAATGCGCTATTCATTTACTACACTTCAAAAATTTTGTAAGGGTATTCAAAATGATATATGACATAAAAATAGTCAGTCAGCGACTTAACGGGACACGTTAAATCGATGACTGAGTTGCCTCTCCGTCTACAACTTTGGATTGGCGAATTCTTTAAGACCGCAATTAAGGAAGAAAAAAGAAGAAGAGGGTTATTTTTCCATGCGTAAGTACTTATGCATGGAAAAATACACTCTTTGGGCTTATGTGATCTGACAGTCGAAATAACCGGCCAAATTTGCAGATAAGGTTCAGAATAAATAATATAGGCATATGGTAAAGAAAATTAATTTAATAAAATCTCTGACATTCTGTCCCTTTTATTTCAAAGATTTAAATTCAAAGTATATATACATTAGCACTGTAATAATGTATTAACATTATTTTAACTGATTTTACCATTTTACTGTGCACGCCATTGATACACAAAAAACCCTTTAACCTCAAAGAAACCAAAAAAAAGATTTTTAGTGTATCAATGGTGGACGCACACATTCGTAGGTCGATCGGTAGGCAAAAAAGTTGTTGCCCATAAATCACATTCAATTTGGATTAATTTCCAATAATAGTACTTAAAAGCCTTATTTACTCGTATTTTTAAAAAACTACAGTTACGGTATATTATTTATATATTTGAACTTAATTTTAAAATTTGGCTACTCTTCGAAAAATAACTGTAATATATAATCGTATTGCACTCAAATTTGTAATCCTTTTAAACATACAGAAAACATTTGAACCCGTAACTTTACTTTCTTTAGGTACATTAAACTGCACCGATTTATAGATTTATATCACCGATCTGGAAATGCTTTGTGCAAAGAGTGACGATCACGAGAACATTCCCTTTCGCCTGATGGTCACTCTTACTAACAAATATTTATTGTAACAAGTGTAATTTTTTTTGTAATTTTTTATTTTTTTAACCCTAATTAACAAAATACTAACATAGTTTGTAAGCCATTTTTAATAACAAATATGGATGTAAAAGTTGTCCGAAATAAATGATTAATTACTATTACCATAAAATGATCGGTAAGCCTAACTGTAAATATTAAATTAACCTATTTAATAACCTACTTAAATTAATGTATTAAATATAACAAATAAGTAACTTAAGAATTTCTTGGCAGATGATAGATAAAGTTGCGCTATTTAACATTTTAATGAGATACACTTATGTTAATGAAGTAAAATTTCCACGTGTATAGGAATTTACGAGCCAATTAAATATATCCAAGGTCTATGCTATCACAAACTCAACGTCTTTTATATACTTTAGTCTTCTGCGTTTGTCTTCCTATCAAATTGAGCAAAATGGCACATATATTATTACAGAGGCTTTTGTTTGAGTGTTTCCGGTATACGATTAAAACTAGGAATAGTTTTGTTTAAATTAATAAAATTTAATTGGTAATTCAACGCATTATCAAAATATATATTGTATTTTCAGATATAACTATTCATTTAATTTAGCACAGAAACATTCAAATACATACGAACGAATTTAACATTTAATGATAATAGGCACGTGATCAATCACACAATATAATACGTATAAATAAAAACAGTCTGTAGGTAAATTACGTATTATAATAAATTTGTAGAAAACTCGTGTCTTTTATTATAATATTTTCTGTGAAAAAAAAAAACAGTCCAGGGGACTAAATAAGGGGCACTAAAGCTAAATAAGTGGAGCTTTTTGTCAGTTAGTATGTCTGTCTGTGTATTCACGATTCACACAAAAACTACTGGACAGATTTGTATAGAGTCAAGAGTATCCGAATATGGGATTTTTCAAACCTTTAAAACTTCATAACTCCGAAAATATTAAGCTTATCGTCAAAAGTCCTATCCTTTTTTATTCGTATATTTCATCGAAGAATATTAAAAAAAATTGACCAGTTTGAAAATAACAACTCCTTGCAATTGTTTAAACAATTTCGGTTTAAGAAATATGGCACCGAGTTGCCATACGGCAAAGTGCATTTATATCATCAGTAGGACTATTCGAAGAGAGTCGTATAAAAAATTATATATAAATAGTTTTCGGTACTATTCCTCCATGCGCCTATTTCTCCATGTGCCTATTTCTCCATGCGCCTATTCCTCCATGCGCCTATTCCTCCATGCGCCTATTTCTCCATGCACCTATTTCTCCATGCGCCTATTCCTACTGGACTGTCACGGTTTTGTTGTGCGATTGAGCCACCGAAGTCGCACCACAACTGACTGATGGTGACTAGACTGCTGACAGGTTGCTGTTTTGTTTTTCATAGTTTTAATGCCTAATAAAAGTGCCATCGATTTCCTGCTAAATAAACTAAAAGTAACTGATAATTTTTTTATTAAGTAGGTACTTGCAGCATAAAAATTGTCAGACTTAAAATATCCAAACCGGTGGCCGGTATCTGGACGATTTACCGTAATTTAGCAAAATTACTAAGTAAATTGTGTATAAGTACAAAACTGTGATTAAGAGAGGTCTTTCAAGAAGTATGTTGGGTGTATATCAGTATAGCGATCACCTTACCAACTACTTTTGGTATCAAGTCCGATGTAAGCAATTGAAAATTAGGTGCACTCTGAGATTTTTATCTCTATTATTATTAGTTATACGTTTGGGTTGTGATTTAATTTTATTATGATAATTTTATGATCCCAAGCAGATGATAGCATCTCGCTATCTTTTCTACTGAAATTAGGATGTTTTTCGATTCGAGTACCATCGCGAATCATCCTTGGATGGAATGGATGTACTTTAGCGAGGATGGACGGGGGCGATCATGTACGTGTCCATAGACTGCAGACTCCGATACTTCACATCAGCTATGTGTTCTATAACGCGGGTTTTTATTGGTCCTTTAGTTTGTCCTACGTAAGAGAGACCACATTCACAATCAAGCTTATGCACTCCTGTATCTTGAGAGACATTACACTTGACTGATAATAAAAACTGATTAATGTTGGAAGCATTCTTCAACGAGTAGCCAAGGTTCACTGACAAGATTGGCTACATCTTGAAGGTTGTAGAACTATGACATTAGGACGCCGAACAACTCAGTCGCCGTCGCCAACGTGACCATGGGTGCTATAGAGTGCTCGAAACGTCGGAAATATAAAATAAGTTGACATACGACAAAATCCACAAAAACTAGTTTTATAAATCTATAGTGATTTACTATTTAACGAGTACACAATTATCTTAAAAATATTCAATAGGAAATGCTAACAAATTAAAGGTCTAGAAGGTAAAGGTACATTGGATAATTGAACAGCCGTTGGCAATTACAAATACTAAATATGTAAACGTAACGATGCTATTGTTAGAAAGTACACACAAATTAAACTCTAAAATAGTTTTAGCTCCTTAGCAGCAGTCACAACAAAATTTCTAGCATTATCACAAAAAATATTCCGAGCGATAATTCTTTTAAGAGTTAACAAAAAGGCATTCCTGGATAGTTCGCTTACAGTTTCTAAATGTACACATCTACAACAAAAGCAGATAAATATACGTAGATAACATTTTGTTATCTTACATCCCCTTCCCTTGCGGTCAGTGATAAGAAATGGGTCAGTAAAGTCAATACCAACCGTGCAAAATAGATAATCAGGCACTAAGCGATCAGGGAAGATTACCCATTACATGGGTCATTATCAGGCGACTCATTATTTGGTTGATTTCGGTGGCATTTTTTGTTTTTAAATTTAGGCCTTACTAACATGAAATATCTATTCTAGAGTTAATATATATATATATATATATATATATATATATATATATATATATATATATATATATATATATATATATATATATATATATATATAAGTAGAAGAGGGAATCGTATAGACCGAATGGTTAAGAAGGTATTTAATTTTAAAAAAATGGTGTCCACCGAAATCAATATTTTAATCACCGAAATCAAATAAATATAAAATAATTTATATTTCAAAGATAATTTTCTTAAGGTAAATTTACTGCCCACTTGATAACTACTATGAACTTATGATCTGTAAAGAATTGCAGGTTAATTCGAAAACAAAAAAAATTATGTTATCAAGACTTATGTGTAACCATTTTTATTAATTTTTGTGAAAACTTACAAAAATCAACTTTGGTAGAAAGCTTTAAATTATTATATTAAATGTCATTAAAGATAGTAGTCTTAAACTAACATTATAGGAACTTTAAAAAAATCAGCATTCTTGATCGATATCTAGCTTAATCACAGGCAATTTACTTATTGAAAAAAATTACTACAAAATCACTTAAAAATCAATCCTTTAAACAACATCAACGATTGTAGAAGGCACTTACATATCTAATAGTATTTGTATTTTTAATAAAAATATTACTTTTTCCTTTGATTTTAAGACAATAAAATAAGCTTTAGGTATAATAATCACCCAGCATTAAATTAACAATGTAATAAACTTCTTATAAAACTTTGTATTACAGTTTTCAATCCTTAATTAAAAAATGTTATATTCCTCGTCACTACTTTCTTTACAATTTACAATTTTGGAGACTACTTCATTCATTAATGTCGGAGCAATATTTTCACAATCTGTCGAAACACGTGTCCAGAAGCTGTCACTTTCATGTAATCCAATGTCTGAAGGTAAGGTATGGGACAGGCGCTGTTTGGTTTCATAGAACGTATCAGCAAGATCAACAGAATAGCTACAACCAGGTTGAATTAGAATATTCGATAAAATTTGAGGCTTATTAGATTCAGTTGCACTGACTCCACTCCCTTTTTTGGCTTGACTTGATTTTTAATCAGATTGATCTTGTCACTCTTGTTCTTGTTCGTTCTATCAGTCAACAGTCTATCAGCTTGCTCGCCTATGATGTATAATCCTACATGATACCCATGTTCACATGACACAGAATTATTTTTACATTCACCTTCGGCGCAACTCATTTTTCTCATCGATAGTTGGTTGGGCTTATTGGCGTTCCATACTGCCTGATGTACTTTCATAGTCCCTGCAAATTGCTTGAGATTGGATGGAATTAGCAATTCTTTTTCATAAATACCGGAATCGTCAATAGTTTTCGTTATAATACCTTGAACTGATTTCAGATGAGTCATCAATGATGATAAGCTTGTGATATCATTGCCTTGACCAACTAATCGATCAGCTGTTCTTTTGAGTGTTGCACCGACACCATCTGGGGCTCCTTTTCCATGGCCACTTTCTGTATAATTCCATGTAATACTAGTCAAACTGGGAAAGTACCAATGGAGTTTACTGATGATATAAAACATTTTACGGTTTCGGTACTGAGCCGACGGACTATCAGAAATGAAATGTAGTATACGAATATTGAGATTTTCATCTTCTATGAATTTTAAAATCGGAAGTAAATGTTCCCAAATGGCTGGTGCATCATGGCGTAAAGACTCTGATAATGTACACATCGACTGAACTTTCAGAAGTCCATTTTTACGATAATAAATGACCACGGTGTGCAGGGTTATTTGTTGTCGGTTACCCCCGAAATGAACGGCTTGAATTTCATTACCGTATTTTGTGCTGTAATTTTCACTAAAGTCGCAGTGAATTATACACTCTTCCTCAGTGAGGCCGCTTTTAATTTTTTTAATAAACTTGTTTTGTGCGATTGAAGTGGATCGATAGCCAATCAAGAACTCGTGCTGGTTACATAAAGTGTTTATTGCGCCACACGGTGAAAATACAAATTGACCGTTAGATTCTTCAAAGCGCGGGACGACTTAAACGTATGTATGTGCACACCAGCGGAGACTGCGGCGACGACTGACTGCCAAGAAATGCTAGCGGGAATCGCTCACTCTTATCTACCTTAGGGATAATATTACAAATACATACAAGCCTACCTACACATATTTTATCAAATAACCGTTACTACCTTAACCTAAGATACAACATATTAGGAAATGTATAATAAATATTACATACAAAACAATGCGTCGCCAACACGCCCCACCCCAGTGTCGCCTCAGCGACACTCATCTTCCATGGGTATTCTGGCGACGCGTGTTGCTGGACGTACAAGTGTCCCGGATGGAGTCTTTATTTGAACCACCCTAGTCCTGCCGTCTTTGCCAGGAAAAACCCTTTCGACCACTCCGCGCTGCCATATGCCACGCTGCTCACCTGGACTAACGACTAGGACTAGATCCCCAATTTGTAAAGACCTTTGTTCGCGATTCCATTTACGTCTTGGTAACAGCTCGGGCAGAAACTCCTTAACCCATCGCTCCCAAAACTTGTCCGCCAGGCGTTGTGCGATACGCCACTGTTTCCTGAGGTAGATGTCTGAATCGTCATAAACCCCAATTGTAGGCAAATTGGAGGACGTTCCCAGCAGGAAATGGTTGGGAGTTAAGCTCTCATTACTTCCTGGCTCTACGGAGACATGAGTGAGCGGTCGACTGTTTACTAAGTTTTCGACTTCAGCTAACAAGGTTATAAGGACCTCTTCTCGAGGTGCACGTTCCTTGAGTACGACCTTTAGAGCATTTTTTACAGTCCGTATAAGGCGCTCCCAAGCCCCACCCCAGTGTGAACTGGAAGGTGGAATAAACGTCCATTCTGTGCTGAAGTTTAGTGCTTGATCCTTCAATGCAACCTCATCCAGTTCCTTAATGGATTTTAAGAGCTCCATGTTTGCACCTCTGAGGTTAGTACCATTGTCAGAGAAGATATGTTTGGGCCAACCTCTACGTGCTGACATTCTTCTTAATGCCATTATAAGAGAATCCGTAGTCAAAGAATTGACCACCTCTATGTGAACAGCACGCACGGTGAGGCAAGTGAAAAGTACTCCGTACCTCTTTTCTCTTCTTCGTCCGATAGTCACATCGAGTGGGCCGAACAGATCAACGCCACAATTTGTAAATGGTCGTTGATGGTGGTCCAATCTGGGCTGAGGTAAGTCCCCCATTCGTGGTGGTTCTGGCTTAGCTCTTTGCATGCGACAGAACATGCAGCTGGATGCGACGGTACGTACAGTGGGTCGTAGCTTCAAGATCCAATATTTTTGTTTTAGCTCGTTTACCACCATCTCATTTAATCCGTGCGCTGCCTTCTTGTGGTAATGCTTAACGATTAGTCGCGATATGGAATGCCGTCCGTCTAATATGATAGGTCTCTTGATCTCCAGAGATAAATCAGCAGCAGCATCGATACGGCCACTAACGCGCAAAATTCCATAATCGTCAAGATACGGAGCTAAGATGTGTAGCCTACTGACTCGTTCTAACGGTTTTCTGTTCTTAATTGCAGCTATCTCCTCCGGAAAAGACTGCAGCTGAGCGTATCTGAGCAGAAGTCGTTCAGCTTCCACCATGTCGGTACAATTGATCTGACAGTTACTTGTAAATCTTCTGCATCTTTTTATAAATATTAATACTAAAGCGGTAGTCCTCAGCAGGCGAAGCCAAGAAGAGAACCTAGTTGGATCTGGCACGGGTAAGTCTACTACAGAATGTTCCTGTATTGTACTCACATACTCCAACTGCGAACTGCATACTTCGGGCATAAAAGATCCTACGGGCCACGCATTTTCAGAACTTTGCAGAAACTTTGGGCCATTGAGCCACTCTGTAGTAATTGAATTGCAATTAACTGCTTCCCGGGTGGCAACATCGGCTATATTTAACTTCGTAGGAATGTATCTCCATTCATTTGTTTTCGTAAGTTCGTCAATTTCTCCTAAACGGTTAGCTACGAATGTCTTATAGTTTTTATTATTGTTCCTTATCCAATGTAAGACAGTACTAGAATCGCTCCAGAATATTTTCCTCTGAGGCTTGATTCTATGTTCGGTAATTATTGTACGCGATAAACGAGCAGCAAGTACTGCGGCTTGAAGTTCCAGGCGCGGAATCGTAACGAACTTCACCGGCGCTACACGACAGCGGCTAGCTATAAACGATACATATATTTTCTTATTATGAACCCAACGCCAGTACGCTACCGCGCACATAGCTTGCGTAGATGCATCGCAAAATATATGTAACTGTAGGTTGCTATAACCGATGGCAGCCCGTTGCGCCCGCGACTCGCATGTATCCGCCATCGATCCTATTGCCGTTTCGCTTCCACTCGCGGCTGCTTGGTAGTATCTCGGTAAGCGCAAATTATTTATCCATTTTAATTGTTTCATCCATTCACACCATTTTTTGTATATAGCGTCTGAAACTATTTCGTCCCATCCAATGTTAGCCTTCCAAGTTTCCTGTAACATTATTTTTCCTTTTATAGTGATTGGAGATAAAATTCCATATACATCAAATATTGACATAATTATTCTGAGCATCTCCCGCTTAGTAGGCCGCGTTTTACCACTGCTAATGTTCTCCGGAATGCGCTTGAACGAGACATCAAACCCTAACGTGTCATTATCTGGATACCAAAACAATCCAAGTGTCCTCTCACCCTCTTCGTGCTGACCGATTTTAAACCTTACGGCCGCTGTACCGAGAGACTCTTTTGGTACGGTGTTTAAAACCTCTAAGCTATTGCTTGTCCAGTTTCGGATAACAAAACCGCCTTGTTTATGAATGAAAGAAACATCTTGTACTAATTTCATTGCAGTGTGTTCATCCTCCATACTATCTATATAGTCATCCATGTAATGTTGTTTACAAATCGCGTCCACAGCTGATGGGAACGATGACTCGTAACACATTGCATTTTTATTCTTTACAAACTGTGCAATAAAGGGTGAACAGTTTGCACCGAAAATTAAAGATGACATTTCGTATGTTTTTATTGGATCTTTTGGGTTGTCTCTCCAAAGAAAACGAAGAGCGTTTCTGTCTTCGGAACGAATTTTTATTCTTAGGAACATGTCTTTTATGTCTCCGGTTAATGCCACCTTATATTCCCGGAAGCGGAACATGATCCCGAGTAATGACATTAATAGATCTGGACCTTTAAGTAGGTAATCGTTTAGTGACAATCCGTTTGATTTGGCCGCCGCGTCGAAGACCAAACGAAGCTTTTTCTTATTAGGGTTGTCGACTCCGAAATGGGGTAGATACCAGGTCTTGGGACTATTTTGAGCAGCTGCTGGATTGGACACTACCTCAGCATATCCATTATTCAACAGGTGAGCCACCCTATCCCTATACCTTTCCCCGTAATCGCTATTTAATTTAATTTTCCTTTCGACACCACTTAACCTCAACATGGCGTTGGAGAAGGATTCAGGCATTTTACTGTTCTCATTGATCCAAGGTAAGCCGACTTGCCATCTGCCTTCAACCAGGGTCGCTGTCCGTTCCAGATGTGACCACGCTTGGACATCCTCTTTATTTTGTCGTGGCTGTAGTGACACCCCCAACGAATCTAAGT
Source organism: Parnassius smintheus behrii (assembly GCA_036936625.1). Classification (NCBI taxonomy): domain Eukaryota; kingdom Metazoa; phylum Arthropoda; class Insecta; order Lepidoptera; family Papilionidae; genus Parnassius; species Parnassius smintheus. The sequence goes on along the minus strand of JAUPFT010000015.1, from coordinate 27,369,060 downwards.
TAAAGGATCGACGTACCTCATCATGGAGTTCCGCCAACATGCGCTGTTCCACCTGAGCTGCTTCCAAGACCTCACCAAGATGTAAATTAATGTGACCGGTCATCTCCGAAGCCAAATGAGCAGGTACACGTCCATGCACACACCAACCGAGCGGAGTGAGGGTCGCACATGGTTCGTTAGCCTTACCTACAATTACATTTAAGGGCAATAATAAATTACAATTATCCTGGCCTATCAACAATTCAGGTGCAGTAGAAACATTACAAAGTTGATCTTTAATATTACAAAGGTGCTTAAATTTATTACAATTAATTCTAGAAAAATTGTTATATTTAGGCAAATTAAGTTTATCTACACTACGTGCAATTAAAGTATACACATCGCCATTGCAATTAGATATCTTAAAGTTCATTACAGTCGATTCACACACTAATTCACTAGAATCGAACGCGCCACTCACGCGCATCGTTTGGCGCTGGCCGCTGAGTCCAACGCGCTTAGCGAGCGCGCTGCTTATTAACGATATCGTCGAACCATCGTCCAACAGCGCACTTGCCCTAATTGTTCCGTTCGGACCGTGAATTTTCACAGGGACTACTTTTAATAACGCTTTACAATTTGTATTAATATTTGTAATCGTTTCGGATTGGCTTACATTCTCAAACTCAGGCACTAAGTTAGGATTTTCACAGTTACTTACAGTTTGTTCCTTGTTTACCGAATAGTGTAACAACCGATGATGTGCTTCTCCGCAGTTGTCCGTGTCACACACCGGCGCTGGGCACGTATCCCTATTATGGCGCGATAATAAACACTTGTAACAGATACCGTAACGTTTTACATACCGCCATCTGTCCTTGCGTAGTGACCGTTTGAATTGTTTACATTCTGTTAATTTATGCGGAGATTTTTTGCAGTATTGACACTTCATAGCGATTTTATTTTGCTCACTATTCACTAACAATGTATTATGCGAGCGTTCAGAATATTTAAATTTATTAATGTTGTGAACATTGCTGATTAACTGCACCGAAGATGTAGAAATTTTTACGGCTTCTTCATTTAAAAACTCTGACAGAATATCCAGTTTCGCCTTAACGCCGCCGGCAATAAATGCATAACTATAGTCTGCCCATTTAGAAATAAGTACTGTAGGTAACTTACTTAATATTATTGTAGTGACGCTTGTATCTTGAAGATATTCGTGTCTGTTTAATGCGCGTACAGCCGCGACGTAATTTTTTACTTTAATAGAAAATGGCACAATATCTTTATGGTAATCAGGTGATATGGGCTGTAGCTTCCTTATATCCTGCATGATTCTAGTTATGATGATGTCTGAATTACCAAACTGCAACTCTAAAGTTGACATCACTATATCAGGTGATGAAGCTGTGATAAGAAGAGCCGTAACTGCTTCTTTTGCCTGCCCACGAAGACATTTTCGTAGGCGCCATAAATTTTCTTTAGGGCTGAAGTTACATACCTGTGTGGATTCTTCGTATGCCAACTTGAATTGTAACCAGTCCATAGGGTCACCACTAAACATTGGTAAATCTTGCGGTGTGGATATACGGCTCAATAAATTACCATTATTCTGCTGAGATGTTGAGGCAGCGGCTAAATTCTTGAGTGCGCTGGCCAACATTTGCACTGTACCATTATCGTTACCGGCGGCGGCGTCACCTGCTGCCGGCGCACTTGGCCCACCCTTTGTAAATCCATTCTCGGGGGCAGGATGTTCAGGCTGTTGACTGCGCTCCAACCACTTCTCAACTTCCTCGTTGGTGTGCGACCTCGATGAGCGTGAACTGTGTTCCAAATCGACTAGATCAGCCTCAAGCTTTTTATCAATAAGTTCCATTTGTATACGTGCTTTTGCTTCCGCTGCTTCTAGCTCTAATTTTTTTCTCTGAGCACGTACTGACGATGATGTTGAATGTATGGACTTCAACGATGCCGAAGGTTTAGCAGGCAAACTCTTTGGCTTTGAGTCACTTTCTATATCCCGTTTGTTTTCAACCTCATATGGGTGTTGCGGAGCCGTTGACTGTCCCTGGTCTTGTGTGCCTTCCAACTCCTTCCTTCTTGTAGCACGAGTTTTTGTCATTATTCGCGGTGGACTGTATAACATTACAATTTATGATCCGGCCCAAGTGACCACTGAAGTGGATCGATAGCCAATCAAGAACTCGTGCTGGTTACATAAAGTGTTTATTGCGCCACACGGTGAAAATACAAATTGACCGTTAGATTCTTCAAAGCGCGGGACGACTTAAACGTATGTATGTGCACACCAGCGGAGACTGCGGCGACGACTGATTGCCAAGAAATGCTAGCGGGAATCGCTCACTCTTATCTACCTTAGGGATAATATTACAAATACATACAAGCCTACCTACACATATTTTATCAAATAACCGTTACTACCTTAACCTAAGATACAACATATTAGGAAATGTATAATAAATATTACATACAAAACAATGCGTCGCCAACAGCGATCATAACTCCACAGTGTGGAGTTATAGGATGTATGAAGGTAACATTTTTTCAAATTTTAAAATGGTGTCCCTGGGGAAAGTAGTCACTTTATCTTTCGTTGTGTGAATGGTTGTTTTTGTAACTCCATTCTTGTAATAAGTTTTTCTACTTTTTTGCCAAATCCAGTAAAACAATACTTCAGTGTTATTTAATTCATTATAAATTAAACTTTTATCTTTGCAGTCATCGCATTTTCTAGTTAAACATGACACATTCGAAGAGTCACAGCACAGTGATGACAAAATATCTTTGGTAGATTTTTCTTGAATTAAGTTGTTTTTCTTTAAAGCAGTCACCATCAAGTCCATATTTTCATGTTCGATACAAAGACAGGTTTCTCGTTTATTTACTTTAGGTTTCAGTATCCAAAACGGTCGTTTTTTGCAAAAACTGGAGTAACTAATTTTATTTTGTGGATTTGTTTGCTTAAACTTAGTATATATAAGTCTTTTAAAGAATCATTTAAATAGCGTCTTTGTTGTTTATTCTTTTTTTGGGTAATGAACTCTTTCTTCCCAGAACACATACGACTGTTTTCATCTTCTTCAAGAAAAGTTTTGATGTCCTCTTCCACATTATTTTTGATTGTTTTTATAGTGTCTGATTCACTTTGTTTAATATCTTCAGTATTATTTTTACTTAAATGTTCATATTCTCTTAATTTAGCACTTTGGTATTTTAATCTATATATCTGTTTTCGCTGTCGTTCGTTGACAGTCTTCAATTGATCAATCTTCTCTTTCTGTAACTGATATATTTTGTTAATGCGGTATTTAAGTCTACGTATGATAACTTTGGTATTCAGTTTCTTGTTAGCTTTTGGAGTTGGAGGAAACTCCTTTTCAGTCACACGAACTGATGATCTTGTACATGGCTTTGAAATTTTACTTACGTCACTAGACGGACTCAATGGTGCTGACGAGCCTCGATAAGCCTTAATACGCTGACGTAAAGGAAATGAAACGACGGATGAACTTGATGGTAGCAAATCAACATAGGAACTTGCTTCAGTTTGAAGCAATTCTGATCGTATTGTTTGTGATTGTGAAGTCACCAAAGGATCGTCAGTTTTGTCGGTTACTTCTGGTACGATTATTAAATCCTCTTCAAGACACCTCATCTCTTTACGCCTTCTTTTCAAATTGTGTTTGTTAGAAGATATTCTACTTTTCTCTCTAAAAATTCGTTGTTGACGAGGATCTAATTCACTTACAGACTTTATCTTTCCTTCATTCTTCCTTTTATAATACCGTTGTCTATCTTTCTCTTTGTGCACTGCGTAAAGCTCTGGATCACTCTTAATGCGAGCTTTCCGACGTCGTTCAGACAATCTCTTTTTAGCCAACCGATCTTCTTTTGAATCTGACATAATCTCAATACTGAAACAAGATAAGGGGTGGTAAGAAAGTTAAATTTACGATCATAAAATGTAAATAAATAACGATTGATTGATTTCGGTGATTTCAAAATTAATTTCGGTGCACCTATTTCCACCGAAAACACCGAAATCAATGCCACTGAAATCAAAATAATTAACAAAATCCTAAATGTTTTCAAAAATAAACTGATTTTTTAATATTAACCTCTTTATTTGAAATCGAATACATAAAAGATATAATTTTATTATAATTTAAAAATATTAATTCAAATAGTTGTGGATACAATGGATTCACCGAAATCAATTTTAGGGGTATACCAAGCCACCGAAAACGATTACGTACCTCAATAAAAGAGTGACGCGGCAGACGCGTTGATCTTACCACCAATGCGGCGCGACTGACTGTATTACTCGAACAACTATTCTCAAAGTCACTAGAGTATGGGATATATGAACGGATTGGTGCGCGCCACTGACATCAAACCTAAACGTTGGACGTGAAGACAATCAGATGTAACTTGACTACTAAGGCCTATTGTGCTTTAGTAATATTATAAATGGAATTAATAACTATCTGGTTGTTTGTGAACACATGTCAAATAGTGCCCAATATTGGAGAAAAAAAGATAAAAAATAATTGCCGCCGCAATATGGGGCCGGACGCGGCACCGAGGTCAATATTTTCGAGGTTTTTAATTTTTTTAACTAACTTATATTTAATTTATTCAAAAAAGAACATATGCCCCTCCTAATATTTTGATCGTACCTGTTATAGAAAAAAATATCAAGTTGTTAGTAATCCATTTCGTACTGGATTTCGACCCGGACACGCCTTTTTGAGCCGTCTGAGAATGACCGACATTAGTCATTGATTGACTCTTAAAACGACAATATACTAAGCAATTATAGGTCACTTGCTTAGCTAATTTTCTACCACCAGTCGGCCAGTAAAGCTCTCTAATGTAGGCAAGAAGGTGCGGAGGTCCCCCATGGAGCACTTGTTTATGTGAAAAAACTTTAAAATCAATTTTGATAAATTTATTCTGTTAAATAGTGTTTTGCATTTAAAATGATAAGACATTTCTCATCATAAGCTGAAGTGGAAACATCGATTTTTCCACCAACTCTCAGAATACCACTCTCGTCTAGAAATGGATCTAAAGAAGATAGAGGCGCCGTAAATAACAGGACCCCTTTATTACGAAGAAGTTTAATAAACAAATTAAAGTAATAAATAAGAAAATTTAAGGACTCACTTTGAAGCTATTTTAATAAAATTTGTTAACGATTATGGAAGTGCTTCGACTTGAAGAAGACCTGATAATTCGCAGCTAGAATTACGACAATTATATATAAATCAAACAAAACTCTAGAATATACTCTTTGTAGCATAGTTAACCTTGAAAATCTTTTAAAATCAAATGGGGCATTAGTGCAAACTTCCGTGACTAAAGTGGAAATAAATTGCATTTCAGGCAGCTCTATGATACTAGATTCGAGTTGTCGTCACTCAGCCTATGTTTTTAGAAGAAAGGGTGAATAATCCCACCACATAGAGGAGGCGCATTCATCTTGAGGATCTACTCCGTGAGAGGCGAGATCGGCTGGATTTAGGCTGGTAGGAACATGCCGCCAATTCATGGTATTTGAAAGCTCGCCTATAGCTGTCACCCTATCTGCGACAAAAAGTTTAACCTTGTATAGAGTTTAGCCAACCTCATACTACACTAGAGTCGGTTTTTTTTTTTTTTTTCTATAGGATAGGGTGACAAACGAGCACACAGTCCACCTGATGGTAAGTGGTTACTGTGGCCCATAGACATCTACATCTATCCTCGATTACGAATCAAAATGCAGATACGTTGTCACCCGTGAGGACTAAGATGGAATGCCTCGTTTCCAGTAAAAAGGGTCTCCGGTTCTCTACACTCACCATACGAAATACAGCAGCATTAAGCTACTATTTCACGCTGGTATTCTGTGAGAGCGTGGTCCTTCCCCGGTCGAGCCGACCCATTCGTGCTACAACTATACTACTAATATAACTGTAGCATGGCTCTACCACGTATAAAAACTTACCAACCGACCCAATATAGCAGCACAACGTTAAAGCCTGGGGATAGTCGTAGTTGTAAGAGGCGCTACAGGAATTTTAGCGAATAAATTTTAACAGTTATGTCCATAGAATACTATATACCAGGGGTGGCCAACCGTTCGATCGCGACTATTAGTCGAGTCGATCGCGGCAAGGCAAATAATATAAACATTAATATATAGAACAGACTGCGGAACGTAATCACCAACTGCTGCACGCATTATCTTTTATAATTTTCAATCGCTGTACCGTCATATTATTTATTCTGAGGTTCTGTCACGTTATTTATCCTCCCCTTTACTCAGAATAGCTCTCTTTTGTTTTCGACATGCGGTGAAAAATAAGCGGGAATCTATTCGTGGTTTACAGCTGTCTTGATATACAGTGATGCGCCGTATAGAAACGATAAGTAAAAACAAAAACGAACAAGTAAAAAAAGATATTGTCCGCTTTGTTGCTTTTTTGCTACATCACTGTTACTGAACAATTACTTATTTTTATTCGGATGGTCTTTGAAGATTTGCGTCGAAAACAGAACTGCTAAGTATGATTTTCTTAAAAGAAAAAACTCGTGGCCTTGATATATTCTCGGAATTAAAAGCATATATTAGCCAGATTAGGCTACTTTTGTATAAACTCGTATCAATGACAACTGATGAGGCTCCTGCAATGTCAGATATTAATAATGGTTTTATTGCTCTTTGTCACAAAGATGAAGATTTTCCTGACTTCATTAGCTACCATTGCATAATTCATCAACAAGTACTGGCTAGTAAGAGACTAAACACTAAACATGTGATATTTCTTTTAAAATTGTAAATTCCATATAAGAAATATCAATCTAAAGGCGGCTCATTAAACAGCAATTAGATGAGAAGGAATCAGATTTGGCATTATACACGGACGTGAGGTGGTATTCAACCACCTCACGTCCGTGTACAATGCCAAATCCATTACAATACAATGCCAAAACGAAGCAAGTTTTTGCAAATATTTCGAGACCTATTGGACGAAATAATAAAATTTCTTAAAGCAATTGTGTGATTTAGACTGGCATGTGATTTAGCAGATTTTACTGGAAAACTGAGCACATTAAATCTGGAACTACAAGGTTAGAATAAAACAGTGTGGCGGCGCTGTCGTCGCTCCGCAAGCGAAACATACCGAAGCTTAAATTACGCTATCAACATTCCGAATCATAAACAGCATATATAGAACATCTCCGAATTATCACTTGGAGCGTTGGCCGCTCCCCGGGCAGAACACGGTGCCCGGCGGGAGATCTCCCCTTTTCCTTCCACGGCCACAGTGGTGACCACACGACGTGATCTGAACACGCAACCAAACAAATAACCTTCGGAAACTACAACTTCAAGCCTTCGGTATTATCCCCAAGAACTCCTACCATTCACTACTGAGAATCGTCTTCTGCAGTCTTCAGTTCCCGCAAGCCAGTCCAACTTGTCTTCATCTCGACTCACCGCAGATTTATAAGGCAGACTTCTGGCACTTGCTCCGGCACATCGTTCTCACCGGCATCACTTGCCAGTGCGTAGTACGGCATGCATTACACATCGGCATATTATTCGCACCGGCGTCACTTGCCCTTACGCACACAGCATGCATTCCCCACCGGCATTAAAAGGACACACCGGCAATCGGACTGCACGATCGACCTCCGGTCTGAGCAGGGGGTGATGTGGCGGCGCTGTCGTCGCGCCGCAAGCGAAACACACCGAAGCTTAAATCACGCTATCAACCATTCCGAATCATAAACAGCATATATAGAACATCTCCGAACTATCACACGGAGCGTTGGCCGCTCCCGGGGCAATAACACCTTGCCCGGCGGGAGATCTTCCCTTTTCCTTCCACGACCACAACAGAAAAAAAAATGATGAGTTCTATTGCAGCATTTCAAAGTCAAACAGCGTCTACGATAGTTGACATCAAAAAGAAAAAAATTCAACAATTTGTAAACATCAAGGATCTTATGGAAAAACACTCTACCTACAAAAAAATTCCTGACAAGTACACGGCAGAAATGAAGGCAGTGGCATCAGACTTCGAAATTCACTTTAATAATTTAAAAAAAATTGAGAAGTTGGTGGAATTCATCAGTTACCGTTTAATTTCCTTAAACTTAGTGATATCTATGAAATGGCTACATATTTTGCAGATACTTTTCAAATGGACCACATAATACTTCAAAACTAAATTATTACTGCGACATATTTCTAAAAGCAAGGTCATCCTCAGGACTCGATTTCTGGGCATTGATTTCCAACGAGAAATATCTAAGTTTGAAGAAATGTGTTGAACAATTGCATTCGTGTTTTGGTTCAACATATTTATGTGAGTCAGCATTTTCCTACTTAAAACAATCAAACAGTTGGATTCTTTAGGGTTGACAATTTCCAACTACAAAGCTGATTTTGCTAATCTAGCGGAAGATGTTCAGACGCTCACACTAATATACATAAAAAGTTACTAAGAATAATTTTCAGTTTTATATTTTCCCTCATAATAAAATAAAAATTCTACTTAATTGTGTACTGACCTATGCTGTTTCATTTAAGATTTCAAGAAGTATGTAACTGGTAGATCGCACAGGGCTTCCTTGGTAAACAGTAGATCTTGGATCTAACCCAAAAATAAGTTGGCCACCCCTGATATACATATACTATAATAGACAATAGAATGGCTGTTAACCTTATTTTGTACGAGGAGAGGCGTGCGAGGCGGGAGCACACATTCAAGCAACTACGTCGTATTATCTATCAGTTAGTCACTACTACAAACCCGATTCGCTATGTTGATCGACCGACTTTATTACATATTTATTCGTAAATAGCATGCAATTTGGCGTTTTCTAAATAATATCCATGCGAAATTTGGAAACGATTGTAACGTCAAAACACATCTCGTGTTGACATTTATACGTGTGAATTGACGTGTTAGTGACATTTCAGTGGCTACACGGGCTCCGCCAACTCCCCCGTTCTATTATGTATGTATTATCGCCATCTATGCTAGTTGCAAGGTATCACAAAGCAATGAATTTTAAATAGAAATTGGTTTATTAATTAAAATCCGTCTCGGGATTCTCAGCAAGGGCAGCATGTCTAAACGGAAAATGAAACGCTGCCAAGTCGATTTTATTCTGTGAGAAACGGTTTAGTCCCGTTTAGACCCGACACTATTACTGATTTACTTACTTACACATAGTTTTCTTTTTTGCAGTTACAAATATCTTGTGAGGCTGAAAAAGGCAGTAATGAAAAAATAATAAGAAAAAGATTTCATGATCCATTGGGTTGTAGCTTCACCGAACTGCAACTTATCGGAGAAAGACAAAAGCGCTTAGAGTCAAAATTTACGTTTAAATGCCAATTACGCAACCAAAAATTACGCAACCAAAAATTTGTAATAGAAAATGATGATTATAGTTAAAATTATTTATCATTAAATAAATGCGCAGTCGCAGGTACGATTGCAATAGGGGCGGGAAATTCGTAACTAAACTAAACTAAATTTACGGATATCAACCAACTTGGCCTCTTAAACTGGGACACCAGTTGGGACTGTATCTGGGTTGAATGTTACAAAGCTCTGACCATGTTTCGTAATTTACTTGTTCACTCTCGTATCACGGTAATAAGAGATTTAACCCCTGATCTTTACTTGATTTCTTCCAGTAGTGATAATAAACCTTTTGCATTTGGAAATCTGAAAATGCATACTTTAAGTCAACTTCAATATATTTCTACACTGTGTTTTGTAATCGAGAATGGGCACTTCTGTCCCTAGACGATAGACAGTTGCATGTTCTTCTACTATATCAATGTACTCTTGAGGCTTAAGAATTCTTTCTTCCTTATTTGCTTTTCTGTTAGGGCAATTACCCCGTCTGATAGAAGAAATGATTGTCCCGTTTCTGGGAAAACTATTGCTACATGTTTTATTGCATTTGTGGACGAATACAGCCAATGCATGATGATTCCTAAAAAATAGAATTTTTATTTTGGCCCCACATCCGTCAGCCTTTAACCATATGGGTACAACTTTAGTCAAATCCAGGTTATCTAAACAATGAATAATAGCTGAACAAACCTCGTTAGAGCCTTTATAAGCAGTTTCTTCAGTCCAGGTGTACGCAAAAACGTCATCGTTGCAAAGAGGAACCCATCTCAAGACGACCTTGTTGTTCATCCCACATCTCACCACATCCCAGGGCATTTAAACGGTTCACGCAGTCTCCAACTAGCTTCGAGTTAACTAAACTAGCACTGCTTGCGCTGAGGCGCAGCGCAAGCAGTGCTGGTTGACCATCAGAGTTTATATGAATTTCAGGTTTTTTACTTTTTTTATTTGCAGTTTCCTCATGATATTTTCGTTCACCGCCGAGCACGTGATAAATCAGCACTTAAAATTACAATTAACAATTTCATTGGTGCCGGTGGGGATTGAACCCGGGTTAGTCGCGTACTGTGATATTTACAGCGAGCGCTAACTATCTGAGCCACCACGGCTCTTATTATTGATTTCGATTTAATTGCCTTCACAACAATACTCTCCTGCTCTCTATTTAGTCTGCCGCTTCTTTCTGCCGTGGATTCAACATTAAAATTAAGAACCCAGATCTTGACAGAGTATGTAACTGCAAAGTTTGAAGAGGATCGGACTCTTATCACGCCATAAAATTAACTGAAGGTTTGTATCCGACACTCAGACATTAAATTTTTTTCAATTTCACCCGAAATAATATATTTGTACAATATTAATCGTAAACGAATATTAATTAGTCCTTTAGGCCCTTTCATTTGAAAATCATAAACTGTTGTGACAGAAGTAGTGAGCGCAGAGGCGTCGAGTACCAAACAAAACTTTGTAAGCTCGCTCTTTTCCTTTATCACCAGGTGATGAGTAAGAAAATATGCATTAATTGGTCTATTTATAGGAGACGGCGAGAGATGACTAGAAGCGGATTAAATGTCGACAACGCCTGAGGCTGGCACCTCATTAGCGCCCCTCTGGTGGCCATATATTAAAAACCGAAAATAATTAATTTTAACTAAACAAAACAAAATTAAAACAGCCATTTACATTCCACGGCTTCCCACATGATAGATGAATAGATTAAAAAGTAGAATAAGTTGAACAACTGATATTTTCAAAAGTTATCGCGTTTACCCCTCCATGCAGACGTGATAAATCTACACTGTTTTAAATGTAAAAATAGCAATTAATCGATTTAAAAAAAATAAGTTCAAAAATTATTTATCTTTCTGATAATGTTATTTTTATACCATTTATATGTTCAATATGATTGTTAGATACGATTTCATGCGACAAAACGTTGTGTTCTTGATTTTAGGCGCTTTGCGCCATGCCATGCCATGTCACGCCGGTATGCAATTATATCTACCTGCTTATTTTGCAAATAAACTATACTATAATTTATAATGTTGTAGAAGTAATCAAGTAGACGGACGCTTTGAAAGCTCTACATCTCTATAGAATTTATATTTTTTATTTGATGCAAATGGGTACTTACTTTATTTTTTTAGTTTAAAAACTTCTGCACGCACCTCTTTGTAATCTTGCGCCCCTAGGCAAGTGCCTAGATAATCCGCCACTGGAGATGATCAAGACGGGCGTATTTTCGTGAATAATCTGTGTCGCAAAGCCTTAGTTTGTGGTACACCTCGATTGATCATCGATGTTAGTTAACTCTTGCTCTTTTGGTAAAATATCGCATTAGATTCGTTTGGCGGAAATATTAGATTAAATGGGCATGGAACTAAATATCCTAAATTTCAACTAGCCAACTACTTTCTAAGGAGTTGCCCTTTCGCAGCAGGATTTCCAATCTATCACTGACTGTGAAAAGATATGAAATACCAGAAGCAGAAAGAACGATCAAAAATGTCTGATACGCCGATCTACAGATTTTCTCTGAGAAAGAGAGTGACAATTACGGTGTTCTTCTGTCCTATGAGAATGGTTCAAATTCAGTATTATTTATGGGCGAATCAAAGAGAAAACATTATCTATCTTGTCCTGACCTTATCGTATTTAATGAAGAGCAATTACAATTACATACTATAATAAATATCCATAAAAACTAGTATATAACTTTAATTCCGTGCGCATACATTTATGTATTTTGAATTCTAGGTATTGCTAGTATATAACCTAAAAATAAAATTTATATCATGATCGCTAAATCTATCGTTAGTTGCGGTTATAATTATCATTACGATTACTGTTAAAACTAATAAAGACGTCATTCAATATTTTGATGGAAAGTACCCACGGCTTGACGTTTTATCTTTAAATCTGCCAATCCGTACATAACTACGTAGACGTCGTTAAGGATAACATTCGTCAGAGGTTTTTGAAGATTGATTCGTTTTAGAAGCTTCTTATGCTGCTCGTATTTGTTTGTCTACTTAAGTATTTTAATTTTCAATATTACTCAAATATTATTCTTCTCGACTTGAGTAGCTCATGGTGACTCGGCAAATTGAAAATACCAATATTGGTATTTTTCTTTACATAGGGGTGGTTTTAAAAAATTACCAAGTACCAGCAACTTGTTTTTCTCTTAACGAATTTAATCGACCGCTTAACCTCTCATCTACGACTGCTTATATATATCAGCAGTTCATAGCGAGATAAAATATAAATACTCTCAAATAAAAGGAAATTACATTATTATATATATATATATATATATATATATATATATATATATATATATTAACATCTTTCATAAAGTAATAACGCTAGGTTGTATATGTTTTTTTTTTACAGGAGAGGGGGCAAACGAGCATACATATAACGGCTCACGTGATGGTAAGAGATTACCGCCGCCCATTAACACCTGCAATACTGGGGGGATTGCAGATGCGTTGCCGGCCTTTTAAAAAGGAGTAGGCTCTTTTCTTGAAGGTCCCTAAGTCGTATCGGTCCGGATAAATCTAGTGGTAGTTAATTCCACAAGGAAGTTGTACGAGGAAGAAAACTTCTTTTAAATCGCTTAGTGGTAGACCGCCGGTCATCCATATGGTATGGATGGTATTGCGAGTTTTGTCGCGATGTGCGATGGTGAAACTGTGCGGCTGGAATAAGTCCGAAACAAATTCCTCAAAGCACTCCCCGTGGTAGATGCGATAAAATACACAAAGAGATACAAAATCTCTTCGCAGTGCCAGTGATACAAGCCGATCGAAAAGAGCTCGGTCGCCGACGATTCGAACTGCTCTGCACTGGATGCGATCAAATGGAAGGAGCTGGGACTAGGAAGCCCCGGCCCAGAGATGGGAACAGTTTTCCATGTGCGGCCGAACCGGCGACTTAAAAGTTGCAGGCGGTGAGCGGGCATGAAATACTGTCCCGCTCTGCTGAGCACGCCAAGCCTTTTAGAGGCCAAATTGGCCTTCTCTTGCAAGTGACCACGAAACTGTACGTCACTCGATATGTTGACGCCGAGGATTCGGATACTAACTGAGGCAACAAGGGGAGTGCCTTGAAACTGAGGAAATTCGACGAAGGGGTACTTTTTAGCGGTAAACGCGCAAACTTGTGTATTCTGAGGATCAAACTGGACTAGATTTAGTCGTCGCCAGTCCGAGATTTGTGATGATACAATCCCATCTTTTTTGAATCTGGAATCGATACGTATCATCTCAGTCCTCAGGGTTAACAGAGCATCTGCATTTTAGTTCTTAGTCGATGACAGATGCATATGTCCATGGGTCACAGATAAAAAAAGGTCGAGCGCGACAACAACAACTAAATTTCTGGATGAGAATTTTTGTGGGTCGATCTTCATGGACCACAACGATTTTCAGGTCGACCTACATAATCATATTGTTTCTCATCACTAATTTAAACATAAAATATATAATTTAAAACACGCGATAGTCACTGCAAAACATTCGAAAAGCCGAGAACTTTAAATAGGTTAAAATAAACGCGTAATAATTCATATAAACTAATTCCAATTAATTTTGTATAGAAGTTATGTAATCACAGAGGGAAATGTCCTAATAGCGTCATTTCAATATGGAAGCACTAACATTACAGCAGTTACATTATTAGTTATCAGCACTGCATATAGACATAGGCACAGATAGCGCAAACACGTGTATCAGCACCAGGGTAATCTACTCGGTTGCGACAAACCAGTAGAGTACATAATATAATAATGCCTTCAATCAAGAGGTCTTCCCTTGCGCGAGTAAATTAGGTACCGCTCTTCGACAATGCTTACAACGTCCTTTCATTGTACATTACAATTTTTTTAAAAAATGATGATGATGATTTTAATGATTCTACCGTGGATGATTTCACTTGGATTTTAGATGCCACCTTCCATCACGGTAAAGTTTTTTTACGTACGTTGGAATACCTTACGTTGGAACCTATACCTAGGTTGACACAGGTAACATTTAATTAATTTAATTCTGTAATGATTTGGAAGTTCTTAGAACTTGTATAGTTAGACCCCGCCGGGCACAGCAACTAGAAAGGTTTTGCTGATGATGGTAACCACTTCACCGATAACTCAAGATTTATAACGACAGAATATTAGCACGGAATATAAAAAATATATTCCATGAATATTAAGACCAGTACTGTGAATGTGTAACTTTGATGGCGTGCTATTTTTTTAATTAAAAGCGCTCTGCAACTACAAGATTGACTTTTTAAAAAGATTTTAATGGCCTTTGGCCTAACAAATATTAACTAACTTAAAAGCTTAAAACAAGATTTAAAATAATGACGCTAGTATTCGAGCAAAGCTTCCGCACTCCGTGATGACCGTCGGCAAAAAGGGGCGAGTGACGCACTGACGCCAGCCGCCCTTCTTATATTATGATTTCTCATTATAATAACATAAAAGACATCCGTTTATAATCGGTACTGATACATTTACACATTAAAACTAAATTAAACATCAAAATCAATCTAACCACGATTCTCTCCATTACTGATATATTACTTTCTTCCATGGTTACTTATTCGCACTGCAGTAATGGACGTTATCACAGTATTTGCACTGTATGTACTTTCATAAAATTTTACAGCCGATACCAACTTTTCCTTGCCTCATACTTTCATATTTCACTGATATGTTAACAGCTCGTAATGCAAATAAACTTGTAGCTGTAGAAACGTCCTGAAGTTGGCTTTTGGCCGAAGGCGTTGCTTCGGAAGTTGTCGAAGTTCGTTATATTAGTACAGATGAAGAAACTAATTTACATGGATGTTAATTTATCCGCATGCGAAAACTTATCTCTTCGTCCACAATTGTGTGCACTATCACTTAATTCAACACCACAACATTCCACACGAGGAAATTATATACAAAATACAGCAGCATTTTGTTTAACACTGGCTGTGGGTAGCTGTAGCGTGGCTCTAAAGTTTAGATAATTTAATATTAAATTAGAATAATTTTAAATCTTGATGTGTACGAGGGCGGCACTGAAAATTTCGGGAATCAAGGAAGTGACCCAATATTACTATTTAAAAATGTATTTATTGCTTTTCGAAGTATTCTTCGCGAAATTTGACACATTTTTCCATACGATGGAACCAATCACTGAAGCAACCATTCCATTCCGAAGTTGGTGTCTCCAAAATGGCCGTTTTGTAGGCGTCCACAGCTTCTTCAGGTGATGAAAACTTACACATACACATCAAGATTTAAAATTATTCATATTGAGGATAGGTATGAATGATATTATTTTGTTACTCAGTTACAGACAATATTGATAATATATGATTCCTTCACTAGCACTAAGGAAACTCAAGTGTGGTGACGACTCTGATGTGATGATATTATAACCGCAAAAGTTATTTTGTGACATATTATTGTTGACAGTATAGGTATCGTATTACCTGAAGACGCCTTGTTGTGTCATATTATATGGCGCTTATTTACACTAGGTGAATGTAACAAATTACAACAATTCATGATGTTTTAATAATATTTTACAAACTCATCAACCGTTCATTTATGTCATAAAACCATATTTGTAAGCTATTATGAGGAAAACTATGGAGGACGCCTATGTTCAGCTATGGACTTTTCTGAGGACTAAGATGGAATGCCTCGTTTCCAGTAAAAAAGGGTCTCTGGATCTCTACACTCACCATACAAAACACAGCAGTATTAGGCTGCTATTTTACGTTGGTATTCTGTCAGAGCGTGGGTGTTCCCCGGTCGAGCCGACCCATTCGTGTTACAACCATAATATAGCTGCAGCGTGCCTCTACCACGTAAAAAATTAAATCTCTCAACTTGAATGGCAAAATTATATTGAGAATCATTACCCCACATAATGTGTGAATCCCCACATAGCTCTTGGAATACCTTCATAAATGTGTTAATATCGGATTGTTCGCCAATTACCTCGTAATGTACTCTTTACAACGATTAAGATTTAGTCATTTTTGAGTAGATAACGGTGTTTTATATGTAATAATATTGTCCTCCAGACCGAATTTCGGTCACAGCGGCCTACCTCAACGAGAGACTAGCCATCGGCGCAGGACAGGATTATAGTGCCCAAGTGTATGCTCAAGCACAGGTGCACTCTCTATTCCCTCACATTCGTAATCCGATGGGACGGTAAACCGACACGACCGGGAGAGAGATCAGGCGCAGGACCAACGGCGTTACGTGCTTTCCGAGGCACGGGGGTGAGATACCGCCAACTTCCTGACTCCGGGCAGCTACTGAGAATTTCTTAACAGAAAAACTCAAAATTTGTTAATTGGCCCGACCCGGGATTCGAACCTAGGACCTCATAATCAGCAGTCGCACTACTACAACCACTAGACCAACGAGGCAGTTAATATGTAATACATAATTATAGAAAAGGTATATTATATTATTCAGGTTTCAAATGAGTTGAGAATGCTGAAACGATTTTACTCCCCTCAGTTAGAGAGCACCAGCTATTTTACGGAAAGATATGCATTGCTTAGATATTTAGGAGGCCAAGGCAAACGATAAGACTTTGTTTCTGCTAGACTGTCTCGGTCGTCAGAAAATTTAAAAAATGTGAATTGAATTATTTAAGTTATACCAATTTTTAAATTACAAAAATCATTTGATAATTTTTCACTATACAAAAATAAAATCGCCTCGTAAAAGTGCCGTACGAACTGTAACACCCTATTCAACCTTAGAGGGTTTGAATTTCAAAAATCCTTTCATAATGGATACATAATAAAAGAAACCTGTTAGGGATGTGCGTCTTAATACAATATTTTTTGTACAAACTTTTCATGTTAAAGCATAGATTAATTTCGATAGTAATCACGATTTACGGTGAGTGTAGAAAACCGGAGTCTCTTCATACTAGTAACAAAGCATTCCATCTTAAGCCTTAAGAATGACAACGCATCTGCATTTTGATCCATAATAGATTATAGTGGTCTATAGGCCCTTACCATCGTTTGAACTTTGTAATAATTTGTCACCCTTATTCTATTAAAAGTAAACGTAAAACCGCCAGTCATATCACTTTCATTGTTTTCCATAAACTACAGAATTTTCATTAGATCAGATTTACGTTTCGGTGGAAAAAATATTAGAACAATTGTAACAAAAACAAGTATATAGCAAGTATCAAACGAAAAGTATGAAATGTTCTTAACATTTCAAATGAATATTTGGGGCAAATTTTTCAGTTATTAGATTTTCAAGGTTATTAATAGGATAAAATATAACATACCCGATTTAAATATTATTGTTGTATGATATAATAGTTTAGTTGTTCCACTTTTATATTCGGTTACACTATAATTTATTTCATGGGTAACCTTTATTTAATGAATTCAAATCAGTCCTTCGTTGTAGTCCTATTTTTCAAATAACTTATTATTAACAGTAGGTGCCGGGTTCTTAGTTTTTGTAATTAATTTTGAACATTTTTTTACTTACTTTACTGGAGTTATCCTTATCGGAAGATATTCCATCCATTCAATTAATCTTATTTTTGTTACGCTTGAGAATAGATACGAGGGTTGATAATATCAAACTGATATTATCGTTGTGAAAGAACATCATTATTTTTACACTCGACACCTATTTGGATTTATTAATTGACAAAGATTTCTCTCAGCTCATGTATTCACGGAATCAAGGCTGCTGAAGCGTGAACATGAAAGTTGAACTAACGATGTTAAAAACTGGTCATGGTAAATGGAACAAACTTTACAATCATTTCGCACGGGGCTGTATTGTATGTAGGTACTTATCATCACACGTCATCATCTACTTTTAAAAAAAACATGGAAACGACATAACTAGGGAGTAGTCAGAGACTATGGACTTAAAATTAGCACGATCCAGACATATTTAGATTTATTTGCACTCAGTAACTGAAACATGGTTGTCAAGTACTCTAATCAATAAACCCACGCGATTTCGAAATTAGTAATATATAGAAATCTATGAACAAAACATTTTATTTCATGGAAAATAGTAAATTGTGTCTTCTGAGCTACAATAAAATGATGTAATTTAACAGTAGATAGAACCAATATTTGCCTCATGATTTAGCGTCGGTTTAGCAAAGATGAAATAATAGCGTAAAATGTTTTTGTAGGTAATGGATAATTGTGGTAACACAAAAAGAAAAACATAACATAGGATAAAAAACAAAGTTTTAATTACATACTTTATTATACTAAATTTACAAATTTTACACATTAGTATTTACAAATTTTAAGTTTGATTCAAAATACAGCAGCATTTTGTTTAACGCTGGCTGTGGATAGTTTGCAGCGTGGCTCCTGGCTCTAAACAATACACATCAAGATTAAGGTTCGAAAACAGAGTGAAAAGTTTGTATAAAATATTGCAGGGAGTGAAATCGTTTCAGCATTCTCTATTCATTTCAAACCTGTAGAAAATAATATACTTTTACTATAATTATGGATTTCAATCATTTGAATCACAGAGTATTCTCCACTCCTTACCATTGGATTATTTAGCTACAACTTAGCACTGCGGTGACAATCTACGAGAGGTCTCGTAATTTTTTTTAAAATAAAATACGTATTTTATTTTTCTTAAAAATTGGTATTGAACGCAATGCTGATTGAAAAATAAAAGTTTTCAGACAAATTAGTAATTGGAGAATAATGAAGAACAAAATCAGTTTAAAGCTGTTAGTTATTATAACGTTTCCATTGTGAAATAGTAAATGTATACAGAATATTATTACGATACAAAACACCGTTATCTACTCAAAAATGACAAAATCTTAATCATGATAAAGAGTACAATCAGTACGAGATAATTGGCGAACAATCCGATATTAACACACTTATGAAGGTAATCCCAGAGCTATGCGGGGATTCACACATTATGTGGGGTAGCCACGAATAGAAATAATGCTTAATGATTTTCAATATAATTTTGCCATTAAAGTTGAAAGTTTTCATTTTTCACGTGGTAGAGCCATGTTGCAGCTATATTATGGTTGTAGCACGAATGGGTCGGCTCGACCGGGGAAGGACCACGCTCTCACAGACTACCAGCGCAAAATAGCAGCTTAATACTGCTGTGTTTCGTATGGTGAGTGTAGGGATCCGGAGACCCCTTTGTACTGGAAACGAGGCATTCCATCTTAGTCCTCAAGGGGTGACAACGTATCTGCGTTATGATTTTCAATCGAGGATAAATGTAGATGTCTATGGGCCACAGCATCCACTCCAGATGGACTGTGTGCTCGTTTGTACCCTTATTCTATAAAAAAATTAAGAATCAGTAAAAACCTCAATCCATCACTCTATTACAGTTTACAAAAGTCCATAGCTGAACATAGGCGTCCTCCATAGTTTTCCTCAAAATAGCTCAATGGTTTTATGACATAAATGAGCGTTTGATGTGTTTGTTAAATATTATTGAAAAATGATGAATTCTTGTAATTTGTTACATTTACCAAGTGTAAATAAGCGCCATATAACATGACACAACAAGGCGTCTTCAGGTAATACGACGCCTATATTGTCAACCGCAAAATAACTTTTGCGGTTATAATATCATCACATCAGAGTCACAACTCTTGAGTTTCCTTGGTGCTAGTGAAGGAATCGAATATTATCAATATTGTTTATGACTTAGTAGCAAAATAATATCATTCTTACCTAATTTCAATATGAGTAATTTTAATTGTCGATTCACAAAACCGCTTACATTTATATTGAGGTATTTCGAATGCAGCGTGCGAGCACATCCTTTCACCAAATCGTGCAAGGATTTACCTACTCATACAGTGCAACAAGAGGCGTAATGTTTTGTTTTTAATAGATATATTTGTATATTGTGTTTCTTTGTTTTATTACTATTTACACGTAATAAATATATATATTATGAATGTAGTAGGTCCCATAAATATATTTAGATAGTCAAGGCAAATAAATGTTTATTACTATACAATAAATGACATCACTACTCTAACACACACAAGTACACTTATAGCACTTCATAGTAATTGACATTTGTACTGTCGGTCTGTTTAAAGTCAATATTGTTAAACGTGCAAAATATTTGTATTACACATTGAGCTATTATGTACTACGTACTAGAGCAGACACTGCATTCAGCTACTCTGTTCCACTCAACTGCGGTGCATGCACCGCACTTTAATCAGTCACTCGCTAGGTGCTTGTAGAGTTGTCACGTGTTGTGTTGATTTAAAAAAAAACTCTTGATAAAAATATGCCGTCTTGTGTACTTAGACATTGCACAAATAATTCAAGAAATGTCAGTAAAAACCAAGGAATTACTTTTCACCGGTTAATAAGATACTTAATCAATAAAAAGTATTATAAATTAATAATAAAACAAATTATTCCTAAGACGCCATCTCGTATCATATAGATATAGATTATGAAATTAATATGTTCAGATGCGACATTTCTGTGGGTACTTAAGTATAGGACGAATATATTATTGTACACATTTTTTTTGTAGTAGCATATGTAAGTTATTATAATTAGGCTAAATTTTTCATGTTTAAATCTGCTTATTATTCTTTTATTTTATTTTTAGGTTTCCACATCAAAGTCAAAGTGGAAAAAAACGTCAATTTTTAACTCTCGCGTGCCCAGCATTTATGAACGATTATTAACAGCATTTATGATTCTAATTTAAATAAATATATTTGTAATTTAAATTTTATGTTAATAAGTTTTGTAAAACATACATTTAGTATGTTTTTTTTATATTTGACATAGATACCTTTTAAAATATTCAGATAAAAATATCATTAAAATTTAATTGTTATATAATATCATGTAATATTATATTAAATAAACAAATATAATATACAAAATAAATGACAGAATTTAAATATTTTTTTCGATATAATTTAGCTATTTAACAATACAATCTAGTATTTACCTACGGATCATTCTACCTATGCTTATTCTATGATAAAAAAAACCAAACGCGCGAACACAGAGTAGCGCACGTTTTTTGTTTGAGATAGCTGTTCTAGTACGTAAGTACATACTACTTCAATGGTATTACATCATAATTTTACCGTGAAGTTTTTCGCCGTTCAATGGCGGCGCAAGAGAACCCCCTCCCCCGTATCATCCCGCGGGTGCCGAAGAGGCGACGGAGGGAAATGCAGCAGGAGATGGGTCAGCACCATCTGTCTGCTAAAAACTCAAAATAATAAAAAAACTTCGGTTATCGACCGACCTTAAAAGCGCGACAAATATGACAAATTTCTCTCCGTCAAGCAATCTATAGTGGAGTCCTGAATTTACTTGGAGAATTTTAAAATGTTGCAATGAATGAATAATTTTACATTTAATAACATCATGACATCGACGATTGTTAATATTTTCTAGTCAATAGATCTTTAAAGATTTGTATGATTTTTTTACCATGAATTTTATACTTTAATGATCATATAGTCATTTTTAAGATGTCATTAATTCTCATGATGTCACAGTCATTTAGACTTAAGTGATAGAGATAGTACGATACAACGGCATCTTATAATTGTTTGAGTATTTAGGTATAAGCATTTTATTTTTAACGTATGTTTTCTTTTGTAAGGAATATATTCTCCCTATTATTTCGTATGAAAATGTTATAACAAAACACAAGTGTAATAGATACAGCTTACAAATACTTCAACTGAATTTGCATCAAAAACATTAAGAATTTATAATTAACTATTAACAAAATAAAAGATAAATTTAACTGAACTTGTTCACAATTTAGAATAACTTATAAAATACGTTAGTATTTTTTTCGTAAGGAAGTTAACGCGCTTTAAAAAATCTTGGTCACAAATACATTATGACAACTTCCATGTATTTTATAGAGTAGGAGAATTTTCTTTTACAGTAGTTTACCAGAGAGACCTGATTGGTAAGAAAATTCCCAGTAGTCTTACATATACGACTACACCATAACTTTAAGAGATGCATCATGACATGAACTACTTGGAAGAAAGTTTCCAGGAAGACTACTGGGATATACGAAAATATCAAATCTATGCTATTCTGAATAAGTATTTTACGCCATCAATCCTAGAAGACTCGGAAATTTAACTTTATCTTAATATATTTAAATTACGCGTCTCGTTGTTTGTCCGCGATGGACTTCTAAACTACTTAACCGATTTAAATCAAATTTGCACACCGTGTGCAGTTCAGTCCAATTTGAGAGATAGGATAATTTTTTTTGCCCATGAGTGATCCACAATTTTTTTGCGAATTTACGGATTTTTAATAGGATATGACAAAGGGTCGTCAAAAAGGGCATAACAACGTCTGCCTGGCGAGCTAGTATTTTTATATTTTATAATTACGCCACTTAAACTTCTAAGTCACTCTCACAGGAAAATGTTTGCGACCACAGAAATAGTAATAATAAGACAATTATTACCATTTCTGTGTTTGCGACAGACAGCCCGACAGATATACAGACACTTATTCCGTAAGTTGTGTTTAAAATTATCCGTTATGTATTCGAAATTCTTTCGAATGATGAATTCGAATTCAAATTATATTTAAAAGGTCATGAAGTGTAATATAATGACGACGTATTTTTATTATTTTAGCAACAAATGTATAAAATGTGAGTCGTAGACTGCTGGACATAGTCTTTAGCAGAGCGAGTAATTAAGCGATGCTAACAGTGCGCAGATCTGATAATTAAGCCATAGTATTATCAGCATTATGATAGGAACCGACCTTAGGGCAAAGGTCGTGTATTAATTAATGCTTCAGAAATATATTCTTATTTAATACAAGATCAACCGTCGCGGGTATCGGAACTGCCCGATGCAACTTCTTGGTAAGATATTGAATATCTCTAGTTTTAAGGAGAGATACTTGGTTGTACTTTAAAGTTTTTCTTTTCTTCACAATTATGTAAGGAAATGAAATCTATTTTTGAAATTATCATTATCATCATCAGCAACTTGGACAAAGTAAAGACATCTTACCTACCGTACTTGGTAGTATCAGTGAGTACAGTTAACTCAAATTAATACTACGGCCCATTACCATAGAATACTATAATACCTACATACATAATAAAACGGGGGAGTGTGCGGAGCCCGCTAAAATGTCACGAACACGTCAATTAACACGTATAAATGTCAACACGAGATGTGTTTTGACGTTACAATCGTTTCCAAATCTTTCATGCAAATTATTTAAAAAATGCCAAATTGCACCCTATATACAAATAAATATGAATTAAAATTTAAACGATTTTTTTAATGATGATCTTGAACATTAATCAAAAGTCTAAAATGTGTAAATTTACTCAGTCTGTCAACACAGCGAATCGGGTTTAGCGACACCAATCCTCGTACAAAATAAAGTTGATAGCCATTCTATTATGTATTATAGTATTCTATGGCCCATTACAATTATCTCTTAAAGGTGAATAAATTTTACTAGCACCTCTACAATCTGTGACTTTTGAGATTACGACGGGGTTATTATGAATTACGAATCACTTTAAATTTAATATAGAAGCACAACGTGCTATTGTGTGACACGGTAGTAGTTGCTAGTAGGTATTTCGGGAAGGTTTCACAATGATCTTATAAGTTAATTACTAATGAGCTTGTACAATTAAACGATATAACGACACATAGAGCAATATAGAGCCGTGGTAGCTCCCCGCCGGCACCAATTAAGTTGTTAATTGCAATTTTAAGTGTCGATTTATCACGTACTCGGCAATGAAGGAATACATCGTGAGGAAACCTGCATATCTGAGAAATAAGGAAAAATAAATATTTTGAAGTCATATGAAGTTCACCATAACGCATTGGGACAGCGCGGTGGACATTTTCGTGCCCTAAAAACTTCTCAGAAATGAGAGGAGGTCTGTGCCCTACAGTGGGACGCATATAAGCTAGGACGTATATACTTTAACTTTAAGACTCAAATCAATGCAGTCAATCACATACAGTCTATCTAGTTTTTTAATTTGTCAAAATAATTTCTTCATTCCTTGAAAATCTGTCAAAGACGATGGATTTGGATACAAGTCTATTAAATAAAATTATATTCATGTACGCTGTAAATAACTCATGAGTACTTGGGTAGCATCCAATTATAATTCTACATCAGTGAAAGCATTAATAGCGTACCGTGTTACCTAACTGATAAAGTTCTTATTTAGTTTACTCTAAAGACCACCACATACGAACAAAACGGCGTTATCGCGTTATAAAAGTGAATTATTTTATTGTCTATAGAATAAACACCCCTTTATTTAATAAACCTTCATATGTAATACAACAATTATAAATTTTATTCTTCATATCAGTGTGGCATAGCGGCAATTCCGGTCTCAATTTAGATAAAGATTATATTGTGGTAACTGCACAGATAAAGGATTTTATTGAGGAGACTTCATAGAAAAGACGTGCTGGCTTTATACTTTAACCATATCTTTGTTGATTGTGACACGGAGTGACGCTTTTTGAAAACTTGCGAAGATGCCCAAGGACACAATGAATCAAAAGGTAAATATAAAAACAATTGACGAATGATTTTATTAAATATTAACATCACACAAATTCAAATTTAATTTCATTTATTTGCACACAAAATTAATTGTATAATATTCTTTCACTTATTACGTTTTGCAGCATTAGTGAAACGCTTATATAAGGCATTACTTAAGTAAATACATATATAGCTTACTAGCTTGCCAGACAGACGTTGTTCTGCCCTTTTCGACGACCCTTTGTCATGTCCTATTAAAATCCTTAAATTCACAAAAAAACATTGTGGGTCACTCATGGGCAAGAAAACTATCCTATCTCTTAAGTTGGACCAAACTGCACACGGTGTGCAAATTTGATTAAAATCGGTTAAGTAGTTTAGGAGTCCATCGCGGAAAAACAACGTGACACGTAATTTATATATATTAAGATATTACGAAGCATAAGTAATGTAGTGATATAAATCTTATACTGACATAATGATACTGGAACTGATACTAATCAAGCATTGATTATGGATAAAAATTTTGCATTAATTAAAAAATATTTAAGATTTATAAAATATTTAAATAATAAGCTGTTGCCGCATGTGTTCGTCGAATAGTTATGACAAAGAGAAACCGATCCGAGGTGAGAAGGAACAGAATCATCATCCTGATGACTACTGACAGTAATAATAAACTGCGGTTGCCAATCCCAAGCGCGGCAACTATTGAAATATCCATATTAGGCAATCTTCATGCTTTATGCTATGTTCAGCAGTAAGCTGTAATGAATTAAAATACGTGTACCTAGTATATTAACACACCATTTTACTATTAATTTATGTACCTATTTCTATATAAATTTTCTGCTTAACAAAATGTAAAACAAAAAATATATAAGAAAACACATTTAAATATGCAAGAGAATGACAGATATTTTACAAGTTTATAAAGTAATAACATATATTCAGGCATAGGCATATTTATTGAAAAATGTTCAGATGATGTTACAAAAAAAAAACAATCATTCGAAATATATATATATTTTTTAAGATTTCCTACCATGTTAATAGGTAAATCTTTTAATATTTTAAATTGCTTTTACAGACATACTAGTACATATTAAGATTTTTTGATTCAAATAATGTCTCCTTTTAAATAATAAATGAATGAATACTATCACGGTCATTATTAAAAATTTTGCTAATAGAATTATGTATGAAGAACTAGAATCTGGTTCTTTACTATAACCCATAGATAAGCATTTCTAGCTTGTATACAATTTATGAAAGTGTTTCAACTTGAGACGAATTCAGTTCACGTTTTTATAGGATGGCAGCACATCTGGTCTTTTTTGGATTTGTCCTAGCTTGCAATGCATGGTACGCCGTTCTGGCGGGTTTTCTAAATCAAACACCATTTCAAAGGTATGAAAATGATAAATAATACAAGTGTGTGCTTTAATTTTTGTATTCACTGGTGATTGTTTATCTGGGCAAACAGGACTTAAAAGACATTCATGTACGTTAAAAACATGGCTTGTATTACTTAGTGTACCGTTTTGGCGACGCATTTTTAATGAATTTATGCACAATATTTAAGTACAATATTATTGTTGTATTTGTCTAGCTTTAGAAAAATATTTGAAAAAAAAATTATCGCTTGCAAATGTTCACGATTTAAATCGATTTTTCAATGAAACACGATATTTATAATATATTAAAATATTTGGATTTATACTTTTAAATAGTCTATTTTATAACTGGTCAGTGGCTCATACGAAAAACCTTTTTTTATAGGAGAGGGGGCAAACGAGCATACGGCTCACCTGGTGGTAAGTGATTACCGTCGCCCATGAACAACTGCAACACATTAGGGAAATTGCAGAGGCGTTTTCGGCCTTTTAAAAAGGAGAAGGCTATTTTCTTGAAAGTCCCTAAGTCGTTTTTAGCAAATTTTATGCGCGGGCTGTTATAAATTTAGTAGTTTTTAGAACAACATTATGTGTGTGCATACTAACGGGCGATCAAAGTATGAATGTAGAAATCGGTATATTAATTTAAGGGTTAAACCTTCTAAAACTAACGATTTGGAAGTCAGTACGTATTATTAACTAACATTAAAGGAACATTATGTCTAAAAATGTATTTTGCTTTGTATTTTTTGAAATCACACGAAATACACAGCTTATTCGCTCAGTCTTTCAGAAATGATTTGTTGGCAATATTTTTAAAATTCTTTGACGACTATCTCTACTCTGTGTAACTGTTTGATCACAGACTATTAAGCAATTGACATTGGTCTTGGAGAAATAGCATGTTTTTATTAGTGATCGATGAATAGCATACATTGCTTGTTACTCTGAGATATTGGAAGTATATAATAAATATATATAAACAAATATTGGCTGTATGAACGTAATCAATGTATGTTTTATTTAGTAAAAATTATATGGATTTTAACACATTTTATGTATTAATTTAAGCTTTCTGCACTCCTTCTCGATACAAACTTTAATTATACCAAATTTTACACTCCTCCGGGCGCGCAACATATACTTACTTAACAACATATACTTACTTAACAAATTAAAACAAATTAATGCGATCTGTTGGACCAATTTGTTTTTTCTTCATTGTCTTAATTTGATATTTTAAGAATAGTTTATATTATTAATGAAATTACAACCTTTTGAGGATACTTGATAGAAAGGTGTTATTTTGCAGAAATCCGTTACATTAAAGACTAGAATGGAATAAGATAGAATCATTTTTATTTAGTATAGATTAAGAGAATAGGTACTTACTTAAAGTTGTTTAAGTTCAGAAAAAAACCTCTGTCCTGGTAATAACTAGCAGGACACCCAGCGGGACTTCTATAACATTAAGTTACAATATAATATTTTATACATATATAATATTTTATATATATTAAGTACGAAAACATTTAGAAATAGTATGGTATTCCCAGGGGTTATTCAAGACCATGTACTCTTTAATACCTAGTATAATAATAACCCCTATTGCATTTCACAATGCTGTGTTGGTCCCTACTTTAACGTATGGTAGTGAAAGTTGGGTGTGGCAGAAGAAGCACGAGAGTAAGATAAACGCAGTAGAAATGCGGTCGTTAAGGATTATGTTAGGGTTGAATCTGAATGACAGGCTGAGAAATTGTGTGATAAGAGAAGAGTGTGGTTTGCAAGATGATTTTGTGACCAGGATTAAGAAAGGAATGCTTCGGTGGTTTGGTCATGTGGAAAAAATGAATGAGCAAAGAGTGACAAAGAAAATTTATGTTGCAGAAGTGTATGGCAGAGTCAGAAAGGGACGTCCTAGGCGAACATTTATCGCCCAAATTAACGATTTATTGAAAACGGGCCAAATTAGGAGTACCCTTAACCGACGAGCATGTATGCGTAGGTATATGGACGTGAATGAGGCGAGAGAGGTGTGTCAGGATCGTGCCAAATGGAAGTCTGTAGTCTCTGCCTCCCCTCTGGGTGACAGGCGTGAGTGTTTATGTATGTATGTATGTAAAAAAATTTGCTGATTATACTTTTTCTTGTACTTGACTTTGTTGTAAAAGTGACTAAGTACTATGTACTGCGCCTGGGAAAGATTTATTAATGTGACGTTATTTAGATTTTTTTACTTATTTTAAATCAATGCTTAATGCAAGATTTAAGATAATCTATTTTAATGATAATTTTATTTTATTTTATATTTTATGTTATTACAACAAAATTTAACCTAAATCCCTCCTGTTATTTTCTATTTGTTCGTAAAGTTTCGTTATAATCAATTCGACCATTCCTAGTTCAGCTCAGACAAACGGACAGACGAACATTTTTAAAATGGTTATGTTGCGGCAACACCGACTAATAATCAGCAGTATATACCTGGCGGCAATCTTTTTTTAGAAAGGTCTTACCATTGTACCGGCAAAGATATTAGCAAGTCATTATATCATTTTTACCAGCGACCGTATTTTATTTCATTTTATTTTGTTACGTCCATTTGTAAACAAAATTGAAATCGATTTTCTCGTATCTCTGAAGACAATTGATTTTCGTGTCAATGACCAGAGGTTGTGGTACTGATATAAGCGAGCGTCCGATAAGGAAATGTGCAGGTGTTAGACAGGACAGGTCGGAAGTATCAGTGGATAGAGGTCTATTTGGATCAACAAAGTTGTCTACTCCTCATATGTTGGATGTGCTAAAGTTAGTATGCGTCTTAGATGGTACTTAACCGATTTTACCCCAGCCTCCCATAAGCTGCCGAAGCGTGGAGAGTAAGGAAAAATTTTAAATTCTATTCCTTTATTACACATATCTGTTTAAATATCTTTGGAATACAATTGAAAGAAATTATTGACGTCGTTGCTAGCACCTACAAACGTCGTGCCGTTATCAGAATATATAGTTCGAGGCTTACCGCGACGTGACATGAACCTATAGAGTGCTGCCAAAAGGACTTCCGTTGTAAGGTCTGTGACAAGTTCAAGGTGAAGAGCTTTGACTGCGAAACATACAAAAATGCATATATAAGACTTTATAAGTTTGCTACCTCTACCTCCATCGTCAACCAACAGCACTGGCCCTGCGTAGTCTATGCCTGTGTTAAAGAAAGGAAACTAATTGAGTTCGATCGCTTGGCAAATCACCCATGATTGGCTGGATAGATTTTGGCTTAAATCGAATACGCGCTTTGCGAGGTTCCTCCCCCCAAGTGGCCAAATATTTTTATCGTATTTGAGATAACAGCAACTGTGGGCCTGAGTGTAACATATCCTTGTAGTGATACTTGTAAAAAATGATTTTTGTAAGATGATGTCTACTACATAAAATAATTGGGGTGGCTGGTAGTATGGTGTATTAGTAAGAAACATTGATTAATAAAGAAAGCAACACAAAATATGAAGAGCTTAATTATGTCACAATATCATTAAACTTTACGAGCCAGTTATTTTAATGTTACAGTACAGACAAACACTCCAATTTAATTTATATTTATAGATTTAAACAACTACAATATATTTAATGCCTGCTTTAATCTACTTAGGTATTTCCTTTTTAATTATATCATTGTTTTTGTGATATCATTTTGTTTTATTTCTATTACGCACGTCCGAAGATTATTGGAGCCGTAATTCCCCTGATAGGTTGAGGCATTGAGTTATACAAGACTAGAGGAGCAAACCACATTACCGCGCGTCGAAAAAAGTGTAACCACTATCCAAACGCGACGACGTAGCTTTGAAACTAATAACAATTTTAAGTAAACATATATCTATCTCACTTACACAAGTTGCGAAAACAATATCGTCGTCGTAAGATTAGAAAAAGATAGACACACAAACATGCAATGGCGGGTTGGTGTGGCTTACTATATGAAATTTTACCTAAAATACGTAATAAAAATAATAATTTTTGAAACTGCAGTTAATTGTTTTTATATTAAAAAAGTATATTTTATTTTAAAATCTTTATTAC
Source organism: Parnassius smintheus behrii (assembly GCA_036936625.1). Classification (NCBI taxonomy): domain Eukaryota; kingdom Metazoa; phylum Arthropoda; class Insecta; order Lepidoptera; family Papilionidae; genus Parnassius; species Parnassius smintheus. The sequence goes on along the minus strand of JAUPFT010000015.1, from coordinate 27,338,531 downwards.
GTCCCCTTAGAAAAAAAGGGATACAAAGCTTATCAGATAAATAGAAGTAAACATAATGATGAAATAAAACGTATTTTTATGGTTCTAATAAATCAAACAATAAAAATAGGTATCTAATAAAATATAATTAATATAAAATGTATACGAAATTATAAATAATATAAAATTATTAATATAAAATAGGTAATAAAATATATTTAAAAGATAATTCAAGAATAAACTAAAATAAGAATAATTAATTATATTGTATGAAAGTTAAAACGTAGTTTTTATTATAATTTCCAAAATATTTAAAATCGGAGGTAACAAATTAACTTACTCCATTAATTATATAGTCTCCCATTAATGTAGGATAATCACAAATGCGGAAAAGTGGCAACATTGAACCTAAATGGCAATATTCGATATTTTATTTAATTTTTTAGTGTTTTAAACGTTAATATGAATATATAAATTAAAACTTACGTATGGAAAGTGATTCCGCTTGATTTATTACGTTTTTGTGACCTTGAAACGCATTCTTTCACTACGCATTTACCCATTTTTTGTTGTGAATCGTTCGGCTTAACTCGGACGGCGTCACCTTGAACACTGAACCGACGTTCGCTGAGTATAAGGCTGTGGCCTTATGTGAAGTGACAACGCTTTGGCGCGGAAATTACTTATCTAGTGTAACATATAAATCAATGGGTTGAGGAAAATACTCTGTTGATTTGTGTCGCTCGGTTTGTATAGTAGCTTTTTTCATTTTATTTTAATGAATCATAGGCACTAGGTTTCTCATTGCAACGCGTTTTAATATATTTCTCATTATAATATATTGCAAGAAATCGTAAAAATTCTATAAGTTTGTATGGGACAATTAAGATAGAAATAGGAAATAGGCAGTAAACGAAAAGCAACTCTGGTGTACCTACAAGTCTGACTGAAATCAGATTAAGAAAATTTTTAGAATCAAAGTTGACAAGAGTGATGTACTCGGCATTGATGTTAATACCGTATCTTCTAGCCAGTCGTCTAGTCAGTGAAGAGTTTCGGGGATATAACGTTACCCTGTCTTACACCTCTCTGCAGTTGGATAGGTTTCGTACTCTGGTTCTGTACTCGGATAGCCATCGTGACCCTACGGTACAAACACAATTCTGAGTTCTGACACCGCGTCGTTAGTGCTTTGTATACGCTTTCGTACAGTTTTTAATATTTTCTGCTATTTTCGTTTTTATTAAGTTTTTCATTAAGTTTATTTTATTTTTGGTTATACAATGGCAAAAAGAATGAAGTATTCTCATATTTCACACTAAGCTCGTTCACAAAAATTATTTCGACTCGAACGTATTTAACTAAATAGTCTGACCGAGTAAAAATATTCACGCGGCGAAGTCGTTATTGTTGGAGGGATTTTATTATCTTATTAATAATTTATTATTTATTCAATATATAAGAAATTGTTCAAAATTCCAAATCTATACAGCATAAACATGCAAGTTTCATCAGAATAATAATTGAATAGATTCATTAGTGATTATACACCAACCCATCCCTAAAGTGAGCTATCAAAAGTATCAAGCTAAATTTGACAGAGTGTAATCACTTTCACTAGAACTAGGGCTGTCGTTATCGTTGTTTGCAATAATTATTATTACTTGATTTTCTATAATGCATTCAAAATTAATGTCTCTTTCATAGTTGCCCATAAGAGCCTGCGCTCACAGACGGCACGGCGGCGTGTCAAAGGATTTTTTTTATAAAAAAATAATTTTCGACGTTGTTTTAATAATCTTAGCACCGACATTCCCTTATTTCTATACGAATAGACCGAAACATCTCGCGTGACACCGTGGCATATTGCTGCATGCCACTGCTTTCAAGGGATGCTGCGGCACGTCACGGCGTTCCATTCTTCGACATACTGTTGTTAAATGAATGGGAGTGCTAAGTAATTGAAACAGGGTAGTATCTAGCCCGTTGTGGCGGCAAGTGACTGGTGCGAGCACCCGGTACACGACCGCGTCTTGACTCTTGACTCGTTTGGCATGCCGCGGGATGCCACATGATCCTTCAGCATGACGCGGGATACCACCGAATCCTTCGGAATGCTGAAGTGCCTTGTCACGCCGTGTCACCTGTGAGCGCATGGATTATCAATTTTCTTTGTTTTTTTCATCACTTTGTCCCAGTCATCCATCGCATAGCAGATGTATCTGATCTGCCTCCGGCGGATCTCTAATGGCAATATATGAAGCACCCACCTTTTCTCACGGGCACGTATCGTATGTCCATGTCTGCGGCACAGTGTGACTGGCATTCAGCCAGGTTTCATCAATGCATTTCAGTTGTCCCAATGTTTTTTTTTACTTATTTTAAGGTATTGCATGACCACAATTCCCCCTGGTGGTAAGTGGCATCACCACTTATTATATCCCTAGATGGTAAATAGCACTGTCTTAGCGTCACAAAAGCCTATTCAAACTTGCTTTGAAGACGCCGCCCTGAGTGTATCCGGACAAAAAAAAAAGACGCCATCAAATCACTCCACTCCTTCGCTGTAAGCACTACAAAAGAAGAACCAAACGGTTTACGTTTGGTCCTAATGCGTGGAATATCGACAACAAAGAGTTGAAGACCCACCGACCGTCTGGTTGTCCGGTGGTGGAAAGGAGAGGGAGAAATTAAAGCGTGTAATTCCTGTGCACACTCACCGAAATGCATCCTATAGAATACTGAGAGGCTGGCTACTCTGTGCGTGTGCTCGAAGCTGACAAGATCGGCTTCAACCAAATCAAGGTTACCAATGAGTCACGTCTCTCCAGTGCTGCTAAGTGCCATTTTGTAGCACTTGCCCAAATGTGACAGTAGTACTCCATGCACGACCGGACTTGCGCTTTGTATAAGGCATTTATTTATATGTTACACTAGATAAGTAATTTCCGCGCCAAAGCGTTGTCACTTCACATAAGGCCACAGCCTTATACTCAGCGAACGTCGGTTCAGTGTTCAAGGTGACGCCGTCCGAGTTAAGCCGAACGATTCACAACAAAAAATGGGTAAATGCGTAGTGAAAGAATGCGTTTCAAGGTCACAAAAACATAATAAATCAAGCGGAATCACTTTCCATACGTAAGTTTTAATTTATATATTCATATTAACTTTTAAAACACTAAAAAATTAAATAAAATATCGAATATTGCCATTTAGGTTCAATGTTGCCACTTTTCCGCATTTGTGATTATCCTACATTAATGGGAGACTATATAATTAATGGAGTAAGTTAATTTGTTACCTCCGATTTTAAATATTTTGGAAATTATAATAAAAACTACGTTTTAACTTTCATACAATATAATTAATTATTCTTATTTTAGTTTATTCTTGAATTATCTTTTAAATATATTTTATTACCTATTTTATATTAATAATTTTATATTATTTATAATTTCGTATACATTTTATATTAATTATATTTTATTAGATACCTATTTTTATTGTTTGATTTATTAGAACCATAAAAATACGTTTTATTTCATCATTATGTTTACTTCTATTTATCTGATAAGCTTTGTATCCCTTTTTTTCTAAGGGGACGTAATAAAGATTTTAAAATAAAATATACTTTTTTAATATAAAAACAATTAACTGCAGCTTAAAAAAAAACTCATTTTTATTGCGTATTTTAGGTAAAATTTCATATAGTAAGCCACACCAACCCGCCATTGCATGTTTGTGTGTCTATCTTTTTCTAATCTTACGACGACGATATTGTTTTCGCAACTTGTGTAAGTGAGATAGATATATGTTTACTTAAAATTGTTATTAGTTTCAAAGCTACGTCGTCGCGTTTGGATAGTGGTTACACTTTTTTCGACGCGCGGTAATGTGGTTTGCTCCTCTAGTCTTGTATAACTCAATGGTATAAGGTAAGAAGCTGCCTCAGCTTGAAGTACCACCGCACCCTTGCAAGGACACCTAGTTTCCTTGTGGCTACTTTGGCCCTAGACTCAATGAATCGCCCATAATTGAGGTCTGAGAAATTTCAACCCTTAACAACTGATGGCGGTCTTTTAGGGGTGAAAAGACACGCCTGTGTTTTGGACGCGTTTTTTTTTTAAATTTCTCGAAAAATTTACTTCTTTACATTCATGTCTCTAAATAAATATTTTGCGTTTACCATTTTTTTTTTTGTATAAGCAGCCGGCATCTTCTAAACTTACTCACAACTACGTCACAGTAGGATTCACAGATTTTTTTTTAATTAGACTTGTTTAATTCGTTTGTTTCTTTTTCTCTTTTTTTGTTCTTTTCTCGTTCAATGGCTAAGTACAGCTCTTCAGCAAGGAAACGCGAGCGGCGTTCTTGGCACGATACCACGGGGAGTAGGATTGTATGATAATTTAAATTTTTAGTTCCAGTTTTTTTTATTTTAGTTTTATATTATAGTAAATATTTCAATGTAAAGTATCTATATAGTATCTCAGTATTCTATAGGATGCATTTCGGTGAGTGTGCACAGGAATTACACGCTTTAATTTCTCCCTCTCCTTTCCACCATCGGACAACCAGACGGTCGGTGGGTCTTCATCTCTTTGTTGTCGATATTCATGATTCAAATAATTTATGCAAATAAATAAATAAATTAAAAAAATGTAAAGGATTATTTGAATATTTTTACCGATTATTCGCATTACCATGAATTTGAATCATCGTTAAGTAAAATAAGTTATATACCGACATATTGAGACAACGTCAAGCAAAAAATTGATTCTCGTATTTTTTTTATACTTTGGTTTGTTTGAAAGATTCGATTTAAATTAGTGATAAAGAATTATACACGTTGTAATGAAACAAAGGTAACTTCATAATCCGTTGGATTTACATACGAGGTGTGTTCAAAAAATAAGGTGACTATATTTTTATGAAAAACTATTTATTTATTCATCAATATTTATGTTATCCCCCTCAAAGTAATCCCCCTCAGATATAATACAATTGTGCCAACGCTTTTTCCAATCGTCAAAGCATTTCTGATAATCACTTTCTGGTATAGCCTTCAGCTCTTTCAGCGATGCAGTTTTTATCTCTTCAATCGTTGCAAATCTTCGTCCTTTCATAGGTCTCTTCAGTTTTGGGAACAGGAAAAAGTCACATGGGGCCAAATCTGGTGAATATGGTGGCTGAGGCATGATTGTAGTGTTGTTTTTGGTCAAAAAACCTCTCACAAGCAACGATGAGTGAGCAGGTGCATTATCGTGATGCAAAAACCATGAATTGTTTACCTACAATTCGGGACGTTTCTTACGTATTACTTCTCGCAAATGGCGCATAACTTCAAGGTAATACTCCTTATTGACCGTACGACCTTGTGGCAAGAACTCATGATGCACCACACCCCTACAGTCGAAGAAAACTGTAAGCAAAACCTTCACATTTGATCGAACTTGGCGTGCTTTTTTTGGTCTTGGTGATTCAGTGTGCTTCCACTGGGACGATTGAGTCTTAGTTTCGACGTCATAACCATATACCCATATTTCGTCACCTGTTATGACCCTTTTGAGCAAATCTGGGTCGTTGTTGACATCATCCAATAGCTCTTGAGCGATTGTCATGCGACGGTTCTTTTGGTCGAAATTGAGCAATTTTGGAACAAATTTCGCTGACACACGTTTCATGCCCAAAATATCCCAAAAAATTTCATGGCAAGAGCCAACCGATATGCCAACATCCTCCGCAACTTCTCTGATAGTGATTCGACGATTTTCCAAAACAATTTTCTTCACTATTTCAACGTTTTCATCGGTTGTTGACGTGCTGGGGCGTCCAGAGCGAGGTTCGTCATTGGCATCTTCTCGGCCATCTTGAAAGAGCTTGTACCACTTAGAAACGTTTTTTTTACTAAGAGTAGACTCACCGTATGCCACTGTCAACATTTCACGTGTTTTGGAGCACGTTATTCCATTTTTTACACAAAATTTGATGCAAATTCTTTGATCCATTTTTTTTGATAGAAGAAAATCGCCGAGCACACCAAAGTACGTCTGACCTTTGTAACTGTCAAAAATAAACTAAACATGCTATACACTTCAAACTTGAAACATATGCTCAGGACATGTGTACCAACGCAACAAAATACAAAAATCGAAAATCGAATGTGCGTTGCCCGCGAAATTCAAAAAGTCACCTTACTTTTTGAACACACCTCGTATAAGGTTATTAAAAATCATGTACAAAATTATTGCGAAATGATATATGCGAAAGCATATAGCATTTCGCAATAATTTTAATAAAATTTCATCATCAATTCAATAATTTTAAAATAATTTCGTCAAAAGGTATTTCTTAAATTTGGCTAAGAAAGCAAAGAATCATCACACAGGATTAAATAGCAAAAATCATCTAATATATGTTCACGACGTCCCCCAAACCAATAAAGAACATCTTTTGGTAACGTTCTAAAAATCAAACTACCCAGTATAGGCCTCGCTATAGTAATCTCAAAAATAATGACGCTCGATAATCAGTGTAAAAATGAAAAGCCAATACATAAATAGTACCATAAAAATAGTAAAAAGAACTATATTTCTCATTATGACTGATTTTCCTATAACTCAATGGATCATTATTAGTTAATAACCGATAACTTAAACATACGGTACTAAAAAAAACTACAATAACCATTTTGAAGTAAATAATAAATCAATTAAAAACTATCGAAATTAAAATAGTACATGCCCAATTAGTAGATCAATGTTAATGTAAAATAAAAAAATTGTTAAATATCAGTGCCATAGGTTCTATTCCAATCACCTGTTACACCCTTTTTTCCAGACGGTACAAAAAATCACAAATACCTATAGCTTGATTAAATGTATGTAGAAAACGCGTTAGTTCAAGTGAAGAGACCGAATCAGTTAATGATTCAATGGCGGGTGTGACGTATTTATCGGAAAGGTTTCATACATTTGCCAAGGTTAAATAAGTAGTAACGGGCGGCAGCCGGAGCGTTGCCCTTTCGTTTTCATCCATAATTAATTAACAATACATTATTAGCGATGTAACACAACTAATACTATGTATACGAACAATGATTATGCTCTAATAATTTCGATAAAATTTACAATCGAAAAATCGAAAAGATCGAAAAAAGTGTAGGTGTAGATTTTAAGCGAGGGTGCAGAGTGTGTATAAAATATTGTATTAAGACGCCCAGCCCGAAACCACTGGACGTGGAAGCAGGGAATAGGGGCAATAGCTTCCTTATATAGGTACTAAGGCATCTATCGAGAAAGTATTTTGAAGAATTCAAACTTTTAATTTTACGGGGCGACTTGGCTGGGCTAGAAACTTACTGAAAGTACTCTGTTAATAAAATAATAGAATACGTATTTTTAAATTTTTCAAAATAACCCCTTACAATCTCTAATTTTTTATTAATGATTTCCCAAATGAATATGTTATTTACCTTGGGCATTTAATGTAAATTGAAGTTATCCCTTACATTAAATCATTTAAATTGAAAGATGGCACAAAGATGACTACATATTTGTGCCATTTTTGCTGTAGAAACTATCGTTCCGTCAGGTCCACGTGCGGTGAAGTTTCTAAAGGAACTCTATCCGCAACTGGTAGTTGCTGCTGGTGATACCAGGGCTAGTTCTTTTCTCGCACAAACACTAAGTATAGGCATTTAGCGAGGAAACGCAGCCAGCGTTTTTGACACGACACCACGGGGAGTAGGACTGTGTGATAATTAAGGTTATTAGTTTTAATTCTTGACTATAGTTTTTTATTGCTTTGTTGTAGTGCTAGTGGTTGTAGTGGTGCGACTGCTGATCATGAGGTCCTGGGTTCAAATGCCGGGTCAGGCCAAAAAATTAATTATTGAGTTTTTCCGTCAAGAAATTCTTAGTAATTGCTCGGAGTCAGGAAGTTGGTGGTATCTCACCCCCGTGCCTCGGAAAGCACGTAAAGCCGTTGGTCCTGCGCCTGATCTCTTTCTGGTCGTGTCGGTTTACCGCCCCATCGGATTATGAGAGTGAGGGAATAGAGAGTGCACCTGTGCCTGCGCATACACTTGGGCGCTATAATCCTGTCCTGCGCCGATGGCTAGTCTCCGTTTAGGCAGGCCGCCGTGGCCGAAATTCGGTCTGGAGAACAATAGTTTTTAATATATATAACAACAATATGAAATACTTTAGAAGATATCATAGAATCAAAATAACGAAAAACCAAAAAAAATCGCTCCCATCGAAACGGTTAGCGGGCACGCCACCGTCGTCGTTGCTCCTTGCTCCTTTTATTTTCTGCACATAAAAACCGGCATTTTACAGAGTTGTTGCTCATAGATCAAAGAAAGAACGATAAATTATACATTTTCTGTTTCTTTGGTTTTGTATGCAAATCATAGCAAATCAACGTTGTTACAGAATGCTCTGTGATTTTGAGTTTTATTATTAGGTTATTGTGACTAGCATACGACAGCGTAGATTAGACACACTATTCACTAGACACATTATATTTTCTTTAAAACAACAGAATCAGGATGAATATCATTACCCAGGATTATAAAAAAATATTTTTCATTAGTTATTAATATTAGAGTCACAAACGAGCCTACGTAACGTTTTTAGGGTTCCGTAGTCAACTAGGAACCCTTATAGTTTCGCCATGTCTGTCTGTCTGGAAAAATGTTTTATTAGGGTAGCCCCCCTATATGTAAAGTGGGAAGTGATTTTTTTAATTTCAACCCTAACGTGTGATATATTGTTGGAAAGGTATTTAAAAATGAATAGGGGTTTACTAAAATCACTTTTTGATAACGTCAATAATTTCGGAAATAATCGCTCCAAAAGTAAAAAACAATGTGTCTCTAACTTTTGAACCATAAGTTTAGAAAATATGAAAAAAATCTGAAAAGTAGAACTTTATAAGGACTTTCTAGGAAAATTATTTTGAACTTGGATGGAAACAACAGTACCCACTACCGGGAGCAGTTGTAGGAGCGCGGACATAACGGATACTTATATATATATATATATATATATATATATACCTTTAAACTTTAAAAAAATATATAAAGATATATAAAGATACCTTTAAACTCATCAACAAACTCAAGTGGGAACACTTATTGTGACGGACGGGAAACTACGGAACCCTACACTGAGCGTGGCCCGACACGCTCTTGGCCGGTTTTTTTTTATAGAATAGAGTGACAAACGAGCACACAGTCCACCTGATGTTAAGTGGTTGCTGTGGCATATAGACATCTACATTTATCCTCGATTACGAATCAAATTTCAGATGCGTTGTCACAGGTGAGGACTAAGATAGAATGCCTCGTTTTCAGTAAAAAGGGTCTGCGGTTCTCTACACTCACCATACGAAACACAGCATCAATAAGCTACTATTTTACGCTGGTATTCTGTGAGAGCGTGGTCCTTCCCCGGTCGAGTCAACACATTCGTGCTACAACTATGCCACTAATATAACTGCAGCACGGCTCTACCACGTAATAAACGTAGTAAGTTGGTGCAATACGAGTAGCACATGCCAACAATATTAAAGAAATAAGGCTACAAATGAGTTTAATTAGAGACGACTAAAATGGAATGACTCACAGCCTGTATTTATATTAGTGTTCTCCAGACCAAGTAACGGTTATGACGGCTAGTCCATCTGAGCAGGACAGAATTATAGTGCGTGCGCAAACAAAGGTGCACTCTCTATTTTGCTCTATTTCCTCACTCTCGTAGTCTGGTGGTCGGTGTCGGCACGGTAATTTTATCTATGGGTGCGTTTGGCAGAAAAAAGCGCCAACAAGCGCTTGTAAGCAAAATGGCGATCGTAAGCGGTAAGCGCTGTCAAATCGTAAGAAGCTATTTTCCTCCAGGACACGATGTTGGTTTTAACCGGGGAATCTAACCTAATTTCAATATATGTTTGTAAAGTATTCATATTAAAAACTTACCAATCATGAATTTTTAATAGCATGTATATGTTTATTCATGTCATTATATTACTTAAAACTAATATTGCACAAAACAACTTATAAACTCTACTTCAAAACAAACAAATGAAATAAGCAAAATGGCGGATTGTGTCAGCGCTACTAAAGTAGCAATCGTGTCCTGGCCGAAAACTATTTTAGCGCTTATAAGCGCTTGCTAGCGCTTTTTTCTGCCAAACGCACCCTATATATAGATAATATTACCGTGGTGTCGGTGACGTCAACTCGACACAACTGAAGAGATATGGCTATGCTTTGATATGTGCTTTCCGACACACGTAAATGCAACATAGTCAACCTTCTAACTCTGAAATGAAATGAAATGAAGTATTTATTTGCTTTTGGTTAAGGTACACTGAAGATGGTGGTATTAAATTTATGGCATGCAAATCTTACAAATATAAAATAATGCGATAGTAATATTTATGAGTAAAATGTCTAAAATAATAAAATGTCAACAATTAATCAATAAATATGTAATAGGTACTTAATAAATATTTTACAATTGGTCCAGCAAATCCACATCAGTCCAGCCGCTACCACATATCGCAGTTCAAATATTTCTCTACAGTATAAAAAGCCTTTTCACTGAGCCATCTGTATAACTCCCTTTTAAAGTTAATGACAGGTAGGTCTTGAATTTCTTGTGGTATCTTATTATATACTGTCATACACATCCAATAGCAATTATTATGGAATCTCGCGCTCTTGGATATTATAGTGGAAACCAAACTATTCCTATTTCTAGTGCCTTGTTTGTAAAAGTCTTTGGCTTGTGTGAAATAATACATATTATTTTTTACAAATTTCGCCGTTTCAAAAATATAGTACCCGGTTGACCGAGCTTTGCTCGGTATTTTTCGGTCGATTTTTTTTAATTCGCGTGTTTTGGAAATTATATTTAGATACAAATTACATACTGATGAAATATAAATAATATTTTTTGATCTTAGCGACATAACAGAAAAAACGGAACTGGTTATTTGAATAAAAAATCATGAGTGCAATTATTTTAATTTAAATTTTCGTGTTTTTAAAAAATACTAAAAAAAGGGCTCGAAAAAATAGATTTTCTCAAAAAAGAAAGGAACTTGAAAAATAAAAATTCAAAAGTCGGTCGGTCGGTATGGGCTCGAACCGGGGTTTTACGATTCTGCGACCGCCCATTGTACCAATTAAGCTATTTATAATCATTAACAATCTGTCAAAATTTACCTTCTTATTCTAACAATATTGTAACAGTTTTTCATTGCCTAAAAACACGGACAAAAAGAATTGCTCGTTTAATAGTATAGGATAGATAGACAAGTGTTAAAATTTTCAAGGATTTAAACAAAGGCTGACATAGCTCGTTAGGTACAGTACCACATATAGCTCTAACACACTTTTTTATGCAATGAACGCCTTTTTTATATCTGTGCTATTACCCCATATAATGAGTCCGTATCGCAGGACTGATTCAACGTAAGCAAAGTACGCACTAAGGGCTGTCTCTTTCCTGCTATTTTTGTTAATTTATAAATTGCAAACGCGAAACGATTGATTTTATTGCACACTTTGTCGATTTGTTGTTTCCAATCTAGTTTTTGGTCAATTTCTATACCCAAGAATTTCGTTGTTATTGTATTTTTAAGTATTTTTCCTTCATAATTTATATTCAATGTCAAATTTTGTATATTATTAAAGTTAATTAAATTCGTTTTGTCAATATTAATAATTAAATTATTATTTCTAAGCCAATTAATTATTTGAATTATAGTTTCACTGATGTCATTTTTGTGGTTATTTAATGTTAGTTTTTTATCAGTTGTCACTATTACAGATATATCATCAGAGAATAGGATACATCGATACTTGGTCACATTTGGGAGATTATTAATACAGATCAGGAATAGAAGAGGTCCCAGGATACTTCCTTGTGGAACGCCAAACTCGTTTTTCCTAAACTCAGACAGATCTGATTTTCAGCTACATGGTTAGAGTCAAGTTTTGCGATTTCGACTAATTGCATTCTATTCTGCAAGTACGTTCTGGGATGTTACAAAAAAATTCTTGACAGAACGCCTCAATAAGTGTATCTCAAATCCCGGATTTAACCACTCGTATTGGCTTTCGGTGGGTCTTATACTGTGTTAACCAAATATTGATAATCTTCTCCGGAACTCAACAATATCTACATGGACAAAACTACATCTACCTAAATCACACAGAATAGAATATATCCACCAGCGGTTATGTAGGTCTTTGACATATAAACGAACGAATATATGACAGAGAAAGAGTCCAATCACTTAGTACCTAGATAAAGAATTTCTGGCTCATGTCGTTTATAGTAATTATAAAAATTTATATCACGCATGAGTTTTTTTATTTTTAAGCGATAAGATAGCCTGCTTATGTCTAAAGAAATGTTTGAGGTGAATTAATTTTTATGAGCCACTTATTATATTTAATACAAATTATGCTATAAAGTCAATTTAAATGTTGTTGAGATTTGTGTTATTATTATTTTTAAAAGGTTCTTTAATTTAAATATAAATTTTCACTGTTTCTTGTTTTGTCTGTCTGAATGCCACAAGGGTTGAACCAGCCTAAATAATTTATATTTCGCTTTAAGTTTGTTTTAGTTTTCTTTGAATAAAATAACAAAGCTTTTAGTTGCTCTTATTTTGAAGAATTAAAATTATGTTAAGCATATAACGTTTTTTAATGTCGTAAAGAATCAACTTTGAGAAACGCCAGAAAAATATTATGACCTCCGATAGAAAACTCATCTCTTTAGTAGCTATATCGAATATAAAATGCCCATAAACGGTGACACGAATCAGCCTCAAAGGTGCGTGACAAAATAAGAAATTACTCTCGGCTGTAAGAATAATTTAATGATTATTACATATTCAGTTCAGACATACAGAGTATATTTTTATTTGGAGTAGTTAATTTAACTAAAAAGAGCATTACAACCAATTGCATGTACCTGGACTAACACGTTGATTATATACCTGTATATAATCAAAGGACTAACACATACCTTATACTTCCATCATTACACTTTATTACGTAAATTAGACCCACGTAGCCAACGCTGTAGCTGTGTTGTAGCAGCAGCACCTAGAGTATATATTATAAACATAACTTGCTTCTGTATACTCTTAAAGCAGCACGACGAGTCGGACTGGACGGACAGAACCATCAAGTCATACAGATTACTAGCGTGAAATTGCAACATAATGCTATTATGTTTTGTTTGGTGGACCTATAGAATATCTAACAGTAAACGAAATCTATGTTCGATCACATAGAGCTTTATACAAAAAATCTAAGCAGTGAACACTCTGTATCAGTTTATTATATTTAAAAAACATACCCAGTAAGCCACGAAACTTCGTAGCTCAATCTTAAGCTCGATACTCGCCTTATTGCGTAGTATGAAGGCAACCAGTTCGATTCCCGCAGGCACGACTAAGATTGTTAATACCGATGTTATTTTTTTATTTTTCTTCCTTTAAAAATAATTATATTTAAATAAAATATTTTTCTTTATAAGCATTCAATATGACATTCATATAGTATATATCATAAGTATATAGTAAGTAAAAAGATTAAAATAGGTATTAAAAGAGATCTTTATATTGAGTGATTAAAAAAGTAAACTATTCATTTCGTTTAGTGTCATTACACAACACGAATAAAAATTAAATCAATTTTGGAATTTAAACAACTTATTTGCTGACGGTACGTATACGCAATCAGGAATCACAATACATGTTTGGAGGCACGTCGACACACCTCACCCATTCCAAGTTCCAAATACAGCTTGACCCTTTCAAAGAAATCTGTCATGACGCATGGCTTCTACCTAATGACAAAACAACTGTGTGAAATTTAGACAAACAGATAGTCTATACTTATTTTGAAATTATAAACATATATTTGTTTGTATACCCTATACTACTTGTACTATTATCTATTGTGATTTGTGACTATAATTAAACATGTTTATTAATAATACCAAATTAAAAACCTGCACATCTCTCATTGATGATGATGGTGGTGGTGACAAACAAGAACAAACACAATGTAAAGTAGGTATTATAAAAGTCTTTAAATCGCATATTAAAGTCAAATACTTATTAAGAAATAATAAAAGAATTTTCGTTTATTAGATATAATTGATAACATACATTCCCAAATTTAGCACCTTAAAACTTTAAATACAAAATCATATTGTAAATTAATTGATATTTAAAAGTAGCTTTTTCAGCAGATTTTGACATCATAAGAATATTTTTCTTTAAGTGACGCAAACAAAATGGGGATGGATACCTATCAGGGATAATAATTTTATGCTCGAAAGACCTTAAAAAAAGAGTTAAACGTGTGACGACAAAATAACGCGAATCGGTAGAGTCAAATTCCTACATGCTTAAAATAAAACATATTATAAATACAAATATACACAATCTTATACATGTATGTATGTATAATATTATATAATCCATACTATGTAATGGGATATACATAACTCAGTAAACAAATGAGCACACAGTCCACCTGCCCAAGTGGATGCAGTGGCCCGTAGACACCAACGTCTATCATCGTTTAAGAATGAAAATGTAGATGCTTTATCACCCATAAATAATGATATGAGTGCCTCGTTACTTACCAAATCGGCTATGGTAACCAAAATGTGCGGCGTTACCATAGCCGACCGAAAGCGAAACGAAGAGATTCGCAATATGGCAAGATTGAAAGATGATGCTCGGTGGTTTGGTCATGTAGAAAGAATGAATGCGGAAAGACTGACAAAGCAAATATATGTTGCAGAAGTGAATGGAAGAGTCGGAAAGGGACGTCCTAGGCGGAAGTTTGTCGACCAAATTGGCGATATACTAAAAATGGGCCAAATTAAGAGTACCCTTAACCGACGAGCGTGTATGCGTAGGTATATGAATGTGGAAGAGGCGAGAAAGGTATGTCAGGATCGTGCTAAATGGAAGTCTGTAGTCTCTGCCTACCCCTCTGGGTGACAGGCGTGGGTGTTTATGTATTTTATGAAAGATGACCTTATCACAAAAATTTATAGGGGCGTACTCCGATGGTTTGGGCACGTTGAGCGAATGAGTGAAGACCGAATGGTGAAGAAAATATATAGCGCGAAAGTAAATATTAAAAGGTGTCGAGGTAGACCGAGACTAACTTTCGAAGACCATGTGAGCAAATTACTCGAAGAGGGGAAGGTCAAGAGTACTCGGATACCTAGACGTGCATGTATGAAGAAGTTAATGAACATGAAAGAAGCGAAAGAGGTATGTAAGGATCGTGACACTTGGCGATCCGTTCTCTCTGGCTACCCCGTTAGAGATTGTGCGTGATCGTTACTCACCATACAAGACACAGCAATATTATGGTACTATTTCATGCTGGGATTTTTGTGAGAGCATGGTCTTTCCCCGGTCAGTCCAGTCAGTCAGGTCCAGTGTGGCTCTACCACTTCAAAATATGTTTGAAAAATTCGAAATTTTGCAGACGCATTAAGAAACCGACGACAATTCAATAATTTCATGTCTATGATCAACGCGTTTTGTTTTAGTTACTTTAAGCTCTAATATTATTGGAAAATAATTCGAAAATCGAAATATTTCATAAGGCATTCACAGCTGTTGCGTTATTTCAAATTTTCAACTTGGATTGCGTGAAGGACATCACGTGAGCGGCAAGAACGCGCGGCGCGACGGCACGATCGGGGGCCGGGCGTGACGTCACAAGGCGAGCGGGGGGCACCGCAACGAAGGGGGACGGGGGCACTGGAGGGTGTGGTGCACATGCGCCGCGACCGCGTCGTTTCAAGGTGACCCTCTATTCGCCGAGTGCCTAGCGCCGCGTCGCAAACTAATCGGTTCCTTTCACTTCTTCACGACTATATGATCTCCGATATACCGGTAATCGACTAAACGTGGATATCGGCCATTATCTCTGTGACCAGCGGAATTTATGACAGCACCCTGTGGACGCCAACGCTACTCGTTCATCACCTATTATCTCAGTCGGCGCGACTGACAAATCTAATCAATATGCGTCAAGCACGAGACATTGTGAGTATAAGAATGTCAAATATTTGCTATAATACTAAAATTTTCCAATAGGGTTACTTCTCTGTCTAAAACGATGCTATAAATCTGGTACCTTATAAATAGAAAAATGAAAATGAGAAAAAGCATTAAGTACAGCTCAATCTTTAATAACTTTGAGCTTTTCATAAGAAATATAAACCTTTTTATAAAAAATTCCAAGTTATATACGTATACAAACGTCTGCATTGCCACACATGGCAGACTATGTAGGAACTGCAGTTTTGCTGCTCATTTCCTGTTTCGGTTTCACTCTGTCGCCTCTTACAACGCCCATGGGATGATAATATGGGATACCCCATAGTGGATTCTCTTACCTACGCCGCCACTACACGGCGAAATATCATAAACATACTTATTAATATACTTGTGTAATATCAGTCTGTCTGTATAACCCATAGACTTAGGATATACGTGTAACCCACATACACATCGATTTTACAAGGTTGTAGCGCAAAGTTAACTAAAATTTCAATTCGTTCATTTTATATACGAATGAAAACTTTTATTCTATAATGAATCAATATTTAGGTTATTTTAATTAATTGACTTTATTTCAGTTAGTCTAAAAAAATATTATTTATATCCAAGGCTTTTTCCTCTACTAAAAATGGAAATATTAACATAACTGAACTTTTATATTGGTAATTTAAATAATTTTGAATAAAGTCAAACGCTAAAGTACGAGTAGGTACATAATAGAGTGTAAATGGTAGAGCTCAGAAATTGTTAACTTAATACTTTAACTTTTCCTTATATTTAAACATTTAATATTCAAAATGAAGGAATATCTTATGCAACTGAGATTTTTACTGTACTATCGGTTACATTATTTCCGCGCCTATACATATTTCTAAGTGAGCCGTGGTAGCTCAGATGGGTAAATATATAATAAAACGCAAGTAACCCGGGCTCGATCCCCGCCGTCTCCAATGAAATTGTTAATTGCAATTTTAAGTGCTGATTTACCACGTGCTCGGCGGTGAAGGAAAACATCGTGAGGAAACCTGCATGTCTGAGGAATAAGCGTAAAAATATATTTCGAAGACATGTGAAGTTTGCCATCACGCATTGGGGCAGCGCGGCGGACACTTCCTTGCCCTAAAACCCCCTCAGAAATGAGGGGAGGCCTGTGCCCAGCAATGGGACGTATATAGGCTATAACTTTATTTTACTATTACATATTTCTAGGAATTTGTCACATTGTCTCTACTTACTGTCGTGTCGATAAAAAATCAAATAAAAAGGAAGTGGCTAAAATCAATAAAAGGCATTTTATTTACTGTTTCGTGATCATCACCTAAATAAAATTCTTTATTTGGAAGTCGGAAAAATCATAGTTAGATTAGAGCTAATGTGTAACACTACTATACGAATTGTAAATATACCTAGCACATGATTTCAATAACTTGTCCACGTTTAACTGATTTTATCAAGTTACACAAACTGATTTGATAATATGTTAGACACACATTAACTGAAAAAACTTACAAAGTTAAATATTTGAATTGAAACTCTTCAGAGAAGTCGACGTCAATTTGACAAGAAGCATCGTGATTAATGTTATGATATAAACAAAGATTAAAGGCAAAGATTTTTTTTCACACGTTATAGCATAATATTATAGGAAGCCCAATTATTTCTTACGTTCAGCAATAAGTGTTGCAAAAAAAAACAATGTTAGAACCATACTATTAACATTACATTACAGCCCTTTACAAGTCCACTGGTGAACATAGGCCTCCCCCAAGGTATGCCACAAAGCATGGTCCTGAGCCACCTGCATCCATCGACTTCCTGCATGTCTTACCAGGTCGTCACTCCATCTAGTGGGGGGTCGCACTACACTTCGCCTACCAGTACGAGGCTGCAACTCGAGAACCCTTCTTCCCCAACGGTTGTCGGTTCTTCGATCTATATGGCCGGCCCATTGCCACTTCAGCTTACTAATCCTAATCAATACAATCCTAAAAAATAATAGATTAACATTACAGCTTATAAAATGTCCAGTACTGAATATAGGCTTCCCCCATAGATAAATCATACAAGGGATATTTATCGTAGTAGCCACGATTAGCAAATGGATTGGCAAACGCATTTTTATGCAGCTAATATCGGAAAGATGCTGCCCATCTCATGGTTCAGCTTCCCTCTGTTGCTTACGACACCCACGGAATCGAACATGGGATAGCGGGAATTCTTACGAAGTCACTACGCGATCAAATGTTAAAGCTAGAACTATTATCATCAATAATAATTATATTGAATTGTTAGAAAATTATAGGTTTTAATGGAAAGTTTATAAGCCTTTATTTAAGCTAACGAGTTATCAGTGATTGCACGGATAAAACCGGCATCTATAAAAACCGTTCCGCTGGAGTAGCTGATAAAGCTGTCGCCTATGCTCAGATTTGGGAATGTACTATGTTATTAAGTACGTATCAAAATGAACGTACGAACGAACTGTAGAAATGTTATATTTCCAATATTAACTGTAAATTAATGCACTGAAAACATATGGTTGACTGGTATCACAAAAATGATACTGCTTTAGATTTCTTTGATTTTACTTATTTACTCCTAATTCACCAAATTGTGTCATATATTATTACACAATAATGACGGTACGGTATACGGTATCATGTATAAAGTACTGACTTATATTAAAAATAATCGTTAGGAAAATTGTGAAGCGTTTTGAGAGAAATTTAGTCTTTGTTTTATTAAAATCGGTTCATCCTATCAAAAGTTATGATAAATTTTATAAGATAGATAATAATTCTGAAGTATGGATACGAAATATAGGTACGAATTTGTTCACTGATCAAATCCTTTTTTGTAATTAAATAATGTAAAATAGTGTTTTATAATAAAATAATTGTATCTAAACGCAATAAACAAAAATAGTAAAGAATAACGTAATAAATATTTATAAAAAAATATAAATCCTAATATCTTAGTGAAAAAGTAGGTACAATGTAAAATAGATGGTGTTGTGCGAATTATTTATTAAATTTTTAATTAAGTTTGCTTATAATTTTTTCTTAAGCGCCGAGCTACGAGCACTTAACCCTAGCGATCGTGTCCGAAATCTCTTCGGAATAGTTCGGAGTACTTCGCAGCGATCACAACTCCCCCCGCACCACAACTAGTTGACAAAATTGTTTTCTTTTAAATTCGCATGTATTACTTCTCTATAGGGTTAAGGTTAAGTGCTCGTAGGCGCCGAGTAACTACAACATGGTAAATCAAATTTTAAAAGTTTCTTTCGTTTCGGCAAGGATCGTTGAAGCTTGGTACTATGGGTATTATGCTTCCCTTTTCTGTCAAAATTTTTAACCTGCAGCTCTAATCTAACAAAATCGGTTTGTAGTACTCAGTTGAAAAAGTTAAGAAGTACTCAGTAGTTTATCTTTGTAGTTTCTTAACTTCTTAATGAGAACGTTTTATATTAAGTATATATTATACTCAGTTCTAAATAAATAATAAAGGATTCCGTTAGGAAATTAGTTAAATAGGCTAAGGAATTAAAATTACATTTTTAACTATTCTAATGAACAGTCGAAGAGTCAAGAAACGAATTTACGGATTATATATTATTTCCTTTTGTAGTTACATTAACACGAAAATATCGATGAAAAATAAAGTTCCAGAAATTCCAAACTATCCATAACAGTGGGTAGTTAAGTCCTTATTTAAATCAATTACTTTAAAAATTAGTTGGTTGTTTTTGTTTTTGCTAAATACAATAGCCATCACGAGATAGTCAAAAATAAACAAGACTTACAAGGGACATTGCCAAGAAAGTGTTTGTGAGTGCGTTAGTACTGTCCTGTGTGACACGAGGCGTACGAAAATAAAATGTCGTAACGACTTTTAAATTTAGAAAAGTTTTACAGTAACATTTTAATAATAATGGCGTTTTAATAATCATTGGCATGTAAACAGTCACATCGCTGGGTGAATCCGACTTTTACGACAATTCTACCCCTACCGGACTTCTGAAATCTTTTTATATGAATTTTTATTTAATTGAATTTTAATTTACTTGTATAACAGGGTATTTATTTGCATTTTTATGCTATATGTACTACAATTACTCTGTTTTCGGCTATATTCTATTTATCAATGAGACATAAAATTTCTCTATACGAGACAATGTCTACAATTTTATTTTTATTGATACTTTTTATGTACACATTTATATGTATATTAAGGTCATATCACATCGATAAAATGAATTAGCAGTGTCGGTAGTCGGCCTTGACGTCACAGGTCATTGCATCCTGTCTAACTATGTATGGGAGGGATGGCTTGCGCCGCATAGCGAGTAACTTAACTTACACCTGACTTAGAAATCAATAAAATCGAAAAATAGGCAAATGTTATGTTACGTCAATAATATAAATTTACATCTATATAATGATATATTCAGAAAAATATTAATTTTATGATTATTATTATTGGCATTTCAGAATAACGAATTTTAGATAAAAGTATTTGTATCTATAATTAAAAAATATTTCTATTACTTATACAAGACTATTCTAAAGTACCTAAAATATTTGAAATTCACTAACCGGAAGCGTTTTAAAATTACAATTATCGATTATTTTAACAAATGATGCACTTATGATTAAAAAACGTAACTCCAATTATAATCAAATTTAAATTTTTGACAAGTTTAAGATACTAAGAATTTTCACAAATCTATCTATCAACTACTCGCAATATATAATTCATGAAAATAAATTTATTAATGAGATTTCATAGATAGATAAATAGATATTAACTGACGTAAATATATACAGATAACATATTATGTAAACTGCATGCATGCGCGCTATTTGTAACAAACTAGATCCCTATCGAATTATTATTAACTAGATGTTTATTATGTTATTATCATCTGTTGACGGCTTTTTTAGGGTTCCGTAGTCAACTAGGAACCCTTATAATTTCGCCATGTCTGTCTGTCCGTCTGTCCGTCCTCGCTTAATCTCTGTGACCGTTAGCACTAGAAAGCTGAAATTTGGTATCAATATGTGTATCAATCACGCCGACAAAGTGGTAAAATAAAAATTGAAAAATGTTTTATTAGGGTAGCCCCCCTATATGTAAAGTGGGAAGTGATTTATTTTTAAAATAATACTAGTTTTTACGGAATTTATCGCGTATATTTAACATGGTCACGGGAAGTCCTTCCCGTGACCATGGGTGCTGTAAAGCTCTCGAAACGTCGGGTAAAAAAGTTAAATATACGCGATAAATTCCGTAAAAACTAGTATTATTTCAATGTGTAGTGTTCGCGTAAATATAAGAAATCATTATGATTTATTTTTAATTTCAACCCTAACGTGTGATATATTGTTGGAAAGGTATTTAAAAATGAGTAGGGGTTTACTAAAATAATTTTTTGATAATGTCAATAATTTCGGAAATAATCGCTCCAAAAGTAAAAAACAATGTGCCCCCCCCCCCCTCTAACTTTTGAACCATAAGTTTAGAAAATATGAAAAAAATCTGAAAAGTAGAACTTTACAAGGACTTTCTAGGAAAATCATTTTGAACTTGGATGGAAACAACAGGACCCACTACCGGGAGCAGTTGCAGGAGCGCGGAGCGCTGCTGGCATGCTGAAGCGCGAACATAATGGATACCCACCTTTAAACTCATAAGTGGGAACACTTATTGTGACAGACGGGAAACTACTGAACCCTACACTGAGCGTGGCCCGACACGCTCTTGTCCGCTTTTTTCTGATCTAGTATCATGGTCTTGGTGAAATTTGTAAATCATATTATTCAGGTTTACTTTATAAAGGTATATTAACTTAGCTTGTGTTAGAATTTTCTCTTGTGATTTTTAAACGAGGATGTTAGCACTGGTGGTAATAAATTTTGAATTCTTATTTGAATCTTTAACACTAGCAAGACGGGAAAATCAACTAACCCACAAAGGCGGTCAAGGGTTATTTGAACCATCACTGCTACCTAGTCTCTAATTATGCATATATTTACAGTATAATTTTAGAAGTAATGGGTAATATTCATTGTTACAAAGGCAAATTAAATATTTTGGGATTGTAGTGTAAATAGGTGTTTAATAAAAAATATTTACAGCAATGACATGTAAAGATTTTTGGTTGATTGCATCTACCACATATTATAGTTTTTACTTAAGTCACACCCTTTATTGGTTTTATTTTTACAGTGAGTTTGATAGCCATAACGCCTCTTCCTCAATTCAGTTTCAGCAGCTTGCACTTCTGAGGCCATAAAATGTTACAGTGAGGTCTTAGGAGTGGGTTCTTCTAAAATTTTACTCAGTTTGACCTTGTTAATTGAATGAATTGTAGAATAACAATATTGTTTGTTGTTAATTTTTTGGATAACACCAAAGCATGTATTGCAGATAAATCTAAAATATGAAATACGTGTGCTGGTAATCATCTACAAGGTGCTGCATCTTCTCGCCATTTGATCGACACCATATTTGAATTGTAACCAATTACAGTTTCAATTTTTTTTTCTTGACATTGCCACTGTGTATATAAACATTATCATTTTATAAAGTATTCAATAACAAAACATTTTGATTCTCTTTGTTTGATAAACGTATGGAATATCACGTATGATGGAATATCATATTTAGTACAATGGAATATTACATCTCCCTTTATTTATAGTACCAACCAAAGATGTACGTTTTGAAAGCAAGTTCTTTGCGAGAAAAATTCCCCGTAGGCACTTTTATTCAGAAATTTCTAGGCTGTCATGAATTGGCTGAAGAAGACTCGTATTTTTATTCATATTTGTATTAATATATCATGATATAAATACTTTGGTTTATAAAACAACGGTAATTCATTAAAAAAACGAGTACAAAACCGTATAAACAAATAGTGACAAAATAATCAGCGCTACAAGTTCAAATTCGGGTCAAATGACCCCTGCTATCATGGAGGTTAGAGAACCGCCATGCCTGCCACCTTGCTAGTGACTTAGGACCTAACTTACCGGGTGACAACTCATCTGCCATCTGCATTTTGATTCGTAGTCGGGGACAGATGTAGATGTCTATGGGCTTGTTTGTCATCCTTAAACTACAAAAAAAGCTCTTTCAATTTTTCAAAATCTTTTTGATGTAGGTAAAACCTCAGACGAAATTTTTATTTCAAAACCAAGACAAAAGCCTTAGTATCCCTAAACCATATTCTTAGGATTTTGGGAATTTCATCGCAAAAATATTATAAATTATGCATAATAATGTCTATATTGTGTATCACATTAGGGAAAGGTAATTCCCACCTAAAGCTGAAATTACACCACAAGACCACAACTGCTTTTTACCTACACCAATGCAATTATAAAATAAATATAGAAAGACGTCGACTCGAGGAATCCGACTGACGTCACGAACAAGCCCACGCGTCAGCCAATCAGATCCATATACCAAGAGGCGCGCCTGAGGAAGTAAAGATAAACAGCATTATGCTATTCCTAGCAAAATTTACAGAACCGTGAAACCATATTGCATAGAACAAACAAAATAATCCTTACCGGAACGACAATTATAATCAATCAGTACAATTGTAGTAATATTTTTAATGTTATTTGATTAGACACCGGTAGTTACACTACTCTTGCACGTAGGATATTGGCACACGAGAGTGAGATAACAACAGTTTATTATCATGAATGAAACGTGCGCGTTAGCTGGTTCAGTTGAGTTTGAGTACGAAGCGTATTCGACCGCCGTCGTATTCCTCATTTTATATTTGGTTAGGTAAGACGTGTTGTAGACGACAAAACGTGCGGTGTGCAATAATTCGATATTTTTTATAAATCATTACAACCATAATGGGAATGGCTATTAATAATTTACCAGCGGTGAGTACGTTAGTGCCTAACATATTTTCCTGTTACGTAAGCATTACTTTTAAGTGTTCGCCGGTGGTGAATTGATGGGAAAGCAAACTAGTAGAGAGTTCGTAATGACCGCTTTGACCTTGTGGAACTCGTTCGCGATAATGGACGGTATGCCCGTTACAGCTAGTTCGAGTGCACGGAAATTGCATTTTTTTTTTCACCACCTTGACATTTCGCAATTGTATACATAATATAAAATAATTTAAAGCAATAAAATCTAACGCGTGCTATATTATTAAGGTGCGTTGGGGTAATACCGGACGATTTTCGACTAGTTAAAAGAGTCGGGCAAAAACTTAATTTTCTCGACATCCATATACGTCAGATTTCTGAAACATGGCGCAAATCGTTGAATGGTTACACGTAATTTAGCTATAAGAAGCTTTTACTTTTCAAAACTCAATAGTTTCTGCTTAAAACGTGTGCAAAGACAAGGCATAATTTTTTATATGCATGATGAAGAATTGGCCATCAAGGGATAAGACCGGACGTCGCTAAAAATCGCAAATAAAATAAAAGTGATAGGGAAAGACCGGACGGACGAAAAAAATACAAAAATTACCTTGTTTTATAAAATATTGCGCAGCACACGCCCTACGTCTCGGAGCGACTGACTGAAACTTGGGGTCGTACCATATTGCTAACTTTCAAAAATTTTGCATAATTCACCGGGAATTTGAATTTTATGGTCTTACCCCATCACCGATCTTACCCCAATGCACTATAGTTTAGGACGATACTACTGCATTTGCAGTGGGTAAATAAAAAAATATAGAATTTAATCTTTACTTAAATGAATGAATATGAATGAATGAATATACTTTTATTGTACACCACAAACAAATATACAGTTAACAAAACACAAAAAAGATTATAATATTATGTAAGTACAATTTGGCGGCCTTATCGCTACATAGCGATCTCTTCCAGGCAACCAAAAAAATTACTTAAAATACATATTTAATGCATAATAATTAAATCGAAACTTAATTCAGATTTATTATTCAAAAAGACGCAAAAAATTATTATGCTAACCTTACTTAACCTTAACCGGCTTACTGTTCAATACGCGGCCGTGCTCTCCGGCCGTTCCGTTCTTTAGGTATCAACATAATGCAACATTCATATTAATTCTTAATTATAATATCGATAAATTTTATTAGGTAGTTGTTTCTAAAATACTTGATGCTTGTTTATTGAACCATATAGCCATCACCAAACATCCAACATTTACTTATGATGATTTTGAGAGCTTGTTTTTATTAATAAATAACATTTCTTCTGTCCAGATCCGCGAGGAATGCGAGGTCTTTCACCTGTCTGACAAACAAATTAGGGAGATAATGACCAGACTACACAACGATTTGCTTAAGGGGCTTGGTAAAGACACTCATGCCACTTCAATTGTAAAGTGCTGGATAACATACATACAGGATTTACCGAATGGCAAAGGTAATTTCATTAATTAAGCTACTGTGTAATAAGAATATAATTGTATTATGACCTCGTAAGAATTAAAAAAAAACACGACAACTGATTTACAAATATGCTATCTAATATTATATTTACCAATCTTATAACAAAATATCTTAATAAATAAAATATAAGTAGCTTGTTAATATTTAAAAATATTTTTGTCAATCTCTCATTTATCTTTTTATTTATTAATGCACATGATTTATAAATAATATAATAGAAGACAAGTGGTAAAATTAAAAAAAAAAAAATCGAACGACTTCAATATAAATAAAATGAGAACATCATCAATGTATTCGAAGTCAATTAAATACGCATTATTAAGGATAACTCAAAACTACTCGTAAGGTCTTGATTAAATTTATATGGGATTAAACGAGAAGCACCGGCTTTCAAATAAAAAAAAAGAATTATCAAAATCGGTTCACCTAGAAAAAAGTTCTGAGGTAACATACATAAAAAAACAAACAGTCGGATTGAGTACCTTCTCCTTTTTGAAGTCGGTAAAAAAATTCATGTTCAAATAGAAAAACAAAATGTAATGAGGAAAACAGTAAAATCGAGGTAGGTACTAATTGCAGATTTTTGCTGCGTCATTGTACTATTATGACGCGCTATGTTAAAATCGTGTTGCAATCTTGGAAGTATAGCATAAAAGCGGCTCCTTATTGCGACTGCTAAGTTCAAAACCTTACCGAATCAGATGTATGTATATACTTAATGTAAAAAGGCGGACTTTAAACCTTGAGGCATTCTCTACCAGTCAACCCATGGAGTGGTGACAATTTGACGAAAGAGTGGCAATTTAGAATAAAATTAAAATAAAAATGTCAATTGACTACGTAATTTATGCATTTTACTAATATATAAAATAAATAAATTTTAAAAATAACATACATATATACATATCAATATATTATATATATATATATATATATATATATATACCTACATTATGGGTTTCGAGTCTGATTGAAATTGTTATACCTACATTTTTGTCATTGTATTTGACTTTTCTCTAGTCATAATATCAACTGATCCCTTTGAGTTGGTTGAATACTCAAAGACTGATCCATAGCGTAATCCGAACATATAACATCGCTTACGCTGAAAGGAAAAGTGATCTATAAAAGGATCAAAAGGACGAAAAGCATAATCAATAATACATAGTTGCTTACATAAAACATTGTTTTAATAAACATCATTGTTTACCAACAACTATTATATAAACTTTCTTCATCTTAAACTTTTAAGTAAAATTAGATAAAATTTTTATTCATATGATTTCAGAGCGAGGTAAATTTTTGGCATTGGATTTAGGGGGAACTAATTTTAGAGTTTTAATCATAAACCTCGGTGAGAATCATTTCGATATGCAGTCGAAAATTTATGCTATCCCAAATCATATCATGACCGGCACAGGAGTTGCTTTGTTTGACCATATAGCCGAATGTTTAGCCAATTTCATGAAGGTCTGTTAAATGATTTCATATATTTGTTTGATGGGGTTGGATTTGCAATCGTTTGGCAGAAGTTTGGGAGAATAAGGTGTTGTATTAGGTAGAGGTTTGGTCCCCGATTGTAACAATACCACTCGCACTGAAAGGTAATAAACCGTTTTCGATAAAATAGAAAAAAAAAACTATTATAACCTATAAATGGGTATAACATAGAAAACGAATGCAATATTACTGTGCAAGCTGGATAGCACACATAATTTCGTGTAAGTGCGACAAGGATGTGTCATATTATTATACTTTTAATTTCATTCATTAAATATTTTCATTCTTCTGTGGTCTATACTCTATTAATGAATTATGTTTACAAACAATAAAGCAATTATTAAACTTTACACCCAGAAATCCTATCAGCTGAGTTAGGTTAGAAGGCTGTGCGAGAGCTACGAGGCGCTTTGCTCCTCAGCTCCTCAGCCTTCGTAGTTATTATACATTTCTTACCGCCCAGAAATACATGAGCACCCAGAAATACATACAGCTGTGATAGGAGACACCCCTGCCCCCCTCCTACCGGAGAGAGATAAATGTTATCATTTTGAGGTTAAGTCTATGGGATTTTCTTTTTAATTCTCAAGAACGGTGTATTACCTTATCACGAGAGTGGTCCGGGGTGTAGAGAACATTGCCCTCTCCCCTCTCTCCCCACCCTCCCTTCCCTCCTCCTGCCAAACGGTTCTAAATTTTTACCGTTAGATGTCTTTTATAGTCCTTTTTAATAATTCTATTAAAATCATTTAAGGAGCACAATGTATATGAAGAGCGTTTGGCACTTGGGTTCACATTCAGTTTCCCACTAAAACAGCTTGGACTCACGAAGGGTATCCTACAACGTTGGACCAAAGGTTTCTCTTGCAGTGGTGTTGTTGGCGAGGATGTAGTGCAAGGGCTTAAAGATGCTATAGCAAGACGAGGGGTAAGTTATTTGATAGATTTTTTTTATTAAGCATCATCAACATTTTGTATACAATGTTAAAATTATAATTTACATACCTACGTAGGTATGGTACTACTTTAAATTCTACAAACTATTATAGGTAATTACAACATACACTGGAGTAAACATCAAATATAACACATACTTACAGCAAAGTAGAACGTAAAACTAATCTAATACTTAATCCATTACAATACATTTGCATTATGTTTGAATAGTTTTGTTCTGAGCTTTTTGGATGAGTCGAAATTAATATCAAATACATAAGAAAGTTCATTGATCAATTTACTCAACCTAAAGAAAGAGGTGATCTAAGAGGAATTATTCTGCTACGGGAGTACCTATGAGGTACGCGAAATTTTATCTTATACAACGATTGAGGGCAGTTAATTTTGTTATTTAATAACTTTGTAATATTAAAAATAAAGTAAAATATATTTTATACTTTATTACCACAGAAAAATTGCATTAGTTTTTGCTATTACGTACTTAAGTTATCTTTATCAAGTATACTACAACATTTTCTTGAATACTTGAGAAATCGTAAAAGGAAAATGTTTAATTTTAACTACCATAGATTTTTTTTCTGTAACGAAAAATATGAATAAACCGAATGCAATTATATATATATATATATATATATATATATATATATATATATATATATATATATACACTACAATCAGATCACCTTGAAATTTATATGGAATTACTGTAAATGAAGTTTTTATTTTGGATGTAAATAAAAATTACTACAATGCAGTTATTATTGATGGCATCTTCCGATTTTGAAATCTTATAACATTTTCCGTATTTTCACAATCAATTGGTTGCTAAAATTATTCTTATCCACAAAACGCTTTAAATCGTGTAAGTAGTAATAATATTAATAGATTTTTTTTCCTAAAATCATTATACTTACGAAAATAGATACTACTTAAATAAATTCCTTAGGTATTTTAAACAAAAGGGTCCAGGGTTTAGCTTGGTCACATACGAAGAGCACATATCATATATTTTACTCCAAACCAATATAAAAAACAATGACTAAACATATCTTGTTAGAAAAATAAACAAAATTACATAAAGAACTTTACATATCTACCGATGTATAAGATAATTATATAATAGAGAGAATTATAAAAAACGATATCTATAATTTAATACTCCTCATATATTTGCAATGTCATGCCTGTCGGGCACGTGGGTACGTTTCATGCCTGTCGGGTACGTTAAATTACAATTCAATATTACGATACATGATATAATATGATCTCATGATGACTGCCTCATTGATTTAGTGTCGTAAGCGCGACAGCTGATCATATTCATGTGGCCCCAGATTCGAATCCGGATCGGGCCAAAGTTACTGGGTTTTCCTGGCAAGAAATTCTCAGTGGCAATCCGGATACCAGAATTTAGTGGTATTTCGCCCCCGTGCCTCGGAAAATTTGTAAACTTCGATCAATAATTGATCGAATCAATAAATTGATCGAAAATTGATCGAAGTTTGTAAATCCGTTGGCCCTGCGCCTGATCTCTCCGATCGTGTCAGTATGCCGTCCCATTAGACTATGAGAGCACATGAGTATATAAACCCACATGAGGGTAAGGGAAGAGAAAGTGCATCTGTGCTAGCGCATACACTGGTGCTTTATAATCAATCCTGGCCTGTGCTGACGTCTCCGAAGAGACTGTCTGCCGTGACCGGAATTCGGTCTGGAGAACATTATTTTACTATTTAATGAATCTGTCCTTAAATTTAAATTCCGATTACTTCAGTCAAAACTTATAAAAATTAAAAAAGTAAAACTATATTAGCACTTAGTACTCTATACATTTGTTTTAATAAAAAGTCATACTGAGCGACCTTCTTATAGCTCGGCTTATTATTTTAAAAAAGAAACTTTCTAGAGCATGTTGTTTTATTTAAAAATTGTGTAGTAAAAACAAAATATTTTAATATAATCCATTATTGGATTGCTAATTGTGAACCACGTGCGTCATTTTGATAATTATGTAATTATTTAAAAACACTGTAACATTTTTGAAGTTAAGAAGTAAATGAACATTTTTCCAGGACCTGTCACTGTCCGTGATGGGCATTCTTAATGATGCAAGCGGGGCTCTTATGTCGTGCGCACATAAGAACCCCTATTGTCGCGTAGGAATTATAATCGGTGAGTTGACGATGATTCCGGTCCGCTCTCTACTAGCGTTGTAAGGCATGACTTTATGGAGCCGATATGAGAGCCAATAGAGGCTTTCAATAACATTAAAATTAGGCATATTATGTTCATTTTGTAATCACTGCTAATACAAAGAATTTATATAACGTACATTTTATGAAACTACTGTTATGGTTATATTTCAAAGGGTTGCAAAACTCATTTCATTACACGTGTCTCTTTTATAACAACATTTTAGTGTAGGTACTACAAACTATACTCTGCTCTTTTATTTTTAGCGTTAATATATAATACATCGTTTTCTTTTTTATGAATATGTGACACAGAAATATCAAAATTATTGTTAGTAATATGGCTAAAATTTATGGTCCATTGTTTTGATACCTGCAACATACTATAATAATTCTGAATATGTATTTATTATTATTATATTTTATTGTATTTTCCAGCTCATTTTACAACACTCCCATTTTGATGGGTTTAGTTATCTACCTACATAGCTACTGTTCTCTGTTTACGAATGTATAAGCATAGTTTTTAATGTAAACATTTGTAATTTGTAAGAAATATGTATAAAGTGAACATGTACACTTAATGGTCTACTATTCTCTTAACTTGCTTCATATTTAAATATTTTAAATATATCGACAATCCAACTGTTACTCTAGCCTTATAAATGTTAACTTTAAAATAGCCATTTACTGATAAAATGTACTTACGAGTATTATCCTGTTAATCTTAGAAAAACCCCCGTACGTATTTTTTTATTTAGAAAACTTATCGTTTCGCATGTATTATAATAATATGTATTATGTAAATTTTAAAAATGGCAAAAATTTATTTTGTGAACATTTCCGCTATATGACGTAAGTCGCTATAGTCGCGAAGGACTTCAACTATAAATTTATAATGAACATAATATGGTCAAATTGTAAATTGTTGAAATCCTCTATAATCATCATCAACATTCGAGGGTGTACTCATATGGAGTAGAATGACTGTCCTCTTTTAAAATCGCATGTTTTCTCACTCTTGTAGGACGTACAGATTGATATATGCGCTATACTCAATGACACTACGGGCACGTTGATGTCTTGTGCGTGGAAAAATCACAACTGCAAAATAGGACTCATTGTTGGTAGGTTAATATTGATTATGACGGTTTGGTAATCTGTGTCGCTTGCTTCATCATGGTTTATTCATCACAATGGTTTGACACAAAATACTACTAGTCACTAGCACAAAACGTAAACATAAGAATTTTTTTTTTCAATACTTATGCAGTTTTCTTAATGAAATCACAATTTTTACCATGTAATGTACATTCAATGTAATGTATATTCAGAAATATCTGTATTACTTTTGTTTTGTCGTAGTTATTTTTTTCGTATAATCCACCATTTTAGTAAGTGAGTAGCAAATCAAACTAACAAAAAAATACATAAAAAATGTTACTTATACCAGTTTTAGCTTGCTTTTTTGTTCGTCGATCACATACAGTTTTTTTTTAAACTAGAAACACAGAATCGCTTCCGTTTAGGTTTTACGGTCATTTATCATGGGGAATGGACATTTGACTCATCGTTTTCGCCTACACAGCTTCATAATAATAATGCACGAATCGTTAATTCATCTCTATTTCTCACATCAACTAAAGCATGCAGCATGACTAACCTTTTCTAACTTTCATTGCATGGTACCATATATCTCTGTAATACAGGGTTTTAGCTGCTTCGCATAAAAACTAAAATTTCTTCATCAATAGTTATAAGAATTTGAGTGTTGATTTGTAATTTTATAGTGCTAATTTAAGATTTAATTGGTCCTATTAAAATGCATTTGTCAACATTTTTTACTGCAATAGGAACCGGAAGTAACGCTTGCTACGTAGAAAAGACTGAGAATTGTGAGTTGTTTGATGGTGAGCCCGGCAAGTCTGAGTTACTCATCAACACGGAGTGGGGTGCGTTCGGAGATGATGGCACTCTGGACTTTGTACGCACTGAGTTCGACCGTGAAGTTGATGCTAACTCTATCAATCCGGGGAAACAAATGTAAGACAAACTTTTGTTTCTTTGATTAATTTTAATATTATCTAATTATTTTTACCACATTTATGCAAAAAATCCTCACAGCTCACACAATCACAAATCACAAAGCACAATCACACAGCTACAAAATATTTAAGGGCGCTTCTATCATAACAGTTTTGATAAACGCCTACCTCGAATCAAGAACTTCTGTATCATGGGTCCCTTTTTAATACATAAAATTCACTTATACAAAATACCCAGACCCGGAAGAATTATTTTTGTTTTCTATACCAATATTTATTCGGTTCGGAAAGAAATCCGCGGCTCGCAGACGCAGTGCATAAAAAATATAAGTATGTTTTATCATTTTCTGCGTCATATATGACCAAATGGTATTCTTATGATAAGATTATTTTTTGCAGGTCATCAACCGTTCGTGAGCGTATAACACATTGGTAGATATGCTTTACAGATTAACAAATCAATTTGCTCATAATTTTAATAATCTTCATGTAACATTTATATGTTATGTTTTGATGATTTGCTAAGTGTCTACTTTACTTAGGGATCCCCCTACCTATTTTTCTACCTCCCGGTTTCCGGTTTTGTTAGTCCTATCATACATATTTCCCTAGCCAACACCGCTTAATTTTGGTTTGAAGAGTAGGTAGCCACTACATTTATAGACTGTGATATATTTCATCTTAGTTTTCGGGGATGATAACGTATGCTTTCCCCTACCCTATCATCCATCAGATAAAGAAAAGAGCTTACTCCTTTCTAAAGAGCCGGCAACGCACCTGCAATTCCTCTGGTGTTGCGGATGTTCAGGGGCGGCGGTAGGCACTTAACATCAGGTGAACCGTATGATCGTTTGCCCTCTCTTCTATAAAAAAAAAATCCATCAGATAAACTTAAATCGTTTCTCATCTCATTCTTATAACAAAAAATATTAAAATAGCCAACGTACTGAGTAAGCTTGAATTCCAAGAAATATCTATGCAATAAATATAATAAAGCGGACACAAAATTTAACAATATGCCATAATATCTTTATATATAAAAATTACGTGTCACATTGTTTGTCCGCGAGGAACTCCTAAACTACTGAATTGATTTCATTGAAATTTTGCACACTGTGTGCAGTTTGGTCCAACTTGAGAGATAGGATACTTTTTTGCCCATGAGTGACCCATAATTTTTTTATTTTGCGAATTTAAGCATTTTTTATAGGACAAAGAGTCGTCGAAAAGGGCAGAGCAACGTCAGCCTGGCAAGCTAGTAATTTAATAAATCAAAATTAACTAAAACATAATTAATACTAAAATATCGTTATGTTAAGTCAGTGTACTTTACCATTTTCGGTTGCATCATCACTTACTGTCAGGTGGGAGGGTAGTCAAGGCTTAGAATAGTTAAAAAAATGTTATATAGGTATATAACGTTTATAGAGATTGTAATTGAAATCAACTCCAAAATGTTCTAAAATGAACCATAAATACGAATTAACAAGGTTCACTATGTTTCGATATCTTACTAAGGAACGCAACACAGATTCTTGATATATATATATATTATAGCATAGGGTGACAAACGAGCATACAGTCCACTGATGGTAAGTGGTTGCTGTGACCCATAGACGTCTCTATCTATCCTCGATTACGAATGAAAATACAGATGCGTTGTCACCCGTGAGGACTAAGATGGAATGCCTCGTTTCCAGTAAAAGGCGTCTCCGATTCTCTACACTCACCATACGAAATACAGCAGCATTAAGCTACTATTTCACGCTGGTATTCTGTGAGAGCGTGGTCCCTCCCCGGTCGAGCCGATCCATTCGTGCTACAACTATAATACCAATATAACTGCAGCATGTCTCTACTATCTACTGTCTCTATATATAATAAGCGTAATAAGCGTCTTTTTCATATATACATCACTAGGGTAAGCAAATTCTGGCAATAGATAGTCCAGTTTCACTTAAGCCTATAGCTTAGGGGTGTCAATTAATTACAGGAGGTGTTTATGGGAGGAAGAGGGAGGTTACAATACGCAGTGTAAAATTTCGAGAAAATTAGATTAAATAAAGTAAAATATGGCGAAATCTTACACAATAATATTTATTGTTATTATGCAAACTTTACAAATTATATAAAAATAATTAAGCAAATTACATTTTTTTTTAATAAACCCAACGCAGTCAATCACAGATTAGCATTTTGAAAAATCTCACGTATCATTTGGTGGAGGGTGAGGGTGACTGCAGATATCGCAAGTTTTAATTTTAAAATATTTAAAATATACAATGAATCAGTCGTTCTTGCCATATCGTAATAATGCGATAAGAATGTTAAAAATGTAGACATTTATCAATGATATATCGATTGATTATATTTCAGACAGGAGAAGATGATATCTGGCATGTATATGGGTGAATTGGTGCGCCTCGCGCTGGTTAAGTTCACCCGAATGGGCCTGTTGTTCGGCGGGCACGGCTCGGACTTGTTGTTCGAGAGGGGCAGCTTCTACACTAAATATGTCTCTGAAATCGAATCGGACAAATTGGGCGACTATACCAGCTGCATGGATGTGCTCGAAGAACTTGGTGAGTTAGCAAACGTAACCAACGAGTTTACTTTACGGTTTAATTGGATTGTTGTTTGGTTTGATTGTATAGTGTATCCCAACCATGTCTCCGAAACTATACCCAAACGTCCCTCCCATTACAAGGTATAGGTAACTGGTATAGGATATTGGTGTATTGACACTAATAATCCCTAGCAACACAACTAGACAACTGCGTCAGTTCCTTGACAGGAAAGAATTGAATTAATCTTTCAGTCTTGATTAGAATAGTCAAACATTTGAATAATAGTCCATTTAAAATATATACAGTTCAGTCAGTCAACTTTACAAAAAAAAAAACACAAATATATGCTTTATAGTCAGTTATATTAAAACGGGGATTTGAAACCTTCAATCGTTGAAAAAATGCAACCTAGTTACGTATGATTTCTTATATTTACGCGAACACTACACATTGAAATAATACTAGTTTTTACGGAATTTATCGCGTATATTTAACTTTTTAATACCCGACGTTTCGAGAGCTTTACAGCACCCATGGTCACGGGAAGGACTGAGATGTTTAACGTCCACATGTCATAGTTAACCGCGGTTACCATAGATTAAAATTTAACTTTTGTTCCGATCTACACAGTATGAACTTATGGTATCATGAAGTCTTGCAGTTGTATGCTTGGGTTGGGATTTAATTTTATTTATTATAGGATCCCAAGCAGATGGTAGCACCCAGCCATCTTCTCTATTGAAATTAGGATGTTTTTTGATTTCAATAGCCTCGCGAATCATCCTTGGAAGGAATCGGTGTTCTTTAGCGAGGATTTGTGGTCTATCAAATCTAGTTACGTATGGTTACTACATAATTAGTTTACAACTAAACAGTTGTCAGTTGTTGTCACGCTTTGTGAACATTAAATTGACGCGTCAATGTCATTAGAACACAACATCTACTCCCACTATACGAACGAATTTAACCTATATATGTATGTACTGACTAAGTGTACACAGACTTATAAATGTAATCGTGAGATCAATTTGGTTTTTGTTATATATTAAACGGTTCCAAATCATCCATCATTATCGAGGCAGTTTCAGACATTACTACTATGAATACGAGTACAGTGGAAGTCATTGAAGTCCTTCAGAAGCTCTTTAACTCTGTCTCCCATGGTGGCACTACTCCGAATGCGTGGAGCAGAAGTGCGGTGGTCTTGTTGTTCAAGAAAGACGACAACGCTCTTTTAAAGAATTACAGACCGATTTCCCGATATAGACTATGAGAAAGCCTTTGATTCCGTCGAAATTTGGGCGGTGCTGCAGTCCCTTTAGCGACGCCAAATTGACTGTTGGTATATTGAAGTACAGAAGTGTTTATACAGTAGAGTTAACATGGCTTTCTGAGTAAACAACGAGAGTACGAAACATCCAACTGCAGAGTGGTGTAAGACAGGGTGACGTTATATCTCCGAAACTCCTTACCGCTGCATTTTTTCAAGATACTGGACTAGAAAGGATACGGTATTAATATGAATGGCGAGTACGTTACTCACCTTCGATTTGCCGACGATATAGTCCTTATGGCAGAATCGCTGGAGGACCTAGGTACTTTACTCAATGACGTCAATAGTTCCTCCCAACTCGTATGTATCATCCATATCACACCTATGCCGGAAGATGTTGTGTCAATATGCTCGAAGTTGTCGACGAGTATGTTTGCCTACATATATACATACAAATAAAATTAACGTGACAGACGTGGAGCCATGGTAGTTCGGATGGTTAGCGTTCGCTGTAAATTTCACAATACGCGAGCAAACCGGGTTCGATCCTCGCCGGCACCAATGAAATTGTTAATTGCAATTTTAAGTGATAATTTACCACGTGCTTGGCGGTGAAGGAAAACATTGTGAGGAAACCTGCATGTCTGAGGAATAATAAAAAAAATTGGAAGACATATGAAGTTCGCCAACACGCGTTAGGGTCGCGTGGCGGACACTACCTTGTCCTAATACCCTTTCAGAAATGAGAGGAGGCCTGTGCCCAGCGGTGGGACGTATATAGGCTGTAACTTTTAAAATTAACGTGTCTGTCTATTATATCGATATAACTGCCTTATGTTCAGCTGAGGGGGCTATTTGCGTGCATGTCTGTTAAAGCAATGCCAGAGTCATCTATGGTATATTTTATCCGAAAACTTATTTTTTTTAAATGATTATACAAAAACTTGATAAAATAATTGTCTTTGATGATCTTAAATGTAAATAACGCTATATTAATGGATCCTACCCGGGTGTAGCCAGGGCGGGTCGCTAGTATTATGTAATAGTCGGGTACTATTAACCGATCTTTGCTCGGTTTTTTTTAAAGTTACATTTAGATACAAATTACATGAATAATTTTTTTTGATCTTATTGACGTAATAGAAAAAACTGAACTGGTTATTTGAATGAAAAATCATGAGTGCAATTAGTATATTAAAATTTTGGTATTTAAAAAAAAATTAAAAATAGGGCTCGAAATCTATTTTAGATTTTCTCACAAAAGAAGGGAACTTGAAAAAAAAGAGGAAAAAAAGTCGGACCCAAGACGGGACGCGGACCAAGTCATTACGATTTCACGACCGCTCGATATCCAATTGAGCTATTACAATCATTAACAAAGTGTCAAAATTTACCTTCTTATATTGTAGCAGTTTTTCATTGCCTGAAAACACGGACAAAAAGACGATTTTAGAAAATGTATATATGTATACAAGCATTGCTCGTTTAAAGGTATAGGATAAGAGCTCAGATATTTTTATAACATTAAATTAAAACAACGAACTTCACGGTACACTGCAGCCTATAGGCATCTGCGTCCAACTTCAAACAAAGATAGCTTACAGATGTATTGTCACCTAGCAGACCCCAAATGAGAATGCATCTCAGTCTGCAGTTATACCAGTATATACAGAACCGTCTATACCCTTCAGATCGGAAACAGACGTGCAGTACAATTGTTGCTGCTTGGCAGCAAAATTAAGCAATAGATTAATCTACCACTACCACACGACCTCCTCGGCAGAAAACCAGTCCTACCAACTAGGTACTCGTGGTCCTACTTTATTAATATTTCGATAGGCTTATTCAAATTGTGGTGATTATGAAAATAAGCATTTTAATATACTCTTTGACATCACTAAACAGATATTTTTTGATAAACGTGTGACGTTTCGGAAAAGAACGTGGACGAACGCTTTGAATATTTATTACATAATCAATGTAGATTATATCGCATGATCTCATTACCCGTGGCGTAACGTCAGTGTACGAGCAAGACAGTACAAAATATTACGTAAAAATTCTATACACTCGTAAGGCGATACTCCATAACATAAAGTATACGAAAGATAATACGGAAAGTAACATAATATCAATATATGTATAGTAAAGTAAAAGTAAGGCCACAGCCTATATACGTCCCACTGCTGGGCACAGGCCTCCGCTCTTCGAGAGCAGCTCGCATTTCTGAGAAGGTTTAAGGGCAAGGAATTGTCCGCCGCGCTGCCCCAATGCGTGTTGGCGAACTTCACATGTCTTCGAAATATATTTTTTTTTCTCTGACATGCAGGTTTGCTCACGTTGTTTTCCTTCACCGCCGAGCACGTGGTAAATCAGCACTTAAAATTGCAATTAACAATTTCATTGGTGCCGGCGGGGATCGAACCCGGTTTGCTCGCGTACTGTGAAATTTTACAGCGAGCGCTAACTATCTGAGCTACCACGGCTCAATATATGTGTATCTAAGTGAAAATAATAGAAGTATAAGTATGTAGAGTTGTATATTTACGTCAACTTATTCTTATTTCATTACGTTTACTATTTCAAGTTTATTACTGGACACTGGCATTTACCAGTGTAAGCGGCAAATACTTGCCTATCTGCCGTAAGTCTCGCTTGATACGAGAATTGTAGAACACGGATGACACAGACATTTAACGTTGCTTCCCGTCGCGACCAAGATTTTCCTATCGTTAGCAATATCATCTTGCGACATTACACTTCAATATACTGTTGGCTACAATCCAAGAAACCCCATTAAGTGCACAGAACAAAGAAAGTGTCTGTGACTTAAATCGATGACTGAAGGATATTGGCATTGAGTAAAACTCAAAATGTTCTGTCACTAACATTGGTCTGTTTTGTCGAGCGATTAGGTATCTACCTACAATTAAATTACTATTACGAAATCAAAAAAAAATTAATCGCATAACTTTAACAATTCAGCAAAAAACATGTTAAACTTTTCTGAATTTAAAGCAATTTGCGACTAAACAGAAACAAGAATTACATTCATGTAACAATTTAGAATCAACATAGAATCTATGACTACGTAATATGGATGTCAATCGCTCAGTTATCATTTACAGTGGACTTTAAACATTTTATACTATGTATTTATTAATGACAATTGCGTCATTCGCGGTCATCGTCCACGTAAGAAACAAGAATTATAATGTACTTTTACTTTACTACTTCAAACTTAGTTAACTGAAATATTGATCTATAAGTTGTTCTTTAATCATTTGAAATCGGGCTTAATACTAAATTTATTGCAAGTTGTATACTGCATTGCTTCATTTAGTGGCAGTGTTGGAACATCCACTTTGCCCCGTATCGAGCAGTGAGTGTTATAACATGCGACAGAGGAAACTGAAGCAGGAGGTAGGCAGTAGCTTCTGCGTGATAACAACTGAAAACAATATAAACAGCGATTGCCAGCCCGCCAATAAAGCGTGGCAACTATGGCATATATCGTTCCTAATAGGCACACTATGGAGGATTCCTATATTTGGATAGGCTATAATGAATGAATTAATAAAAAATAATTATAAAATTGTATTATTAGGTAGGTACATACTCTATTTTATTTTCTTTGCATGTTAATATCCCCATATATAACATAATATATTGATAATAACTATATAAAGTAACAGATTAGAAGAATCTCGGTCGTACAAAATATGTCAATGTAAAACTCAGTTATAACAATGTTTTTTTTTAACGGATACAGCGTATCAAACAAATTAATTAAAAGCACTCTATTGCTTAACCCCAAGACAATTTTACTCGTAATGGGTATGATAATGATGAACGTCTACGTTTATACGCCAATTTATAAACTACCACGCATTTGCAAATTACTAGCCGGCATTATTGGGATATTATGTAGGTATATAGATTATACTGCATTGGCCGGCATAGTAGCACAATATAGACCATAATAGGCGCCACAAGAAACTAACAGACTAAGTAGACACTGGCAACGGGCTGGCAATTTAGTTCACGTTTGACAACGTACTTCTTTGTTTCTGGCTGCTGTATTAGGTCTGCTGGTCGCCATTAGGTGTACTGCCAACTTTTAGGCTATGGACATCCATCATACTCAAGAGTGACAATTTACATTTAACTTTCTTTGATTGCCGTGTAGTGGCGGTTAAGAATATCCACTGCCCCATATCTTCCCGTGGGTGTTGTAAAAGGCGACAGAGGGAGACAGGCAGGAGATGGGCAGCAGCGTCTTCCTGATAACAGCAACTGTACGACAAAAAAAAACTGTGGTTGCCAACCCGCTCGCCAAGCGTGGCAACTATGGCAATATACCCCCCATGAAGAGTTACACAAATAGACGGCCCCCAGTCCCCGGCGGCCCCGCTATTCCTGGCTACGGTGGCGACCATGGTAACGGCGGGGCAGGGGGTGCTAAGAATCTCCGGTGGAGGTTCGGTTGCCACCTACGCAGATTTGACAGCATACAGGCAACTGAACAGACAGATCTCCAAATGCATGCGGCGAGACATACGCAACTTTAATACTGCTCGTATTAAAGAAGCGATCGAGCGGAACCAGGGCTTCAAAGTCTTTGCCAGAGATCTGTCTGCCCGTAAGAGCCAACTGTCAAAGCTGAAGACTGAGTGTGGCAGCATCGTTTGCGGGACACCTGAGATTTTGAGTGAGATTGAGAGGTTCTATGGGCAGCTGTACACATCATCGTTGGAGCCACACGCAAGTGTGAGTAACGATCCAAGAGCAAGTCTTATCCGACACTATTCCGATGATATCCCGGACGTCAGTCTAAGCGAGATTAGAATGGCTCTCCAGCACCTTAAAAACGGCAGGGCCCCGGGCGAGGATGGAATTACAGCGGAGCTTTTGAAAGCGGGTGGAACACCGGTACTTGAAGTCCTTCAGAAGCTCTTCAATTCCGTCATCCATGGTGGCAC
Organism: Parnassius smintheus behrii; assembly: GCA_036936625.1. Lineage (NCBI taxonomy): Eukaryota > Metazoa > Arthropoda > Insecta > Lepidoptera > Papilionidae > Parnassius > Parnassius smintheus. The sequence goes on along the minus strand of JAUPFT010000015.1, from coordinate 27,297,475 downwards.
TACTCCAGAGGCGTGGAGCAGAAGTGCGGTGGTCTTGTTCTTTAAGAAAGGCGACACCGCTCTCTTGAAGAACTACAGACCGATTTCCCTTCTGAGCCGCGTCTACGTGCTGTTTTCGAGAGTCATTACGAATCGTCTCGCACGCAGACTCGACGACTTCCAGCCTCCCGAACAAGCCGGTTTCCGAAAAGGCTTCAGTACCATAGACCACATACATACCCTACGGCAGATTGTACAGAAGACTGAAGAGTACAATTTGCCACTTTGCCTGGCGTATGTGGACTATGAGAAAGCCTTTGATTCCGTCGAAATTTGGGCGGTGCTGCAGTCCCTCCAGCGGTGCCGAGTTGACTGTCGGTATATCGAAGTGCTGAAGTGTTTGTACAGTAGGGCTACGATGGCTATCCGAGTGTAAGACAGGGTGACGTTATATCCCCGAAACTCTTCACCGCTGCTTTGGAAGACGTTTTCAAGCTACTGGACTGGAAAGGATACGGTATTAACATCAATGGCGAGTACATCACTCACCTTCGATTTGCCGACGATATAGTCCTTATGGCAGAATCGCTGGAGGACTTAAGCACTATGCTCAATGACCTCAATAGTGCCTCCCAACGGATAGGTCTTCAGATGAACATGGACAAAACAAAGATCATGTTTAATGTCCATGTCACACCTATGCCGGTAGTTGTTGGGAGCACTATGCTCGAAGTTGTTGACGAGTACGTTTACCTGGGACAAATAGTCCGACTAGGTAAGTCCAACTTCGACCGAGAGGTCAATCGACGGATTCAACTCGGCTGGGCAGCGTTCGGGAAATTACGACATATCTTCTCGTCAGGTATACCTCAATCTCTAAAAACTAGATTGTACAACCAGTGCGTGTTGCCAGTGATGACTTACGGATCTGAGACGTGGTCCTTCACTGCTGGCCGTATGAGGACGCTCAAGGTCGCTCAGCCAGCTATGGAGAGGGCTATGCTCGGAGTTTCTCTGCGTGATAGACTCAGAAATGAGGATATCCGCAGTAAAACCAGAGTGACCGACATAGCCCAACGGATTAGTAAGCTGAAGTGGCAATGGGCCGGCCATATAGCTCGAAGAACCGATAACTGATGGGGAAGAAAGGTTCTCGAGTGGCAGCCTCGTACCGGTAGGCGTAGTGTAGGGCGACCCCCCACTAGATGAAGTGACGACCTGGTAAGATATGCAGGAAGTCGATGGATGCAGGTGGCTCAGGACCGTGCATTGTGGCACTACTTGGGGGAGGCCTATGTTCAGCAGTGGACTTGTGAAAGGCTGTAATGATGATGATGATGATTTCTTTGATTAGAGTTGGGTGCGGTGTCCATAATTATGTAATATAACTACGAAGCTATTTCTGTTATGTTATGTATAGTTATTTGTGTAACGTAATAAATCATTGTAAATTATTCCTTTTTCAAAAAATAGTGTCCCGCTGGGGTAAATAAAACATAAGAATGAATTTCAACAAGTATTATTTGTACGTGGTAGCGCCACGCTGCAGCTATATTATGGTTGTAGCACGAACGGGTCGGCTCGAGCGGGGAAGGACCACGTTCTCACAGAACACTAGCGTAAAATAGCAGCTACTGCTGTGTCTCATATGGTGAATGTAGGAAACGGGAGCCCCTTTTTACTGGATAAGAGGCATTCCATCTTAGTCCTCAAAGGCGACAATTCATCTGCATTTTGTTTCTTAATCTAGGATAATAATGTAGATGTCTGTGGGCCACAGCATCCACTTACCACCCGGTGGACTGTGTGCTCGTTTGACGCCCTTATAAAATAAAAAAAATTGTATAGCATTAATTAAAAACTATTTTTATGAAACCTATCGAGATGAACTCATTGACGAAAAAGGCACCCTATCCCTACCCGGACCCTACCACTTAGTTGTAGGTTGTTATAGGTATTAAGTATTTTTTTGTATGTGTATAGGTCTGTCACACGCGACGGAGGCGGACATGGCGGCGGTGCGGCACGTGTGCGAGTGCGTGTCGCGGCGCGCGGCGCACCTCGTGTCGGCCGGCATCGCCACACTCCTCAATAAGATGGGGGAGCCGCGCGTCACCGTCGGCATCGACGGCTCCGTTTACCGTTTCCACCCACACTTCCACGCGCTCATGTGCGAAAAGATCGCACAGCTCGTGAGCCCCAGCATACAGGTAAATTGAACGGCGATGTAATTTTGCCCATACTTCCACTTACTGCCGGACTACTACTGCCGGATATTTAAGATTCGAACCAAACTGCTTGCTTCACCTTCCGTAATGCGTAGTAGAATAATCTGCCTGTCCGACTTAACCTGGGCACGTCGTCAAGTCAAGGCAAGGAAGAATAGGCTTTTGCTAAACGTTTTTATCACCACTTACCACCAGGTGAGATGGCAGTGCTTGACTGCAATCTCACTTGGGTCACGCTTGGAAGACGAATTGACGGTTGCAGTACTAGACATCTCACATCATTGACGCAACTGTATTTTTTCTTACGTCTGACGAAAACGATATGGTTATATTGCTATGTATCGTAAGCCATAAGATTTTTCTCTTGATGTAATTAAACTATTATTTTGAACGCTTCGTTTTTAATAAACGGAAAGACATTGAATTACAAACACCAAACCGCTCTAGAAAAGTTCTATAAATATTCACTAGTGAGCTATCTAGCTGGCAACAAAAATTGGCAAGAGTTTTGTAATGGCCCAGCATACAATATGATTTAGTAGTAGTAGAACAACAGTAAAACGAAAACACCAAGTAGTCAGACCACAGATTTATGGAACAGAGGTAGTCAGCAGTTGCTCAAAGTGCGGATATCGCAGACTATTTTTTTCTCATATAATAACTAAGCAGTAAATGAATTTTTAGCCATTACAAAAATCTGGCACCGACATCGCTATGGCGTTTAGACCATTGGGTTGAATGATCTAAGCTATGGCGACAACTTATATGGAATGCCGACTCGCCTCGTTTCACAACAATGCGGTCTGACCACTTCCCACTTTTTTTTATTTACTATAATATTGTTTTACTTGTAGAGCATGTTCTAATTTTACATATATCAAAGTGAACCGCCGCCAGATGTTCCACTACCTGTGCGAGTGGGTACTAACTCATATATACCCTCAATGCTAAATCATATTGAATAAGTGGCCATTATAAAACCATTGCCGATTTCTGTCGCCAGTTCTCCTACTAAAAGAGATTAATAATTATCTCCATATGCGACAAGTTTATTAACATACAAATGTACACACAGACACTTTCATAAGCAGCCTAATCAATCTTATGGACCTTAAAATGTAGAGATATGTTGTTTGGACTTGAAAATATTAGGTCTATTACTGCACCTTCTCTCTTAATAAATAAAAATATTATTAACTTTTAAATTAGTTTTTCTATCATGTGCAATTAATAATTAATAATACCTCAAATGTCTCAACTATTTCCACATTTCGTAAATATTTATTTGAATCTGTTATCTCCGTTGATAAATGTATCGAAGACGAGCCCCCTTCTCGCAACAGTGCTAAGGTTCAACGTTCAATTGATAATTTAGTATTGGAGACAAACAACATTTATCACAAAATAATCACATTTCATTGTGAAATAAACCAGACTTTTTGACCTTTTAATACACACCTCCCATTACGCGTATATTCTTGAAATATTTTTCAATATTTTGTGTTTTTGCATACAATAGGGTTTTTCTAATGTAATAAACAAAAAAATGTAATGTTTTTTCAAGAATGAGTTACGTGATAAATCTATTTCATTCAAATTTCATAAGATTCTTTCGCAAAATACATATTACTATCGTATATTATTCGCAATTCGGTTTTTTTTACTTCATTTTATCAACAACATTCAATTGTAAATAAAAAGGTTTTATAACAATAATATTACAGCCGTAACATTAAATCCATGTTTGTTTTACAGCCATCAGTAAAAAAAAACTAATAAAACACGGCTATTAACTCCGCGCGATAACACTAGGCATTAGCGCCATGAAAGATCGTCGCGTCGGCAATCATGTTAGATTACGAAACAATTTAACACGCCTTTATGAACTTAACCAAATATTTATAATTTCATCATAATTAAAAACAAAGATATATAATGTTTTCCTACCTTTCATAATTTCGCGGGCCTTAATATATTTTTTTATAAATCTGAAATGACAAATTAAAAAAAATTACTAGTTCAGTTTTGGCCATGGCACTCCATGGAGACCTGCAACCAACAAAGTTAAACAAAAAAGGCTACAGATTCGTTGTCACTCCTGCGCACTAAGATGGAACTTTTTTTTTTGCGCCCGAAGCAAATATGGGCAACCCTCCGGAAAGCGGGGGAGGGAGGCGGGGAATGCTCATAGCATACCACGCAGCCGGCTGCGTGGTTATGTGGAGACTTTTACCCACTAAACCCCACATTTTAGGGACTGGCTTAACGGTCTAACTAGAGATCTCTAAGCCGTATACGAACGCGACCCTCCTTCCTAGAGATGGAACAAGATGGAACGCCTCACAGTCAGTATTTATACTGACTCTTCCCTTTCGAACCGAAAAACAGCAGTGCTAATTTTGTTATTTTATGTGATTATATCTAACAGGCTTAAATATAAAATTTTAAATGTCCTACGACCTATAGCATCGATCTTTTTGGAGAAAAGATGCTAACGACCAATTCGGGGAATTTTTAAGAGTCAAATCACTATTTACAATTAAAAAAAAAAGAAATTATAAGAAAAATATTCTTGGGCACTTTTCATAGTTAGTAATGAATCATTATGATAATTTAAGACATACAATAAAATGTATTGTATACTACGTAAGTTTTATCACAAAATTACATATTATTATTTTTAAAAAGGTAATGTATTTGCACTAGGTACGGTCTAAAATTTTGGAAACACGTCTGTTTTCATACAAAACAAAACATCGCCGACAATATACGTTAAAAGATTTTCAATTGTTCACACAAAAACAAAGGAATTATCATACCACATTCATCAAGTTCTAAGAAATTCCTCAATTTTGACAAAACAAACACGTATTTTATGACTTAATCCGTGGGCTGGTAAAATAAAGTTTTCTGCAATAGTAGTTGAAAATTTTTGCTAGTTTTAACTTTCTTGGGCCCATAGACGCACTCGACCGTTGGAACGCGAATTAACATTCTTCACTTCAACACGATCTCACTTAAAGAACCTAATAAATCGTGTACTCATTTGCGATTCTCCATTAAAACGTAATGCACCGAACCATTTTTGAAAAGATTGATCACTGGTGATAAAAGTGGATCACCTATGACAAGAACGTGCGAAAAAGATCATGGTCAAAGGGTAAACCCCTGTAGCGAAACACGGATTAACACGTAATAAGATGATGCTGTGTGTATAGTGTATAGTGGGATTGGAAGGTTTATTATACCGCCGCGCAAAACCATCGATTCGGATCTCTACTGCCTAACAACTAATGAGACTCAAGCAAGAAATTGAGAATGAGAAATGTTTGATCATGATAACACCATCAAATGAAATCAAACTGTGAAAAAAGAATGTGTTGAAATTGTATATAAAATATGAAGAAACTTTTCCCTGACGTATTAACTATATATCTATGTCATAGTGGATGGATGCTGCATCATTACGCTGTAAAAGATCTTATCTCGACCCGAACGAGTGACAGTAGGAAATTTTAGGAAACTTACAAGGCCTTCAATGTATCACAATATAACCATCTAAATTTTGAAAAATGTTAACTCATAAATTATGAGACCACAGATTGCCTAAAGTCAGCCTATATACGTCTCACTGCTATTCACAGGCCTCTCATCATTTTGAAAGGGTTTTAGGGCAAGGAAGTGTCTGCCGCACTGACCCAATGCGAAATAATTTTTTTCTTATTTCTCAGACATGCAGGTTTCCTCACGATGTTTTCCTTTAGCGCCGAGCACGTGGTAAATCAACACTTAAAGTTGTAATTAACAATTACATTTGTGAATTGGGATCGAACCCGGGCTGCTCGCGTACTGTGAAATTTACAGCGAGCGCTTAGCCACTGAGCTACCACGGCTCCTTAGCATTAGTAAATTATAATTATTAAAATTGAGACCATAGCCTGCTTAGCATTCATTAATTATAATTATTTAATTGTTACAGTTCGACTTGATGCTTTCGGAAGACGGTAGTGGACGTGGTGCGGCGTTAGTAGCCGCCGTCGCTTGTCGCCAGAGTCAAAACGTCGCGTAACCGACACATTGCCAATTGCCCAGTGCTGACATTCACATGCCGAGCCCACGCCTTTTGGTACCGCACCGCGACAACGAACAACACACGGCTACCTGATTTACTAAACAATATCGGAGATATAGTTTAGTAAATCACACAGAATACGGATATTTTTGTAATACCCTCAAGTTGTAAGCTGATCTTAAAGTGAGCTCTTGAGCTATTATTTTTATAAGCACTTCAACCGCTTATTGGAATAACTTGTTCAGAACATAACTTTTCAAAAACTCACTTAAAACGTAGTATTACGGGTCAGGAGTTTACGTCGCAATGTAGACAGAAATAACCAGCTATGTTAGGAGCGCTTTTATGAATGATATACATTTTATAATTAGAGAATTATTTATTAGAATGTTATATTCAACTGCCTGGCAAGTGTGGCAATATATACATACCCTATATTAAAAAATTATCGGTGATTTTGTCTACCAAAATAATGAACATTTGTCACGAAGTATAAAATTCTTAATATCTATATATTTTCATAGTCGAATATTTTTTTATCATTCATAATTGCCGGTTAGCACAGTTTACCAATTGCAAGATCGGTACTCTGGGCACTACTACAACGTCTGGACGTTAACAATAGACAATGAGTTTTTTAATATTAGTCATATTGATTCAAAATTTGATGTTTTAAATGTATTAAAATGGGCTTTGTTCAAGCGTCTCGATAGAAATGCAAGACGACCATCTACTTTGCCCCGGAGCATATTGTTACAAATGAGTTAGTAAGATAGTAGCTATTAGTTAGTTTTGTTCATGTTAGCTGTGTGCTTGGTTAGCTCTCTGTTAGGAAGGAAGTAACAGTATTTCGAAAGATTAACCGGTTGCAGTCACAGTGAAATGAAGTCATAATGAAAGTGAATATTACACGGCCGCTCTAAGTTCTTTGTCTTGTGAGGCAAATTAAAGATTTTTCACTTTAATATGCTACTTTTTCGATAAGTTATTGTACATGAAAACAGTATACATAAAGCAACATTATATTAGGCTTCTTTAATGGAATTGTATTGAAGAATTTTTTTTTCTTGATAATACGAAACCTTAATACGATTAAATCAAATAATACAAACCCATATGTCATCTTTTGCTAGGTTGATAAAAATTTATATCGTGTACCGGTATTTATAAACATATTAGTACCAATATGCTAAAACCGAACTGGTAACCGTTTAGCAGTTGGGCCTTTACGTTCATTATTTATATTATTGGCGGATGCTTACCATTTACGATCGGGGGTTCGTGCGTACTTATTGAATTATGATCTTAGTTTAGTCTAGTCACAAATCTTAAATATCGGTTACTTAACACGATATCTTTGTCTGTGCTACAATTTAATGATTATTAAGTATAAATACTGCAAGAATGAGAATGTTTGGACACATTTAATTAATTGGGTAAGACAAAGGTGTTTTTTTTTTAAATCAAACAACAATCCTATTTTAGGTAAAATTAAAACTTGTTACAATTAATAAATGGAATTTATCCCTAAATCTTGAAGTGTATATATACTTTTTAATCAACATGGTATACTTTATATTAACGTTTTATCGTTTTTGAATTAGTATCACAAGACTGATTTTTGAAAGAATGTATAATGTATATTAACTCAATATCCTGAACACAAATTGATCCTTATTGCCAGTCTGTTTAAAAGTTTAACCACGCGCCATTTGTTCGTAATTGTTCACACCAGCACGCAGCAGTTTTGCCAAACTATTTTTTTTCGGTGACTAATCATATTTGTTATATTATTTTAATTTTATTACATGATTAATGTATTGTATGTTAAGTAATTAATAAAATTATGAATTTTCTGTAATAGAAATAAATAAAAAAATATGCAAAAAGATAATTACCTAATATAAAGATCAGCAAAAGTACTTTGAAATACGATGAAATTTTTTACATGCAATTACAATTATTTTATTAATATATATTATACAGAGGTAATTACGTAATACACGTTTTATACCAATGTTAATACAAGACCGAGATTATACATTCTTTATACAAATAAAATACGTTTAACTCTTTGCAACAACGTCACATTAGACAACTTTGTACTGATTGCAATGCACGTAAGAATCTCAGCAATGCTGTTATTATCCGTTTGCGTGAGGTATGTACGAGTTTGCATTCATTAGCTTCCATTAATTTGATCATTCCATTTGAGGATCATTAAATTCGCAATACAATAACTTGTACAGTTAGATGTTTAATTGTTTCGATATCTATGTGAATTATTAATAATTTGAACATTATTATAATTTGGTTTGTCAGGATTCTATTAAATAATTGTTAGCTATTTTATATTATATGGTATTCAGTTTAGTTATCGACTTGTTGCAAACACAACAAGGGTGATCGAATTGAATTTAGGAGACTTAAGTGAGTGTTTTTAAATGTTTCACTGTGATAGAGCTAGGATTTATTGTAGCATTGTTTACGTTTTGGTTTCATTGTTTATTTAATGACGTAAAAGTTCATTGCAGTATATTTTTTTATAAATGATATTTTTGAAAATAAACTACCAACGAAAGCTACTTTGTAAAAATACCGGTAGTAAAAAAAAATTATCAAATTAAAGCTAGTAAATTGTCTCTGCATAGAATTTAGCTGTAACTCAATCAATATCACACCCATTATAGTTCCTAGTTATAAATAGGTGCATTTTATTTTAAGTAACGCGTATTCATAACTTTGTTGTTGCGTTATATGTAACTGATAACTTTGTGTTTTTATAGTAAGTTTATGGTGTTATTTTTTGTCTAAGGAATAGTTTCTACTTAATTTATATAACGGATTAACACTATCGCAAACCGCAAGACCAATTTTACAGCACATTAATCATTCGAAATTAAAATTATATACATCACAACATGGAAAGATAACTCAAAAATTAAAAACATATTTGCTTACTGTGTTAATCTAAAGAAAACTAAGGAACATAAATCGACGATATATTAACAAACATTGTATATATTTGTAGTTAGTAATGTTGCACCTCGAGAATGGTGGGTTTTATAGTGGGTATAGACTTAACGCGCCAGTTGTTAAATATCGTGACATACAATACTCTTAATCACAATTCGCCAAACAAACTCCTCCAACATCTTTTAGTGAGAGAAAAATTTCAATGGCACCATATACCCGAGAATATAGTACAGCTTTGTATAAAGCGAGTCACAGATTACGCAGACACGATAACATTTTATCCGCACATAAAAACTGATTTATCTGCAAATACGATAATATACGAATGATATGGAATGTTTCACTCGAAATCCTTCAAACTTACTTCTCGTGTTTTGGGATCGGATTACATAAACAGAGTATTAGGTACAATGAGTTGGCCCTATATTACTTCTAGATTTGCTAGAAAGCTCGTCAAAGTGGATTCAGATTTTGATTTTGATGTGCGTGTTGCATTAGCATTTACTAAAAAGCGAAGAATTTGGATAGAGAACGTCATATAAAAATTAAAAGGGACCGAGGCGAATTTAATCGCATTTTTAGCGACCATCTTGTATTTATCTGCAGATAAAATCCTCTGCCATATTGGCATTTGCGTATGTTATGTGTATGAGCAGATAATATTACCACCATCTTTCGATATATGTCGGTGCTTACAGATACTTAACGATAAAATGTAAATTATCTGCTCTGTATGTGTGTTAGTTCATGGAATTTCATAGAGAGCTATATTTAAAGACATGCGCTCAGATATAGATATCTTATCGCATCTGCGTAGTGTGTGACTTGCTTAATGCTACAATTACTGAAAACAGAAAAATGTATGTATGTATACTTATATATTATACTTATGTAATATATTTCGCATGCAAAGTAATGTCTGAACTTATCTCAAGAAATAATATTACTGATAATTAAATCAATACTAAATTGTCATATACAACATGATATGAAAAAATCTTACAACCATTACAAATCTATTATAATTACGGCTCAAACTTGTAAACAACGATCGTCGAATACTTTATTATGTGTTTTAAATCTACTTACAAGTTTAACTTAACAGTCCAATCATACTCTGGAGTCATGATATTATAAAAAAAATAGATAAACCTGAAAATGCTCCACGAGAATAACAGGTCACTGTTATTCTTAATTTTGAAAAGGCATGTAGCTAACATTCCATAGGTATGATGCGGATAGACCTATAAATAAAATGAATTTGAATCTTTTGGACGTTTCGTACCTTTTCATTTAAATGTACATATACTCACATGTACATATCACAGCGGATAAACATGGAATATAATGTAATGTATCCATATAATAATGTAAATAGTTATAACATTGTGAAGCCATGAGCTGGACTTATTTTAAGCATTCACTTGGAGTTTCCTTTGCGCGGTTGTTTAATTTATTTATAATATTAATGTCGGAATCATCTTCAAAGTTTAAATGTGGTTATTTTTTCAGTGAACGCAACGTCACGATCTTTTTGTTTAAGAATAACCGTGGAGTCCTTTTATAACAATTGACATTAAGATCCATGTTTATATAGTTACTTAAATGTATTTCAACAATAAATTTATAAATAACTATTGCAGTTTTCTTAAACATGATCCATTGCACACCGACTTCTGGATAGTATCGTATCGACACATATACGAATTAAACACAGGGAGTGACTATTGTTTAACAGCGTATATTCAAATATGCGCAAGTCAAAATTTACGGGAATAAGTCGCTCGGGGGGATAAGTCGCTCGCGTCCGTAGGCTATGACCACCTATTCCTAGGCCCACCCTACACGTGTCCCCCGGGTGGTGCTAAATGAGCGACAAGCCGATACCACAGACTCGGCTCCACGCCGTGGTAGCGGCGTAAAACATACTACCCAATATTTTCGCACCATGAGGAACTATATAAAAGAAATGGCCCAGAGTTCCCGGCGCCCCTTTAATGGGGCAAGGGTGCGAAGAATCTCCGGGAGGAAAACCGGCGACGAGGTTCGCCACCCGTCACGTTCTGTCTCCCGGAGAGGCGAAAAGTGGATTTCAGAGGCCCGTCTGGCTACGTTGAATGTATGTGGGGCAATGAATGATAAAATGGATGAAGTATGCGATATGATGTATGTTAGAGGAATAGATGTGTTATGTGTAAATGAGACGAAATGGAAGGGGGAGGATGTCACTACACATGGCATGTAGACCGCATACTGGTCTGGTGTAGACGAGATCGAGCGGGCATGCCAGCATGTAGGTATCATCCTTTCAGAAAGAATGGGCCAATGTGTGAAAGAGTATGAATGTGTAAGCCTAAGACTTAAAGAAGTTGTTTGTGTTAGGGGTCTACGCCCCAGACATGTCTAAGCCCACTTATATCCGAGAGCAGTTTTGGGAAATGGTAAGGATGGTGTTAATGAAGTGTAAGGGAAATGAAAATATTATTATGCCAGGAGATTTTAATGGAAGGGTTGGGGTGAGGAGGCTTGGTTATGAAAGGATATTGGGAACGTTTGGTGATGAAAGTATAAATTATGTATGTTAGAGGAATAGATGTGTAAATGTATTAATGTTTGTTTAAATATGAATATATTCATGTATTTGTATGTATATATATGCGTGTATATATATATATATATATATATATATATATATATGTATATATGTATATATATATACATATATATACATATATATATATATATATATATATATATGTATATATATATATATATATATATATATATATATATATATATATATATATATATGTATGTGTGCATGTAAGTATTTGAGCTGACGTATATATTTATCTTATACCCATATGTGTTGTAAAATAACAAAGTGCACACCTTATAATCATTTAGTAATCATATGTGTTTGAAACTGGCCTACTGGAAGAAATTTCATTGTGAGATAAGTAGAGCCTTTGTACAAACTTTTTATTATGATTTGTCCTCTCCCTAACTTGTGTGTACATAAATTGTGAAATAATAAATAAATGAGAATGGTGAAAGTCTCCTCACCGTATGTATGGAAAAGAATCTTTTTGTGACGAACACTTGCTTTCGCCACAAGAGGATTCACATGTACATACATAAACACTCACGCCTGTCACCCAGAGGGGTAGGCAGAGACTACGGACTTCCATTTGGCACGATCCTGACACACCTCTTTCGCCTCCTTCACATCCATATATCTACGCATACATGCTCGTCGGTTAAGGGTACTTCTAACGTGGCCCATTTTCAAAATATCGCCAATTTGGTCGATAAACTTTTTCCTAGGGCGTCCCTTCCCGACTCGGCCGTTCACATCTGCCATATAAATTTGCTTTGTCACTCTTTCCTCATTCATTCTTTCCACATGACCAAACCACCGAAGCATTCCTTTCTTAATCCTGGTCACAACATCATCTTGCATACCACATTTATCCCTTATCACGCAATTTCTCACCCTGTCATTCAGATTCAAACCTAGCATATTCCTTAAAGACCGCATTTCTACAGCATTTATTCTACTTTCGTGCTGCTTCTGCCACACCCAGCTTTCACTACCATACATTAAAGTAGGGACTAACACAGCATTATGAATCACCATACGTGCCTGTTTTGACACATTCTGGTTCTCCATAATAGAGTGTAGTGCCCCATTCACTCTATTCCCTGCATTTACTCGTCGTTCTATATCCCTATCATATCTACCATCCCTGCTAAATACACATCCCAAATACACAAACTCATCCACTTGCTCAATTAACTCTCCTTCTATTCTTATTTCACATACCGTTTTGCTTTTTTCTCTTTCAAAAACCATCACTTTCGTCTTACATGTGTTCACTTTCATTCCCCTTTCTTTTAATTCCCAGTTCATTAATGTAACCATCATTTGCAATTCAGACGCCGATGACGCAAATATGACTTGATCATCGGCATACAAAAGGCATTTGACGGTTAACTCGCCCATTCTTAAACCACATTCTTCATCTTTCAAAGTTTGCAAACACCGGTCCATAAATAGGTTGAACAGCCAAGGGGAATCTACACAGCCCTGTCTGACACCTTTTTGGATGCCAAACCAGTCCGAGTAGACCCCATTGATCCTGACACAAGCACTAGAGTCCCTATAAAGAGACCTTAATGCCTGTATCAAACCAGCGCTCAACCCATATGAGTTCAGTGTTTGCCATAACACATTCCTGTCCACTCTGTCATAAGCCTTTTCCAAGTCCATGAATGCACAAAAAAACTTTCTGGTTTTTGGCCAAAAACTTCTCCGCAATCATGCGCATGGAAAAGACCTGATCTGTACACGCCATTCCCTTTCTAAAACCCGCTTGCACATCCCAAATTTTTACATCAGTTTCTTTCATAACTCTTTCAATTAACACCTTAGCATACAGTTTACCCACAATACTAAGCAAGCTGATACCGCGGTAGTTTTTGCAGTCCTGCTGTGACCCTTTTCCTTTATATATTGGTACTATTACTGCTTTGCACCAATCATCCGGTACCCGTTTTAATTCCCAACATAAATTAAACAAGGTGTACAGCAGGCCTGCCACCACTCCCTCTCCAGCCCTTAGCATCTCGAGTGATACTCTATCATATCCAGCTGCCTTACCTGCTTTCATGCTTTTCATTGCTTTCATTATTTCATCTACACTTATCTCCATACCCCTTTCCACTTCTTTCGGAATTTCTAGTTCATTTAAATCAGACGACTCTTCACTCATAAATACGCCTTCAAAGTATTCCTTCCATCTGTTTAAATTCGAAACTTCATCATTCAGAATACATCCATTCTCGTCTCTTATAGCATTTATTATAGGCTGTTTTGTATTTCCCCTGGCAGTTCTTACGAGTTTCCAGAACATTTTTATGTTAGCCTGGAAATTATCAGATATCCTTCTATCATTCTTATCCTTTCTTTCTTTCTTTTTCCTTTCAACAACTTCTTTTACTCTCTTATTTAGACGTCTAAATTCTGCCTTTTTTCTTTCAATCTCATCATTCATACCAGAAGAATTACCAGCTTTGGTTGCTAGTAAATCTAACCATGCTTTCTTCTTTGATTCAACTTCCACCCGTACCTCATCATCCCACCATAACGTATTACTTTTCCTTTCATTTGTTCTCTTACTTACACCACATACTTCGGTGGCGGTATCCACCAAACCTTTCTTTATATTATTCACATGTATACTCGGGAAAGAGGTGACGATAGAAGCATGATAGATTTCATAATTGTGGATGAAAGATTGAGGGGCGCAGTGGTAGATACAAGGGTTTAACGGGGTTCTAACGTAGAAACAGATCATTATATGGTTTTATGCCGAATTAATGGTCTATTCAGGCGTTGGCGCCATAGATCATCTGTGTCTAACTGCGTTACAGCGTATTAGAACAGAAAGGTTACAAGATGAAGGTGAGAAAAACAAGTTCAAATGTAGACTGAAAGAAAATATAAGTGGTTTGGATGAATTATGTATGAAGGAGTTAGACTTGGAGAATGTATGGCAAAATGTAAAGAAAGGTTTAGTGGATGCAGCTACCGAAGTATGTGGTGTTAGTAAGAGAAAGAATGGAAGGAAAAATAATACGTTATGGTGGGATGATGAGATACGTATGGAAGTTGAAGCAAAGAAGAGAGCATGGCTAGATTTACTAGCAACAAAGGCTGGTAATTCTAGCGGTACGATTGATGTTATTGAAAGAAAAAAGGCAGTCTTTAGACATCTTAATAAGAGAGTAAAAGAAGTAGTTGAAAGAAAAAAGCAAGAAAGAACGGATAAGAATGACAGAAGAATATCGGATAACTTCCAGGCAAATATTAAAATGTTCTGGAAACTTGTAAGAACTGCCAGGGGACATTCGAAACAGCCTATGATGAATGTTATAAGAGACGATAATGGCTATATTCTGAAAGATGAAGTTTTGAGTTTAAAGAGATGGAAGGAATATTTTGAAAGCGTGTTTATGATGAGGAGAAAACGTGTGTACTAAGTGAAGTAGAAACTCCGAAAGAAGAGGAAAGAGGTAGCGAGATAAGTATAGATGAAATAATGAAAGCAATGAAAAGCATGAAAGCAGGTAAGGCTGCCGGATATGATAGAGTTTCACTCGAAATGCTAAGGGCTGGAGAGGAAGTCGTGGCAGGCCTGCTGCACACCTTGTTTAATTTATGCTGGGAACTGAAGCGGGTACCGGTAGATTGGTGCAAAGCCGTGATAGTCCCAGTATATAAAGGAAAATGGTTGCAGCAGGACTGTAAAAACTACCGTGGCATCAGCCTTCTTAGCATTGTGGGAAAACTGTATGCTAAGGTACTTAGTAGATTGAAAGGGTCATGAAAAAAACTGATGGAAAAATTCGGGATGTGCAAGCGGGATTCAGAAAGGGAATGGGATGTACAGATCAAGTCTTTTCCATGTGCATGATCGCGGAGAAGTTTTTGGCCAAAAACCAAAAGGTTTTTTGTGCGTTCATGGACTTGGAAAAGGCCTTTGACAGGTGGATAGCGATGTACTATGGCAAACACTGAACTCATTTGGGTTGAGCGCTGGCTTGATACAGGCATTGGAGTCTCTTTATAGGGACTCTAGTGCTTGTGTTAGGATCAACGGGGTCTACTCGGACTGGTTTGACATCCATAAAGGTGTCAGACAGGGCTGTGGCTTCCCCGTGGCTGTTCAACCTATTTATGGACAGTTGTTTGCAAAATTTGAAAGTTGAAGAATGCGGATTAAGAATGGGTGAGTTAACCGTCAAATGCCTTTTGTACGCCAATGATCAAGTTATCCTTGCGTCGTCGGCGGCTGAGTTGCAAATGATGGTTACATTAATGAACAGATCATTAAAAGAAAGGGGTATGAAAGTGAACGCAAGTAAGACGAAGGCTATGATTTTTGAAAGAGAAGAAAGTAAAACGATTTGTGAAATAAGAATAGAAGGGGAATTGATCGAGCACGTAGATGAGTTTGTACATTTGGGCTGCGTATTTAGATGGAAGATATGATAAGGATATAGAACGACGAGTGAATGCGGGAAATAGAGTAAATGGGGCCCTGCACTCTATTGTGAAGAGTCAAAATGTGTCAAAAAAGGCACGTATGGCAATTCACAATGCTGTGTTGGTCCCTACTTTAACGTATGGTAGTGAAAGTTGGGTGTGGCAGAAGAAGCACGAGAGTAGAATCAACGCAGTAGGAATGCGGTCCTTAAGGAGTATGTTAGGGCTGAATCTGAACGACAGGGTAAGAAATTGTGTAATAAGAGTATTGTTTGCAAGATGATGTTGTGACCAGGATTAAGAAAGGAATGCTTCGGTGGTTTGGTCATGTGGAAAGAATGAATGAGGAAAGGGTGACAAAGAAAATTAATGTTGCAGAAGTGATTGGCAGAGTCGGAAAGGGACGTCCTAGGCGAAAATTTATCGACCAAATTGGCGATTTATTGAAAACGGGCCAAATTAGGAGTACCCTTAAGGGGAAATATAATGTCAAATGGCTTAACAAGATCCTTCGTTATGCCGAAAATATTGCAGCATTAATTTTGAAATAAATATATGGTAAAGTTGAGGATTAATGTTAGTGATTATGTTAGACGAAAACAGGATTTCGTAAAATTTTCTCGATAGAAAAAAAATCCAAAGTTACCTCCAAAATAAACAATAAACCGCTGTTATTCATAAAATACTTTAAATAAGATCATGAAACTTTGCATACTAACTGAACTAACTATAAAGCAGTGCTTATGTTATTAACTTTTTTTAAAATACCATTATTTTCACTGTAAAAGGAAATTACCTAAACTATCGGCGTCTTGAGCTTGAATTCTGTCGCCCCGTTAGTATCGCCTCGGCCTTTGAACGGGGAGGTTGTGTCGCTTACGATCAGAATATAAATTACGCAACAGTGCGACGTAAAATTAAAATGGGAAATAACCTTGATAAAAATAAGAAGCGGCTGGCTTGGCGTTAAGAAACAGGCATAAATATGATAAACCTAATGAAATATGTGTCTAACGACCTTTCTACTTACAGTATTAGTGATTACAAACATATCGGTACATAGCATACGACGCGCGGGGAAGTGGGGGCGAAATTAGAATTTGAGCTGACTTACTCTTCCCTCTTAACCGACGAACATGTATGCGTAGGTGTATGGATGTGAAGGAGGCGAGAGAGGTGTGTCAGGATCGTGCCAAATGGAAGTCTGTAGTCTCTGCCTACCCCTCTGGGTGACAGACGTGAGTGTTTATGTATGTATATGTTATGTCAAAATTTATAAATTATCATTTTGATACTTTTGGAACTAAAAGAATAAAATAATTTCCACATAATAGCTTATGAGATAGGTGCTGAGACATAGTGTATAGGTGAATTAATATCCGATTTATCCCTGATATCTGAAGTTAATCTGTATAAAAATTATTTTATTCTTTTAGCAAATTGAACTCGGCTTTTCTTTCTTACTCTATTGAGTAGTGTCACAACGTCAAGGTAACAACTAGAAAGTTGTAAGTAAATTATTTTCGAATAAAAAATATGTATTATATAAAATAGATATCGTTTGATATACTTTAATTCCGTTTCATAATGTAAACATAATTCATCAAACTAACAATTTCATTCATGTCGGCGGGGACCGAAACCGGGTCGCTCGCATTTACGGCGAACACTTCGCCCTTGAGCTACCACGGCTCATATCTTTTTTCACAAGGACGAACATCCAGACCTGAAACAATTATTTGTAGCTATACAAATTTTTGTTCCGAGCTGGAATCGAACCCGCGGCCTTTAGAGTTTATTATCTCATTGCTAAGCCACTCCGCCACGGAGCCTTCAATTATATCTTTATTATAAATCGCTTACAATTAAATAAAAGTTTAAAATTATTAATAATTAAAAAATAATATAATTTAACAAATTATCATTCATTGTATTGTGTTGCGCCTTCATTTGTGTCCGTTGGTGTGGCCAGGTAAAAATCGGGAATTTGGTTTTAAGATCGGAACAGTTACAATAGCTACAAAAAGCAGATTTTTTGTAGCCATTGTGGTCCGTATTATTATACAGGTCTTTTTGACACAATTTTTATTTAGGACTGATCAAATGAACGAATAATTTTTCGTCCAAACATCGTTGCAGACTGAACTTTCTACATAATATAATTCTGAAAATAGTAATAAAGCTAATGAACTCACAACTTATACACTTCAAAAAATCCTTTTAATAAAACGACATCATACAATATAAAAAGCACATGTTCATGCATATTGTTACGAGCTTGAGGTTCGTGACAGAAAAATTGCCGATAGAATTACCTAAATTAACACTTTAATTTTCTATACACAAATTAAAACTTAAAACACCAATAATTAATCACACTGATTCACTTTATTTCGCTCCGAAGCTTCGCTTGTCTCGCCAAATTCAATACTTCCCCGATCGCATCTTGCAGCGCCTATAAATATAAATTAGCACCGAAATATCCAGAATATTCAAGTAAACACGCGCAAGGTACCGAGAGTTCGAGTTTCAACTTCAAGAAGTTTAGTTCTTCGGTTCGAGACTAGATGGCGCTAGTGCCGTCGACTTAGGCGCGTAACACAGCCCCCTCCTAAGACATGCTCGTCCCGAGCATTATTGACCCCTTAATAACGCGCCAGGCGATCAACATGGGCGATCTTAGGAGTCCCTCTTGCGCCTTTCTGTAACGGCCCCGCAATGGCAAGGGCTGTCCTATCCCATGGTGCACCAACATTGCACAATTTCGATGCTCCTCTACTACGTGTCTGATGTCCCTTCACGGCTGCACAACTTGTACATGTACGCCACCAATCCTCGACATCGTCACGATAATGGACCCAGTAAAACTGTCCTCGGACCTTCAGTAGAGTTCGTTTAACTCCCAGATGGACTCTTGAACGACCATTATGGCACAGCTGTAGAACATTCGGTACTTTAGCTTTAGGGACAACCATTTGCAAATGACAGCTGTCTCCCCGAACACTTTCCCATTTACGGCACAGAACTCCATCCCGAAGCAGTAAGCTGTCCCACTGGGCCCAATAGCTTTTAGTGGTCGAACTCATCGCTGAGACGTCGCTCCACTTGGGCTTGGGAGCACTGGCCTTCATTCATTCCAGAATCGGCTTGATGTCCGGATCTTCCTGCTGTGCACATTTTAAGCTGTCCTTCCACTCGTTGCTGAGGTGGTCTGCCCTGAGCATCCTCACGGATACCACTTCCTTACTCTCTTGCCTAGTACAATGTTTCCAATCTTCAGGACAAGGTCTTCTTGACAATGCACCTGCGTTGCAATGAGATTTCCCGCTGCGATGTCTGATAGTAAAGTCGTATCCCGGCTGCTGCTGGGTGGTGATGTTAGCCGCACTTCCCTTCTGAGATTGTTCACCTTTCCTTTCTAGGGTTCGCTTAGGGCAGCTGGATCGAAGATGACCCCTTTCCCCACAGCCATAGCACCTAGGGCTGTATCCTTTATTGTGGTCGCGAACCGTAACTGCTGCAACCTCCCTAGCGTGCGGGGAGCGATGATCCTGCCGCCGCCAGGTGGTGCCGTTAGCTGCACTACCCTCTCGAGATCGATCAACTCCCTTTTCCACAGTTCGCTTAGGGCAGCTGGATCTAAGATAGCCCTTTCCCCACAGCCATAGCACCTAGGGCTGTATCCATTATTGCGGTCGCGAACTGCAGCTGCTGCAACCTCCCTAACGCGATTTGAACGAAGATCCTGCCGCACGGCTTCCACCTCCAGGGCATGGGCCAAGGCGTCCTTAAGCGTCTCGTGGTGCCCGAGCCTCACAGCAGCTCTGACTTACAGTTCGCGGATGCCGTCGATGAATGTCTGTTCCCTTCAACGAGCGCAGGTACAGACCGGTATGCTTTTCGCACCAGCTTCTCCACCTCTAGAGCCCACTGCTGCAGGTTTTCATTGATGCGCTGCACGCGATCTTTAAGCTATGCACGAAAGACGTGTTCCAGGTGAGCGTCGCCATATCTCGCCTCCAATGCCTCAAGGAGCTGCTCATAAGTCACTTCCTTACCGAGAGCTTCCAGAACAGTTAAGGCCTGGTCGCGCAAGCCTAGTGTTAGAGCAGTCATGGCCTGACTTTTATTCCAGCCGTTCGCCTTCATAACAGCCTCGAACTTAAAATTCCGCTCAAGGCTACAACTGCTCGGGGCAAACGGAGCAACAAGACCAAGGCGACCCCTGCCACGCTATCCGTGAATTTCTTCAATATCACTTCACTCTAACCTAAACGCCGTCCACTACCATCTCGAGACGGCGAGGTCGGCTCTGCTCTTTCTGACCGAGACGCAGGTGTACTCTCCGGCTAATGTCTCGTATATCTCCCACCCGGGGTACAAACTGGAACACTCCTTTGTGCCTCGGGTGGAGTTTGCGTTTACGTCAGAGAGGACATCTGTTCTCGGCGCCTCGGCATTCTTGAAGGTTCGGACCTGTCCATCCTGACCATCCGCGCGTCTACGAGTGCCTCTATAGGTCCCATAGCCGTAATGCCGAAACAGACCGACTCTTCGACTATGTTCAAATGGCTACAGATTCGTTACTACAGCAGATCCCCTCCGCAGAGATCGTGATCCTCGGCGACTTTAACGCCCATCACGCCGAATGGCTTGGTTCACGTTCAACCGATCATGCGGGGAGATCTGTTCATGAATTTGTCTTGGCATAATATGGTCTGACACAACTGGTTACTTCGCCTACGCGGATTCCAGATGTGGAGGATCATGCACCTTCCCTGTTGGACCTTCTACTGACCTCTCACCCGGACGGATATCAGATTTCCGTCGACGCCCCTTTAGCATTACCATTGTCTTGTCCGGAGTGTGATGCCACTCACGCTGAAATCGCTGTTGCATTCTGCAGGCTGCCGCCGTGATTGGCACTATAGGTCAGCCGATTGGGATGGGATGCGGTCTTTCTTTGCATCCTACCCTTGGGGACGGGTTTGCTTCTCGCCGGACGATCCCAACGTTGTTGCAGATTCTGTCGCTGATGTGGTACCTCAGGGTATGGAACTTTTTATTCCTTCCTCTGTGGTGCCCATTGGAGGCAAATCTCAGCCATGGTTTGGTCGCTCCTGTAAAATAGCATCATGTTATAAACAGAAGTGCTACCAAGCCTGGGCTGAAGCATCAACGTCCCGGGATGTAAACACCAGCGCTCTAAAAAAGAAGTATAATTCCGCCTCTAGGTCCTTCAAAAGAGTCATTGCCAAGGCAAAGTCAGAGCACATAGGCAGAGTTGGTGAGAAACTAGTTCGCCTTCCTTCTGAAACCCGTGCATTCTGGTCTCTCGCCAAGGCTGTCCAGGCGAATTTCTGTCAGCCATCTCTTCCATCTCTGCACAAGGAGGACAACTCACTGGCCCATACCGCAAAGGAGAAAGCCGATCTGCTAGGCTCTTTCTTTGCGTCCTACTCGACTCTCGATGACGGGGGGAGTACGCCGCCGACCATCCCGCGGTGTGAGTGCTCCATGCCAGAAGTGCAGTTCACACAGCGCTCGGTACGCAAAGCACTCCTCTCCCTGGATATCCACAAGTCGAGTGGGCCCGACGGAATCCCCCCAATTGTGCTAAGGACGTGTGATCCAGAGTTTGCACCGGTTTTAACGCGTCTTTTCCGGTACTCCTACTCCCTAGGCGTAGTCCCAAAATCATGGAAGACGGCTTTCGTCCACCCGATCCCTAAAACAGGCGACCGCTCAGACCCGTCCAACTACTGGCCTATCGCAATCACCTCCTTGTTCTCCAAAACAATGGAGTCTATTGTTAACTGCCAGCTCATAAGGTACCTTGAGGATCACCAGCTGATTAGTGATCGCCAATACGGTTTTCGCCGTGGTCGATCAGCTGGTGATCTTCTGATCTCACAGATGGGCGCAGGCAGTAGAGTCTAAGAGGGAGGCATTGGCCGTTAGTTTGGACATTGCGAAGGCCTTCGATCGGGTTTGTCACAAAGCACTTCTTTCGAAGCTCCCTTCCTATGAGCTTCCCGAGAAATTGTGCGATTGGATCACCAGCTTTCTTGCAGATCGGAGCATCAAGGTCGTTGTAGACGGTGCAAGCTCCTATTACAAGTCTATTAATGCTGGTGTTTCACAAGGCTGCGTGCTATCGCCAACGCTGTTTCTTCTGCATATTGTGACGGCTCAATATTATTATTAATAATTAAATTCAATATAAAGGGGCGTCAAAAATAGTTTTAAAACATATATATTAAGCAATAAAGTTAAATTAATAAACATAAAGTTAATATATTTCAGACATTATCCCAATAACATAGCAAATTAAAGGCAAAATTATTGTTTCTCGTAATAAGTAAATTTATTATAAAAAACTTGTAAAAATATTTAAAATAAAATAAATAATAGAAATACAAGTCAAAAAATATTATAAAATTAAGTTAAATAACGTTTATAAGATAATTAGAAAATTTGTTAAAAATTGTTTAAATCATGGGAGGGGTTCGTGTATAAAAGAAAATTTTTTCTAAGTTGTGGAAGGAGTTCACGTATAGATGAAATTTTCTAAGTTGTTGAAGGAGTTCATGTATTAAAGAAAATTTTCCTAAGTTATGGAAGGTGTTCACGTATAGACGTCTTGTATGGATGAGGTGCCGGAGATACATACCTGCAGTTGTACATATATATGGGGTGGTCGGGAGCCCGACTGCCTGAAGTACTGTAGCACAATGACTAGTCCTATATTAGGGACTAAACTCAATGATACAAAAGCAATACTATAGAAGGTCTCCATGATGAATTTGCATTACAATAGTAGGGTCGTGGGTTCGAATCCTATATATGAATGATTTATGAAAGTAAGGTCTGTGATTCAAAAGCAATACTATAGAAGGTCTCTATGATTAATATGCATTACAATAGTAGGGTCGTGGGTTCGAATCCTATATATACATGACTTATGAAAGTAAGGTCTATGATACAAAAGCAATATTATAGGAGGTCTCCTTGATGCATAAGCATTGTATGGGGTGGTCGGGTGACTGACTGCTCCTAGTACTGTAGCAAAATGACTAGTCCTTATTAGGGACTTGAAAAGGAATATTATGGTGGCGTGTGTGCTGCTTCACGAGCAATTGGTCCGAGATAAACTTGGACTCGCTAACCGATGTGTCCTAGACATATCATCTTAGTGCCGGTGGTAAGCGGGTTTGTTGTAGCAATACGGCTTTCCCGTGGACATCGCACACCCATACCGTTTGTGGGCGGCGTAGTAGCGCATAGCGAAGCGTCGTCTATATTTCGGATTGGGATGATGAGTGTGTTTGGTAGCACTTTTAAGTGTAACGGGCATACTCAACTTCATGTCTTAGTGCATTAGCGCTATGATACGTGAAGTTTTGTCCACTGGCGTCTTAGTAGCGTGCTACTATGATACGTTGGTGCAGTTTTATATAACAACAATCTTAGTGCCGGTGGTAAGCGGGTTTGTTGTAGCAATACGGCTTTCCTGTGGACATCGCACACCCATACCGTTTGTGGGCGGCGTAGTAGCGCATAGCGAAGCGTCGTCTATCTTTCGGATGGGGATGATGAGTGTGTTTGGTAGCACTTTTAAGTGTAACAGGCATACTCAGCTTCATGTCTTAGTGCATTAGCGCTATGATACATGGAGTTTTGTTCATTGGCGTCTTAGTAGCGTGCTACTATGATACGTTGGTGACATTTTTTATATAACAATACTAACTTTGTTGCCAAAGTCGATAGGAGTCATGTGGGTGTGTTGTGAGGGTGCGCCGCCCGTATGATAGTTGCATTGATGCTTACTGCTACTTGCGGTATTGCGTCTTGTGATGGATCTGCGGGTGTGCTGCGCCTGATTCGACGCATTCCTGTTGTTCTGGTCGATGGAGGTATACAATTAACATCTTAGTGTTGGTGGTAAGCGGGTTTGTTGTAGCAATACGGCTTTCCCGTGGACATCGCACACCCATACCGTTTGTGGGCGGCGTCGTAGCGCATAGCGATGCGTCGTCTATCTTTCGGATGGGGATGTTGAGTGTGTTTGGTAGCACTTTTAAGTGTAACAGGCATACTCAGCTTCATGTCTTAGTGCATTAGCGCTATGATACGTGGAGTTTTGTTCATTGGCGTCTTAGTAGCGTGCTACTATGATACGTTGGTGATATTTTTAATATAACAACAATACCAACTTTGTTACCAAAGTCGATAGGGATCATGTTGGGTGTGTTGTGAGGGGGCGCCATCCGTATGATAGTTGCATTGATGCTTACTGCTACTGGCGGTATTGCGTCTTGTGATGGATCTACGGGTGTGCTGCGCCTGATTCGACGCTCTCTGTGGTTCTGGTCGATGGAGGTATACGGGTGGTGATGTCTGCTGGGATGTATGGGGGACCTTGGAATGGTGTAAGCCCGACGATAGTCGTATTGATGCTTGTTGCGTTCTGCAGCATTACGTCTCTGCGATGGTTGTTTGGTGGGACGCTATTCTCAATGGCGCTCTCTGCGTCTTGGTTTGACTCACACCTAAGTAGCTTTGCCCAAGTCGGGTCCCTTCATTGCGGGGCTGCAGACTGTCTGCCCTCCACGATGTTTTATATAACAACATAATATTATCTCTCTGTAACTTTCCCACCTTTTAATGATTGAAGGCAACTTGTTGGTGGGTGAGACAAACATGATCGAAAATGCATTTACTCAACGTCAGTGACACAAACCCTTTCTGATGGCGAATTATTACTCTTATCTTATAACTGCCTTTTGGCTATATCTGCCGTTGTATTGGTTGGTGGAGCATATGTGTCGACCTCATGCGGGTGGTAGCTGGCGGGAGGATCTGAGGAGACTCTCAAGGCTGCGGCCGAAAGCTGCACAACGTGGGACCCCATTCCCTTGAGGTGAGCAGTAGTCTCATGACACGCTCTGCGGCTAGTAGCCGTGCTGATCATGCAATTGGTGGTGATGCCATACACTTACATCACGTCTGCAGGAGCGGCGGTCTGGCAAGTGGTGGCGCTCACGGAGGGTTTACAGCCAGTGTGCCTATTTGCCTAAACCGTGTGACGTACATTCACTGTGGCTGGATTCGTTCGTATTCTGTATGGCGTTTACACGCATTGACATGCGCGACTTCGGTCGATGTTTGTGCTTACGCACTAACAAGGGGCCAAGCCTTTTTTACTGGTTCGCCAGTTATTTTGCTGTGGACTACGGTCCAGTTCCCGAATTAGCGTTCCCTTCGGGGGGAGTGCATCAAAATGGTTGGCGCTCACCGTGCACGGCGTGTGTGGGGCCGTGTACCTCCCCTACATTTTTTTAAATAAATGTAGGAGAGCGAAGCCCTTGTATCGGGTATTTTTGTATAAATATATTGTGAGCCTTTTCCAAGCGGGAAGGGATAAATAATAATAAATTAATAATGTAAACCTGATACAAGTGGAATAGGGACGTTTTATGTTCTTAACCTTTTTCGAGCCCTGTCTTCGTGAACGGGGTTCACTTAGCTTATTAGGCACTACCAACAGCTTTCAATTGCTCTAGTGAATATTCATTCTTCCAAAAGACACCTAAAAGAACTAAGTTACAAACAAACACAACGTAAATAAGGGTCCTAACTAAGACGATCACGCCAAAAGATTACAAACGGCCTATTATTAAACCTTTAGAGAGATCATTTTAGAAAGATCTAAACATAGTTTATTAATCCTGGTCATATATATATATATATATATATATATATATATATATATATATATATATATATATATATATATATATATATATATATATATATATATATATATATAATGTTATTGAAAAGGGGATATTTTTAATATTATAAAATTTTTATTTTATATACAATAGAGGGGGGGGGGATCGTTACAATTTGGTGCCGTGACCAGGATATATTTTAAAAAGAAGGTCGTCTTTATAAGAATTATGAAGTAGGCATTATGCCCACAATTTGTTGTCCGTGAAATGGAGAGGTGTCTAGGAGGATGGTGTTTGCTGGGGGTGGTTGAGAGTCTGGGGGTGGGGCTTTAATATTAATATATTTTTTGTTTGTTATAGATGGTGTGTGCATAGTTAACTAAGACAAAATAAACTAAAAAGTGAAATAAGTGAAAAGTACTCAGTAACATTTGTATAAGTGAAAGACATAACAGTGCTAAAAACTGGAAAAATATAAAAATATAAAAATGGCTAAAACAAAGAAAAGTTCAAATTTAGTGAAGGCTAAGCCTAAAAATGAATTAAAAATACTTCAAAAATTAATTAAGAATGTAGTGAAAACCTTTGAGGTTAAAATAAAAGATCTTGAAGAGAAGTTTATCAATCAAACGAAAGATCACCAAATTAAAGTAAACCAAGAAGAGGTGTACGGGGCGAGCACCTCATTTGTTACTGACCCTAAACAGAATATTGTATATAATATACATAATGTGACAATAAACAAGCCGAAATTTGAAAATGGGAATACTCATCCAGTAACATTTTTAGAAGATCTCACCAATTATTTAAAGAAAGTCCCATCTAATGGACTTGAAATATCAATAGCTCAAGAGTGCTTAGTAGGTGAAGCCAAATATTGGGCTCGAATTAATAGTGTGCGTTGGACAACTTTTGATGATTTTAAAGCAGACTTTCTAAGAGTATTTTGGGGTGAAGAGGAACAAAATAAAGTAAGAAGATTCCTTGTACAAAATAAATGGAGTAGATATACGCACCCCACCATGGTTGGTTATTTTCTTTATGTCATTGAAAAAGCACAAACATTATCATATCCGATACCAGAAAAACAATTAGTTGCTGATGTTATTAGACATTATCCTAAAACAGTGCAGCAGTTATGGAGAATAGCTAAAATTGAGACAATAATTGAGACAACAGATTTCTTGAGAAATTTAGATGACATTGATAAACAGGAAGAAGATCGTGAACCTTACAATACTGAGAAAAAACGAAAATTTAATAATAAAGCTGAGCGAAAACAAAAAGAAATACAGCAATCATATAAATCATGGCGGAAACCTGAAGAAGGAAGAAAGGAGGTTAACGAAATGAATGAAATACAAGTCACTAACGAACAAGTAAATGTTTCGGCTCCCGAGCCAAATTTAGAGCAATAGAGGTCGAACTAGTTCCCGGTTCGATCCCTTATAATGTACAAGGGAACAAAGCATTAAATATATTATTAAAGCTGGGTTGGAGACCTGGTCAAACTCTTGGCAAAAATAATAGGGGTTTGCGAAAACCTATTTCTTTAAAAGCAACTTTTAATAGAGAAGGACTTGGTTATAACAATAATGTAAATAGTATAATTAAGACTTTAAAAACCAAATCAGATTTGCTCATAACGGAGTTATTCGTGCAAACTGTTTTCGAGGAAGACGAAGATAAATATCAAAAGGAATTTATAGGGAATATGAGGTCTGAACTTAAAGTTTCAATATTTGATAAAGAAATTGATGCGCTTCTCGATACTGGGAGCGATATTACATGCATTTCAGAGAGT
The DNA here is from genome assembly GCA_036936625.1 of Parnassius smintheus behrii. Classification (NCBI taxonomy): domain Eukaryota; kingdom Metazoa; phylum Arthropoda; class Insecta; order Lepidoptera; family Papilionidae; genus Parnassius; species Parnassius smintheus. Next base: position 27,269,628 of record JAUPFT010000015.1, on the reverse strand, counting down.
TTATTTTTACAAATTAAAAGTGGTAATCACAAAATATCAGTAATGCCAGTTAAAGCAATGCAAATAAAAGGTGCTGTTGGGCAGCGCAGCACAAAAATACAACAGATGATCATATTGCCTATAAAAATAGATGAAGTAGTCTTTGAAACACAAACTTTAATTGTTAATAATTTAATAAGACCATTAATATTGGGCTTTGACTGGCTCAAGAAAAATAAAATATTGATAGATTTTAGAAATACGGCAATTGGTATAGAATTTAAGTTGAAAAACAAAGACTACTTCATACCGTTTAAATATAACTGTAATTCAGTATTATATAACAATTGCGTTGAACAAAGTACTGACGATCCTTTAACAAATATAAAGATAGGATCAAAATTGGAGGCCTCTGAAAAAGCTAAGCTAAGTAAGGTTTTGGAAAAGCATAAGAATATATTTTCGAGCAAGTTGGGTAGAGCGAATTGCTACGAACATAAAATTGAAATGATCGATGATGAACCTATAGTTACTAGATCTTATCCGATTCCATATGCATATAGATCGAAAATGGAAGAGAAATTAAGTGAGATGGAACAAGCTGGTATCATCACAAGGGCATCGACACCTTACAGTAGCCCATTAACATTCACACTTAAAAGGGATGGCACAATTAGAGTCTTATTAGATGCTAGAAGCATAAACAAGAAAATGATTGCAGAAACAGAGAAGCCACCAATACAATTAGATGTTTTGAATTAATTTCATGGAGCGAATTATATTACTACCATTGATTTAAATAATGCATATTTTCAAATTCCAATAAATAAAGATGGTAGAAAATATACTGGTTTCACATTCAATGGAAGGTCATATGTATATAATGTTCTGCCACAAGGATTAAAAACATCGGTAGGAAGCTTTAGTAGAGCCATGAGCTTAATATTGGGACCAGAAGTCCAAGAATTTTGTGTGAATTACTTAGATGATTTAGCTATTATAACATCAGGAACATTAGATAAACATTTGGAGCACATTGACATTGTTTTAAGTAAATTAAACAAAGCTGGCTTAACGTGCAATTTGCAAAAATGTGAATTTATTTGTAAAGAAATTAATATGCTGGGTTTTATAATTTCAACAAAAGGCATAAAGACAGATCCCGATAAAATTCGCGCAATTCAAGATTTTCCAGCACCCAAAAAGATTAAGCAATTGAGAGCATTTTTGGGGCTTTGTAATTTTTATAGAAGGTTCATACCAAATTATAGTGTATGTATAATACCTCTTTGTGAATTATTAAAAAAGGGACGTAAGTTCCAATGGAGCGAAAAGGTACAGAAGGCATTTGATTTTATAAAGCAACAATTTATTAATACAATAGAATTGCATCACCCTGATTTTAGTAAACCTTATTATTTGCAAACGGACTGCTCCGGTGTGGGTATGGCCGGAGTACTTTATCAGATAGATAATAACAGTGAAATGAGAATATTAGGCTATCACAGTAAAGCCTTAAAAGGTTCTGCAATATCAATGATATGTTGCAAACCCGTAACATTCATTGCTATGAAGATGACAGCACCGGTGATGCTCTTTACACCGGCCGTGCCAATATTTCTCGGAAAAACGTCTCAGAGTACCGGGACTTGTCTCTGAAGTCGAGTCTTTGCTGACCAGAGTCTCGGATTGGGGGCGACTAAATCTAGTCCAGTTTAACCCCCAGAAGACACAAGCTTGCGCGTTAACCGCTAAAAAGAACTACTTTGTCGCACATCCTCAGTTTCAAGGCACTCCCCTTGATGTCTCAGCCAGTATCGGAATCCTCGGCATCGACATATCGAGTGACGTGCAGTTTCGAGGTCACTTGGAAGAGAAGGCCAAATTGGCCTCTAAAAAGGTTGGCGTGCTCAGCAGAGCGGGACAGTATTTCATGCCGGCACACCGCCTGCAACTTTACAAGTCGCAAGTTGCAAAAAAAATGACATTGAAGTGGAAAGTTTTGGTGATTTTATAGAATTGTTTTTAATATTAATTCGAAATGTTTTCATAATTTATGCTTTATGTTGCACTAAAAGACTATAATATATTCCATTATAATAACGCTTAATATAAAGTATTTTAGATTATGATAAGGATTGTATTCGACCTGAAAGAAATTACTGAAATAACTCTGACGCATATTTTCGTAAAATGTTATGGAGGGATTGTGTTCGCTTAAAAAAACCGTCATTAAAAACTATGATTTTGCGTTGTAGTGCACTAAATAGACTTCATCTTTCCAAAGCCATAATTCTGAAAATAATCTGGTCACATCGTTACAATATCACTCTTAAGGAAGCCCTAAAACATGAAGTTTTCGGCCCAAATCGCATATGCCCTCTTAACACTCGTATGAGACTGACGGCTCGAATATTGGTAATCCGTCACATCTATTTTCTGAGATGTAAGTGCTGTTAGCTTATGCGGCTCTTGCAGCTTCAAAACAGCTTGGCTCAAAGTTCGCGGCCTTGCAGGCCGTCCCAGGTCAACTATGAACAACTCTTTCTGTATAATGAGATCACTCTTACAAGCCAAAAGTAAATACAATATCTTTATTTGAGTGCATATAACACTGAGGAAATGAAATGTGTATAACGCAATAAAATAAATGTTTATTTGTGTACACACCCTACACGTATCCCCTGGGTGGTGCTAAATGAGCGACAAGCCGATACCACAGACTCGGCTCCACGCCGTGGTAGCGGCGTAAAATATACTACCCAATATTTTCGCACCATGAGGAACTATATAAAAGAAATGGCCCCGAGTTCCCGGCGCCCCTTTAATGGGGCAAGGGTGCGAAGAATCTCCGGGAGGAAAACCGGCGGCGGGGTTCGCCACCCGTCACGTTCTGTCTCCCGGAGAGGCGAAAAGTGGATTTCAGAGGCCCGTCTGGCTACGTTGAATGTATGTAAGGCAATGAATGATAAAATGGATGAAGTACGCGATATGATGTATCATAGAGGAATAGATGTGTTATGTGTAAATGAGACGAAAAGGAAGGGGAAGGATGTCACTACACATGGCATGTATACCGCATACTGGTCTGGTGTAGACGAGATCGAGCGGGCATGCCAGGGAGTATGTATCATCCTTTCAGAAAGAATGGGCCAATGTGTGAAAGAGTATGAATATGTAAGCCCAAGACTTAAAGAAGTTTTGTGTTAGGGGTCTACGCCCCAGACATGTCTAAGCCCACTTATATCCGAGAGCAGTTTTGGGAAATGGTAAGGATGGTGTTAATGAAGTGTAAGGGAAATGAAAATATTATTATGCTAGGAGATTTTAATGGAAGGTTAGGGGTGAGGAGGCTTGGTTATGAAAGGATATTGGGAACGTTTGGTGATGAAAGTATAAATGAGAATGGTGAAAGTCACCTCACCGTATGTATGGAAAAGAATCTTTTTGTGACGAACACTTGCTTTCGCCACAAGAGGATTCACATGTATACTTGGGAAAGAGGTGACGATAAAAGCATGATAGATTTTATAATTGTGGATGAAAGATTGAGGGGCGCAGTGGCAGATACAAGGGTTTACCGGGGTTCTAACGTAGGAACGGATCATTATTTGGTTTTATGCCGAATTAATGGTCTATTAAGGCGTTGGCGCCATCGATCATCTGTGTCTAACTGCGTTACAGGGTATTAGAACAGAAAGGTTACAAGATGAAGGTGAGAAAAACAAGTTCAAATGTAGACTGAAAGAAAATATAAGTGGTTTGGATGAATTATGTATGAAGGAGTTAGACTTGGAGAATGTATGGCAAAATGTAAAGAAAGGTTTAGTGGATGCAGCTACCGAAGTATGTGGTGTAAGTAAGAGAAAGAATGGAAGGAAAAATAATACATTATGGTGGGATGATGAGATACGTATGGAAGTTGAAGCAAAGAAGAGAGCATGGCTAGATTTACTAGCAACAAAGGCTGGTAATTCTAGCGGTACGATTGATGTTATTGAAAGAAAAAAGGCAGTCTTTAGACATCTTAATAAGAGAGTAAAAGAAGTAGTCGAAAGAAAAAAGCAAGAAAGAACGGATAAGAATGATAGAAGAATATCGGATAACTTCCAGGCAAATATTAAAATGTTCTGGAAACTTGTTAGAACTGCCAGGGGACATTCGAAACAGCCTATGATGAATATTATAAGAGACGAGAATGGCTATATTCTGAAAGATGAAGTTTTGAGTTTAAAGAGATGGAAGGAATATTTTGAAAGCGTGTTTATGAGTGAGGAGACAACGTGTGTACTAAGTGAAGTAGAAACTCCGAAAGAAGAGGAAAGAGGTAGCGAGACAAGTATAGATGAAATAATGAAAGCAATGAAAAGCATGAAAGCAGGTAAGGCTGCCGGATATGATAGAGTTTCACTCGAAATGCTAAGGGCTGGAGAGGAAGTCGTGGCAGGCCTGCTGCACACCTTGTTTAATTTATGCTGGGAACTGAAGCGGGTACCGGTAGACTGGTGCAAAGCCGTGATAGTCCCAGTATATAAAGGAAAAGGATCGCAGCAGGACTGTAAAAACTACCGTGGCATCAGCCTTCTTAGCGTTGTGGGAAAAATGTTATGCTAAGGTACTGATTGAAAGGGTCATGAAAGAAACTGATGGAAAAATTTGGGATGTGCAAGCGGGATTTAGAAAGGGAATGGGATGTACAGATCAAGTCTTTTCCATGCGCATGATCGCGGAGAAGTTTTTGGCCAAAAACCAAAAGGTTTTTTGTGCGTTCATGGACTTGGAAAAGGCCTATGACAAAGTGGATAGGGATGTGCTATGGCAAACACTGAACTCATTTGGGTTGAGCGCTGGCTTGATACAGGCATTGGAGTCTCTTTATAGGGACTCTAGTGCTTGTGTTAGGATCAACGGGGTCTACTCGGACTGGTTTGACATCCATAAAGGTGTCAGACAGGGCTATGTGGCTTCCCCGTGGCTGTTCAACCTATTTATGGACAGTTGTTTGCAAAATTAAAAGTTGAAGAATGCGGATTAAGAATGGATGAGTTAACCGTCAAATGCCTTTTGTACGCCGATGATCAAGTTATCCTTGCGTCGTCGGCGGCCGAGTTGCAAATGATGGTTACATTAATGAACAGATCATTTAAAGAAAGGGGTATGAAAGTGAATGCAAGTAATACGAAGGTTATGATTTTTGAAAGAGAAGAAAGTAAAACGATTTGTGAAATAATCATAGAAGGGGAGTTGATCGAGCAAGTAGATGAGTTTGTATATTTGGGCTGCGTATTTAGCAGGGATGGGAGATATGATAAGGATATAGAACGACGAGTGAATGCGGGAAATAGAGTAAATGGGGCCCTGCACTCTATTGCGAAGAGTCAAAATGTGTCAAAAAAGGCACGTATGGCATTTCACAATGCTGTTTTGGTCCCTACTTTAACGTATGGTAGTGAAAGTTGGGTGTGGCAGAAGAAGCACGAGAGTAGAATCAACGTAGTAGAAATGCGGTCGTTAAGGAGTATGTTAGGGCTGAATCTGAACGACAGGGTAAGAAATTGTCCCCCCCGAACGGGTTCCCGCCTTGTCGTGGCGGGGGGGGGGGGGCTTAGTAGCCGTGGCTTGGTCTCCCACGGTGAACAAAGAAGAACCCACGTGGCTGGCCCGAGGTGAAGGGCCGGCCTGAGGTGGCCACTCCGAGTGGGCTTGGGGAGCCCACTTCGGATGTGTGCTGGTGGACTGCAGTGAGTGGGGACTCCGCACCCTCTACCGCTGCAGCCGAGGTGGAGTCGCGGAGGAAGAGGAGTGTTGGTATGGCGATGCGCCACTCGCCCTATCCTCCGCGACTCAAACGGGGCCGCACCGTTGATGCGGTGGTGATGGGGCTGCGGGGGGAGAGGATTGTCGGTATTGCTAGGCGCCGCTCTCCCTATCCTCCGCAGCCGAATCTTGGTTGGCGGCGGAGCCATAGACCAGATCCGCCGCTGGGGTCGGGAAGGCTAGTACTTCTAAGTGCTCGTTTTTCCTGGCCCCATGGCCTTCGCGCATCGGACGCGGGAGCGTCTGTTGCGCAGATGTAATTGGAGGCCGTGGAGGAAGGCGTGCCATGTGTTCTGGTTCGCCTTACTTGGGAAGGAGAACGGGGAGGAATATTCCTCTCCCGAGGAGATGCTGTCATGGGGCGGCAGTCGCTGGTGGGGCTGCGGAAGTGTGCGAAAGCGTTCCCGTAGCCATGCCAATATGCGACGAAGGTGGAACACCATGGTGTTTTAGTCGGTGCGAGTCCGACATAACCCGTCCTTGCCCCCGCGAGGCGGGTATGCGTAGGCATTTCCCCATGTTAAAAAAAAATAAAAAAAAGGGTAAGAAATTGTGTAATAAGAGAAGAGTGTGGCTTGCAAGATGATGTTGTGACCAGGATTAAGAAAGGAATGCTTCGGTGATTTGGTCATGTGGAAAGAATGAATGAGGAAAGAGTGACAAATAAAATTTATATTGCAGAAGTGAATGGCAGAGTCGGAAAGGGACGTTCTAGGCGAAAATTTATCGACTAAATTGGCGATTTATTGGTAACGGGCCAAATTAGGAGTACCCTTAACCGACGAGCATCTATGCGTAGGTGTATGGATGTGAAGGAGGCGAGAGAGGTGTGTCAGGATCGTGCCAAATGGAAGTCTGTAGTCTCTGCCTACCCCTCTGGGCGTAGACAGAGAAACCTATAGACTAATGATCGGCGTGGCCTCGAGTGAGAAAGGACGATAACGAATTTTTAGGTTATACAATAATCTTTATAAATTTCAAACACATTTAGATAAATATTTTAATTGTTCTAAGAACTGAACTGAACAGGATTCACCAATCTTAAGCTCACAAAACACTTTTTAGGGTTCAGTAGTCAACTAGGAAACTCTTATAGTTTCGCCATGTCTGTCTGTCCGTCTGTCCGTCCTCGCTTAATCTCTGTGACCAATTTGGTACCAATATGTGTATCAATCACGCCGACAAAGTGGTAAAATAAAAATTGGAAAAAAAATGTTTTATTAGGGTAGCCCCCCTATATGTAAAGTGGGAAGTGATTTTTTTTTAACTTCAACCCTAACGTGTGACATATTGTTGGAAAGGTATTTAAAAATGAATAGGGGTTTACTAAAATCATTTTTGATAATGTCAATAATTTCGGAAATAATCGCTCCAAAAGTAAAAAACAATGTGTCCCCCCCCAATCTAACTTTTGAACCATACGTTTAGAAAATATGAAAAAAATCTGAAAAGTAGAACTTTATAAGGAATTTCTAGGAAAATCATTTTGAACTTGGATGAAAACAACAGTACCCATTACCGGGAGCAGTTGCGGGAGCGCGGAGCGCTGCTGGAGCGCGAACATAATGGACCCACCTTTAAACTCATAAGTGGGAACACTTATTGTGACGGACGGGAAAATACGGAACCCTACACTGAGCGTGGCCCGACACGCTCTTGGCCGGTTTTTTCTCACTTAAACCAACTTGTAAACTCCTTAAATCGCTACGCTTTCAAAGTTCGCCATGTCTAAAAAAACCGGCACGGTGAAAGGGACAAACAATCACACCGCTCTATCTCATTTCTATGCAAGACGTATGCATAAATCTATCTTTTTCGTGTGCGAATGCGAAAGAAGGCGTCAATTTGTCTATAGGTTTCTCTGCCTACGCCTCTGGGTGACAGGCTTGAGAGTTTATGTTTATGTATGTTTATGTTTAATTGTGATCCGTATTCTTTATGCTCCCACTAGGTACTCATCATCACTAAAATGAGAAATCATTCAGTAAAATGGTGATCTTGTGGTTAACGTTGACAGCTCAAAATTTTCAAAAAGATTCATGTAGAGGAAAACATATTCGGCCTTACTCATAAAAATCGACTTCAAATTTGAGAAATACTTCAAGTTGCTTTTTCTCTCTCAAATAAATGAGAATAGAAAGAGATAGGTAATGAGTTAATTGATGCTTAATTTAAGTAAGCGATAGCTAACGATTGGCTGTAAGGCTGAATAAGTATGTAAGCTCATTAACGATACGACGGCGCACTGTTATTCCTGCACATGTAAATTTACAGTTTTTGTAAATTGTTGACATAAATAATACAGATAATTAAATCTTTTAGGTTTTTTGTAACCATCGGCAGAAAACTCTGAAGCCTCGTCATTCGTACGTTTCCACAGATCAGCTCCAAAAAACAGCTCAGAACAGAAGAACAGTTTTGTATTTTCGAGTAATTTATCGGGGTACCTAGAATCTACTAGCAATTAGTGCAGAAAAAGAAAACTAATGTCAGTATTTTGAAACTTTCTGCATCTTACTGCTGCTGTGTTAGAAATTTTGATTGATATCGATAAGTTATGTGGAGGAGTTGTACTCTCAACTATAAGCCTTTTCGGCTTATATCTAGGTGCCGATGTGCTTGTATAGTAACGTTACTATTTATATCATTTCTATCCATGTACACAGAGATTCACACAACCCATACAACTTCAGAAAGCTGTGAGACAAAGTGACATTATATCCTCGAAACTCTTCATCCTTGCATTGGAAGACCTATGAAGCTACTAGACTGGAAAAGATACGCTATTAACATCAACAGCAAATACATCACTCACTTTCAATTTGCCAACCATATACTTACATAACATAAATACTCACGCCTGTCACCCAGAGGGGTAGGCAGAGATTACAGACTTCCATTTGGCACTATCCTGACACACCTCTCTCGCCTCCTCCACATCCATATACCTACACATACATGCTCGTCGGTTAATGGCACTCCTAATTTGGCCCGTTTTCAATATATTGCCAATTTGGTCGATAAATTTTCGCCTAGGACGTCCCTTACCGACTTTGCCGTTCACTTCTGCAACAAATATTTTCTTTGTCACTCTTTCCTCATTCATTCTTTCCACATGACCAAACCACCGAAGCATTCCCTTTTAATCCTGGTCACAACATCATCTTGCAAACCACACTCTTTTCTTATCATACAAATCCTCACCCGGTCATTATGATTCAGCCATAACATGCTCCTTAACGACCGCATTTCTACTGCGTTTATTCTACTCTCGAGGTTCTTCTGCAACACCCAACTTTCACTACCATACGTTAAAGTAGGGACCAACACTGCATTGTGAATTGCCATGTGTTTCATTTTTCGACACATTCTGACTTTTTACAATAGAGTGTAGGACCGCATTTACTCTATTTTCTTATTATTTAAATAATTATGATGACATGGCTTTATATCATTATTATGGCAGAATCACTAGAGGACTTAGCCCTATGCTCAACGGCCCCAAAAATATTTCCCAAGGTTAGATCTTAAGATGAACATGAAATTGTTGGAAACACTACGCTCGAAATAGCTATGTATCAACATCATCAGCTTGCGGCAGTACACTGCTGGTCATAGGCCTCTCACAAGGCGCGCCACTTAGCCCGATCTTCGGCTACACGCATCCAGTTTCTACCAGCCACCTTGAACAGATCGTCGCTCAGTCAGTGTCCACGTTTCGGCACCAAAAGTGGGTACGGGCAAAACGCAATGGTTGAAGACTTTTGTCTTCAGACTTTGTGGTATGGGTGACAAGAAAACTCGGCGGAGCTTTCTAAATGCTGCCCAGCCTAACTGAATTCCCCGATCGGCTTCCTTCTCGTAGTTATTCTTTCCTAATTGCAATTTCTGCCCAAAGTAGGTATATTCTTGGACAACTTCGTGAATTTCAGCATCAACAGTAATTGGCACTTGCATGACGTGATCGTTCAACATAACTTTTGTCTTGATCAGATTCATGCACAGACCAACACGTCGGGTGGGTTCACTCAGTCTATTCAGCATGTCCTGAAGTTCTTGCAGCAATTCTGCCATGACGATGATAGCATCTACGAAACGTAAGTGTGAGATGTACACATCACCGGAAAGTCACCGTTTATGTTAATGCACGCGGTATTTTCAGTCTAGCACCTTAAAAACATCTTCCAGTGCATTCGTAAACAGTTTAGGGAATATAACATCCGCCCGTCTCACTTGGCGATGCAATTGGATTGGTTTTGTTTGACTGTCCTGTATTTGGACGGACATCGTACTGGTGTTGTAAAGGCATCTCAGCAATTCAAAGTCCTGCTAGTTAATTTAGCACCGCTGCAAAGAATCCAGAACAGCCCAAGTTTCAATGGAGTCAAAGGCTTTCTAATATACTTTGTTGTCTTCTGTATTATTTGCCGCACTGTGTGTATATAATATACATTATATTGCCTATATTGCAAAAATCAAGTCGTCGAGTCTTCGCGCGAGTAGATTTGTGATGATCTACGAAAACAACTTATAGACGTGGCTCAAAAGCGAGATTGGTCTATAATTTTTCAGCATAGTCTAGTCACCTTTCTTGTGAAGACTGTGATGTTTCTGCTCCACACCACTGGAGTTCTCCCATCACGTAAGATGCAGTTAAAAACAGGACAGAGCTCTTTTAGCAAGGGTTGACTCCCAGCCTTTAAGAGCTTTGTTGTAACTCCATCTTCTCCAGGGGCTTTTCCATTTATAAGTTGACCGAGGGCAAGCTCAATCTCCCTAAGGCAAATGTCTGGCAGCTCATCGGTATAGTGGCGGGTCAGCGTGGCTCTGGCATCATCGTTCATCCAGCTACAGCACCTTAAAAACGGCAAGTCCCAGGGCGAGGATGGAATTACAGCGGAGCTTCTGAAAGCGGGTGGAAAACCGGTACTTGAAGTCCTTCAGAGGCTCTTTAATTCCGTCCTCCTTGGTGACTACTACGGAGGCGTGCAGCAGAAGTGCGGTGGTCTTGTTCTTCAAGAAAGGTGACAACACCCTCTTGAAGAAATACAGATCGTTATACCTTCTGAGCCGCGTCTACGTGTTGTTTTCGAGAGTCATTACACAGATATACAGACATCACATATATACAGACTCAACGACTTCCAACCTCCCGAACAAGCCGGTTTCCGAAAACGCTTTAGTACTGTTGCGCGCCTAAGTTGACGTCACGTACCCGGCACTAGCGCCATCTAGTGTCGGGGACCAGAGGGAGGAGGGCTTTCCAGAAAATGACATGACTAATCTATTCATCAACAGCGCCATCTAGTATCAAATTGAAAAACTAAGCTTTCTAGAAGCCTCACACTCGAACTTTCTGCGTCTAGTCGGTCGGCGCCCGTATCTACGGGAATATTCTGGATGTTTCGGCGTCAAAGTGTATTTAAACCCGCTGCATGCCGCGATCGGGGCAGTATTGAATTTAGCGAGACAAGCGAAGCTTCAGAGCGAAATAAAGTGAATCAGTGTGATTAAATATTAGTGTCTTTTAAGTTTTAATTGGTGTTCGGTGACTAAAGTGTTAATTTTGGTAATTCAATCGGCAGTTTTTATTGTCACGAACCCTAAGTTCGTAACAATTGGTGTCAGAAGTGGGATCAAATCATGCTGATTTTACCTAAGGAGGAAACGGAGGGTGTCCGTATCCGTACCCGAAGTCAACGCCAGCAGGAGACGGACCAGAGATTTGGTGGTGCAACGCCGCAGACGTCGGGGGGCCAACTGCCAACCACGGAGGCTGGCCCGTCAGCAGCTCCTACACCTGCAGCACCTGACTTAGGTGCTCTCATGATGATGTTGCAGGAACAGGCCCGCCAGCAGGCGGAACTGGCACGCCGATTGGAAGAGCAGCTGCGGGGCGGACAGGAGGAACAAGCCCGTTGGTTGAAAAAGCAGTAGGAGGAACAGGCCCGCCGACAGGAGGAACAGGTCCGTCGTTTGGAAGAGCAGCTGCGGGCCGGACAAGAGGAGCAGACCCGTCGGTTGGAAGAGCAGATGCTCCTCATGATGGACCTTCACGCTACCTTCGGGAAGGAGATAAACGAGGTGAAGGATAGGGTTGCTCAGCATGACAACCGCCTGTCGGAAGCTGAAACCCGAATCGAGAAAGCTGAAACCCGAATCGACCAAGTGAACAATCGGGTTGACAACGTAATGGCTGACATGAAGAAAACGCTGGACGACCTCAAACTGGGGGATGGAATTACAGCTCCCGTAGTAGCTACAACACCTTCGCTACGTGGGTTGCCAAAATGCCTTGCAAAATGCCACCGTTCGACGGGACTTCTTCGTGGTCAGCCTACAAAATCCAGTTCGAGGCTGTTATGAAGGCAAACGGCTGTAATAAAAGTCAGGCCATGACTGCTCTCACACTAGGCCTGCGCGACCAGGCCCTAACAGTTCTGGAAGCTCGGTGAGGAAGTGACTTTGAAGAATTTGACTTATGAGCAACTCCTTGAGGCATTGGAGGCGAGATATGGCGACGCTCACCTGGAACACGTCTTTCGTGCGCAGCTTAAAGATCGCGTGCGGCGCATCAACGAAAACCTGCAACAGCGGGCTCTAAAGATGGAGAAGCTGGTGCGAAAGGCATACCGGTCTGTACCTGCGCTCATTGAAGGGAACCTGGTGCAGACATTTATCGACTGGCCTGTTGGTCTAGTGGTTAGTGACCCTGACTGCTATGCCGGAGGTCGTGGGTTCGATTTCCACCCAGGACAAATGTTTGTGTGATGAGCACGATCATTTGTTGTGTGTCTGGCTGTAATTTATCTATAATATTTATGTATTTAGAAATATATAAGTATGTGTATCAGTTGTCTCTAGTACCCATAACACAAGCTCTGCTTAGCTTGGGACTAGATGGCGTTGTGTGATAGTTGTGGAATATTATTTTTATTATTATTATCGACGGCATCCGCGACCTGGAAGTCAGAGCTGCTGTGAGGCTCGGGCACCACGTGACACTCAAGGACGCCTTGGCCCATGCACTGGAGGTTGAAGCCGTGCGGCAGGATCATCGGTCCCATCGCGTCAGGGAGGTTGCAGCAGCTACAGTTCGCGACCGCAATAATGGATACAACCCTAGGTGCTATGGCTGTGGGGAAAGGGTCCATCTTCGATCCAGCTGCCCTAAGCGAACCGTAGAAAGGGAAGTTGATCGATCTCGAGAGGGTAGTGCAGCTAACGGCACCGCCTGGCGGCGGCAGGATCATCGTTCCCCTCACGTTAGGGAGATTGCAGCAGTTACGGATTGCGACCACAATAAAAATTACAGCCCAAGGGGCTACGGCTGTGGGGAAAGGGGCCATCTTCGATCCAGCTGCCCTAAGCGAACCCTAGAAAGGGAAGGTGAACGATCTCAGAAGGGAAGTGCGGCTAACATCACCGCCCAGCAGCAGCAGGAATACGACTTTACTATCAGACATCGCAGTGGAAAATCTCATCGCAATGCAGATGCATTGTCAAGAGGACCTTGTCCTGAAGATTGCAAACATTGTACTCGGCAAGAGAGTAAGGAAGTGGTATCCGTGAGGATGCTCAGGACAGACCACCTCAGCAACGAGTGGAAGGACAGCCTACGACATGCACAGCAGGAAGATCCGGACATCAAGCCGATTCTGGAATGGATGAAGGCCCGTGCTACCAAGCCTAAGTGGAGCGACGTCTCAGCGATGAGTTCGACCACTAGAAGCTATTGGGCCCAATGGGACAGCTTGCTGATTCAGGATGGAGTTCTGTGCCGTAAATGGGACAATGGTCGAGGAAACAGCTGTCGTTTGCAAATGGTTGTCCCTAAAGCTAAAGTGCCGAATGTTCTACAGCTGCACCATAATGGTTGTTCAGGAATCCATCTGGGAGTTAAACGAACTCTACTGAAGATCCGAGAACAGTTTTACTGGGTCCATTATCGTGACGATGTCGAGGATTGGTGTCGCACATGTACAAGTTGTGCGGCTGTGAGGGGACCTCAGACACGTAGTAGAGGAGCATCGAAATTGTACAATGTTGGTGCACCATGGGATAGGACAGCCCTTGACATTGCGGAGCCGTTACAGAAAGGCGCAAGAGGGACTCCTAAGATCGTCCATGTGGATCGCCTGGCGCGTTATTATGGGGCCGATAATGGTCGGGACGAGCATGTCTTAGGAAGGGGCAGTGTTGCGCGCCTAAATTGACGTCATGTACCCGTCACTAGCGCCATCTAGTGTCGGGGACCAGAGCGAGGAGGGCTTTCCAGAAAATAACATGACTAATCTTTTAACCAGCAGCGCCATCTAGTATCGAATTGAAGAACTAAGCTTTCTAGAAACTTCACACTCGAACTTTCAGCGTCTGGTCGGTCGGCGCCCTTATCTACGGGAATATTCTGGATATTTCGGCGTAAAAGTGTATTTAAACCCGCTGCATGCCGCGATCGGGGCAGTATTGAATTTAGCGAGACAAGCGAAGCTTCGGAGCGAAATAAAGTGAATCAGTGTAATTAATTATTAGTGTCTTTTAAGTTTTAATTGGTGTTCCGCCATTAAAGTGTTAATTTTCGTAATTCAATCGGCAGTTTTTATTGTCACGAACACTAAGCTCGTAACAGTACCATAGACCACATACATACCCTTCGCAAAATTGTGCTGAAGTCCGAAGAGTACAATCTGCCACTTTGCCTGGCGTATGTGGACTATGAGAAAGCCTTTGATTCCGTCAAAATTTGGGCGGTGCTACAGTCTCTTCAGCGATGCCAAGTGGACCGTCGGTATATCGAAGTGCTGAAGTGTTTGTACAGTAGGGCTACGATGGCTATCCGAGTACAGAACCAGAGTACGAAACCTATCCAACTGCAGAGAGGTGTAAGACAAGGTGACGTTATTTCCCCGAAACTCTGCACCGCTGCATTGGAAGACGTTTTCAAGCTACTGGGCTGGAAAGGATACGGTAGTAACATCAATGGCGAGTACATCACTCACCTTCGATTTGGCGACGATATAGTCCTTATGGCAGAATTGCTGGAGGACTTAAGCACTATGCTCAATGACCTCAATAGTGCCTCCCAACGGATAGCTTTTAAGATGAACATGGACAAAACAAAGATCATGTTTAATGTCCATGTCACACCTATGCCGGTAGTTGTTGGGCCTAAGCTCGAAGTTGTTAACGAGTACGTTTACCTGGGATAAATAGTCCGACTAGGTAAGTCCAACTTCAACCGAGAGGTCAATCGACGGATTCAACTCGGCTGGGCAGCGTTCGGGAAATTACGACACATCTTCTCGTCAGGTATACCTCAAAACCTGAAAACTAAGTTGTACAATCAGTGCGTGTTGCCAGTGATGACATGTGGAACTGAGACGTGGTCCTTCACTGCCGGCCGTATGAGGATGCTCGAAGTCGCTCAGCGAGCTATGGAGAGGGCTATGCTCGAAGTTTCTCTGCGTGACAGACTTAGAAATGAGGATATCCGCAGTATAACCAGAGTGACCGACATAGCCCAACGGATTAGTAAGCTGAAGTGGCAATGGGCCAGCCATATAGCTCGAAGAACCGACAACCGTTGGGGAAAAAAGGTTCTCGAGTGGCAACCTCGTACATGGCATGGCCTCGTACGTTTGTGGCATTACTTGGGGGAGGCCTATGTTCAGCAGTGGACTTGTAAAGGGATGTAATGACGATGATGATACAGCATGCAAATTCAGCACGTAACGAGACTGTCACATGCATGCTTTTTTCAGTTTTATACGTATTCTTATGATTACAGAATACAGATGGTACGTTACATCATTTCAGAAATTTATTTAACCAATATTTAGTTGATATGATGGCCAAGATGATAGCTGAACAATCTAATTTTATTCGCAGAAACCAAACTAAACTAAGAGCTGAAAACTACATCCATCTAAGAGATACTGTAAATCAAGATCAGAACGTGAATGCGCAAAATATTGGCCAATACATAATATCACCCACAACATTCACAGGTTCTCCCAGATATATACACGAAAAGACGCAATATGCAATGACATACGTCCAAAACTTTGGTAGACCTGATTTGTTTATAACATTCGCGTGTAATCCCGAATAGCCTAAAAATTAAAAGGGAATTATTCCCCGGGCAAAGATCAAACGATATGCATGACATTGTGGCACGTGTCGTGTCTTTAATTTAAAGGTAAAAAAAGTTAAGAAGCTTTTAACAAAAACCGCCATTTTCTGTACTACAAAGGCTTTTTAACATTGAATGACAGAAAAGGGGATTACCTTATGTGCACATTCCGTTATGGCTTGGAACCAAAATAAAACCGGCCGAAATTGATAATATCAGTTGAGCTTCCAGATCCACAGCGGGATCCCTTATTATTTGATATCCTGGTTAAAAATATGATTCATGGCCCATGTGAGAAACATAAAAATAGAAGACAAAATTTATGTTTTAAGTGAAAAGATATTAGGGGACTGGCCTGCCTACTAAACCGCAGAGAAACAACGAAAACGATTCTGTAAGGATAACATTCATTGACTTATATATTACTAGCGTAAGGACCGGGCCGACCGAACAACTAAAACGGACCAGTGCGTTAGACCTAAAATTACAGTTTAGGGCCAACGCGAATCTGTCGACAGTTTTGCCTGTCATAAATATGTCTAGTTGCGTGGTAAAAGAATGCAAAAATTACTATACAACGGTTATAAAAAAACGTGGGATATCGTATCATTTTTAAATAACATTACTTATTAATTATTTTACACTGAAATTATTATATAAACGAATGTTTAGTTTTATTTTACCGTTAGTTTAGTTACGTTACCAAGATAAGGCCAGGGTTGGATTCAGACCCTCAAAATATTGTACATGGAAATTAAAATTATAGGTACTATTTAAAAAATATTATATCACGTTTGACGTCTCATGTTTCTTTTTTCCCATGTGCTGGGATTTTGGCGTCGCGCGTCTAGTTTATCTATACGTTTCGATTTTTGACGGTTTTATTTTTCTGTTTATTTTTTGTCTAAAGAACTTAGTGTAAGTTAAATTTTGAATATGGGTACCTAATATATTTTATATTAACTAAGGGTAAAACGAAAAGAGTACAAAAGAAACCATATCTGCTTAGTTGAATCTGAAAATCTGTTTTATAAAATATTTTGAAATTCTGTTTTCAAACCGATTGCTTCTGGAGCATAGAGTTTTTTATCGTGATAGCCCCTCATCATAGTTGTATCAAGGATGCAACATAAATGCGATCGAGCATTGATTGACCAGAAAGATAGCTAATTCTAATTTTATTAAAAAAACGCGGTACTCATGCACCTAGTTCTTCAGACTTCTTCAAGATGTCTGTCTCATAACGAACGACGAATGTACGATGAGGCACTGCTCACATATAGAAGCTGTAGACAACCTAAAAGAACTTAAAAGACCTAAAATGAAATTATGGGAGGAGTCTCTTTCGTTTTAGCCGGTGACTCGTCAAACTCTTCCTGGTGTGTCGAATGGAACACGTGCAAATATACTTAAAGTCTGCTTAAAGGCGTGTCCTTAATGGAGATCTGTACAATCAATCACTTTAAGAACAAACACGAGAGCACATAATGATAATTTGTGTTCCGCGAGTTTTCTATTACAAGTAGGTGATGGAAAAATACCTGAAAAAGATATATTATTATTATAGCCTTATTAAAATATAAATAGGTTACGAAAGTCTATCCCAAGTCAAGAATTGAGCATATTTCTCAAAAAGATTACACATGGATGTGCGAGAGGGTAATAGTATCGCCACGAAATTCTTCTGTTGATCATATCAATTAACAAATATTAGAAAAAATACCAGTAATCAAGAATATATATAAATCCGTTGATACCGTATTAGATATAAATGACGCAGTGCATTACTCACAGCAATTCCTTAATTCACTTATCCCTTCAGGAATTCCCCCTCATACCCTAAAAATGAAAACCAGTATTCCAATAACTTTATTGCGAAAACCGGAATCCGCCTAATCTGTGCAATGGAACTAGACTTCAAGTAAAATCACTACGTAATAATGTGATTGAGAGCATTATTCTTACAGGACCAGCGGCAGGTCAATTGGCCCATATTCCCAAAATCCCTATAGATTTACCTTTCCAATTTAAGCGAATACAGTTTCCAATAAGTTTCTTTCGCTATCACCATCAACAAATCCCAAGGCCAAACATACAAACATATTGGTTTTAACGTAATAAAAGTATGCTTTACTCACAGACAATTATATATTGGTCTCTCTAGGTCAGGAAATGCGGAGCATCAATTTATATTAAAGGCGCAGAAAAATGGAAGCAATGATGTGGTATATAAAGACATTTTAAAATAAATTATACATACTAAGCTAGTATAATCTAGAGCAGTGGAAGCTCAGATGGTTAACACTGTAAATATACAACAGAATGCTAGTAACCTGGGTTCAATCCCCGCCGGCACCAATGAAATTGTTAATTGCAATTTAAGCGTTGATTTACCACGTGCTCTGCGGTGAAGGAAAACATCGTGAGGAAACCTGCATGTCTGAGGAATAACAAAAAAAAATTTTTGTTATTCCTCAGACCTCCAATGCATGTTGGCGAACTTCAAATGAAGTTCGCCAACATGCATTGGGGCAGTGCGACGGACACTTCCTTGCCCTAAAACCCTCTCAGAAATGAGGGCAGGCCTGTGCCCAGCAGTGGGACGATATAGGCTGTAACTCTACTTTACTTTCCTTTTTACTAAGCTAAATCTGAAATATATTATACCTATTTAAGTAATTGTTCAACCCGGGCAAAGCCGGGCAGGCGGCTAGTTCTAAATAAAACTTAATTGAAGCCTCTCGGTTTAAACTTCTATAAATGAGAACAATCTGTATGAAATGTATTATTTACCCATAATACCCAAAAAGGCCTAAAGAAAACAAAACAGTACAAATATTTGGGTTTGATTAAATTAACTAAATATTTTTAGCAATAAAAGGTTTTATTGTCACAAACTAAACACCAAAATGTGCTCTTCCTAAACATTAAGATTACAATTTTGCTTAGATTAATACTTAGTGCATTCTATAAAGTTACAAATATTTTAACTAATAGTTCAAAGATAATTCTTACAGTTCTTGAAGTGCATATCTTATATGCTTATCACCTCAATTTACTGCCACTAGGTATACCATAATCAAAAACAATGAAATCTTATTTCATAATATTCAATATAAAGTAAATAACCTGAGTTTTGATATACATGTTCAAGTCATGGTTTAAAGCATAAGGATATAAACAACCATTAGATATAAGTAATTCAGAGGATAAAATACAATATAAACAAAATTAAAGACTACAGTTGTATGAATAAAATAATTCAATTGTCTTTTTTATTTAGTCAGGTTATAATTTATTTGATGAATAACTTTCATCAGAGAATAAAAAAATCAGTCCCAAAATTCATAGATTCAAACTTAAATATAGTTGAGTAGAAAGTAACCAAAATAAGATCTTAGAGTTTATTATACATTAAATACGCAAAAAAAAATTATACACATGGACAAAGGTTATTTCCAACTGTAGAAGCCAGGACAGGTTTGCCAATGATCATTCCTCCCACATCCCCTAACGGCATCCTCCAGTTGTACTGATAGAAAGTTCTGTGTTAGTTACAATACATACATATATCACAAATGAGGGTGTGAAAATTGTATGAAACATAATTAAATTCTACAAGCACATTCTGAAGGTGCCCTTGCAGGTTTCTTCGGTGCAGTCAATCTTTTAGCTGTGCCAGTTCCATATTGAATACCAGAACCTATCCTCTCTGGATCTAATTCACCTGTTTCGATCTTTGCAAGAATAGTTTTTGAGCACTTTAAAAATGCCTCTTCAACATTTTCTCCTGTTTTAGCACTAGTCTCAAGGAACATCAATTCTGAAACGAACAGAAATGTATAAACCTACAATATAATTAAGTAAACAAAACAAACAGCTTTAAAACATCTTACCATTTTCCTGAGCAAACTGACTAGCTTCGGTGAATGTCACTTCTCGAGATTCTTCTATATCTTTTTTGTTACCAACCAGTAATATCACTATGTTAGGACTAGCTAAAGTCCTTGCATCTCTTAACCAATTGGATAGAGCATTAAAAGAGTCCCTAGATGTTATATCATACACTAATAATGCACCTGCTGCTCCTCTGTAATATGATCGTGTTACTGAGCGGAACCTCTCCTGTCCAGCTGTATCCCATATTTGTAACTTTGTCGATTTACCGCCTATATTCACTATCTTAGAACCAAACTCAACACCGATAGTGTGGCACCTATCTTCTTTGACTAAAACGAAATACCGATTTATTTAGATAATGTTTTAATTTCAATATACTTTATACATATACAGTAATAACCTTATAACATATTATTACACTTATAAGGCTTATTTTATACTGGATTTCATGTAGGTACTCACATTTGTTACCAATAAAGTTATTAAGTAGGCTTGATTTTCCTGTACCAGCACTTCCGATCACTAAAAACTTAAATAAATATTCTGAAACAAAGTGAAAAAGTATTGCTTTTTAAGGCGTATTTCCAGGTGGAATAATAATTTATTCCAACTAAAAATACGCTATAGGGTATCACAAAACTGTAATGTGTACCGTATGTTTCGGACATGATTATCCTTTTCTAAACTTCATTAAACCACCGTTTTCACGAATAAATAGTCAAATATTGCTTAGCAAAATTTAGCTCTAACGATTCTGAAAATCTAAACTGCTACAAACAAGAAAGTATTTCAAATTGTTATTTTATTTCGTGTTTAGCTGTGTTTAGCTTTATTATAGTGGTATGAAAACATCACAGAGTACATTATATAGAAAACATCATAGTAGGGGTAGGCATGCATGTCGATCTTAAATAGATTAATTGAAAAATCGGTTATCTCGAGTAACAATATCGACTTTTCAGGTCGATTTGGAACACTATATCGATCCAGTGTATCGATTCAAAAACCTCTTGAATCAAACTGAATCAAGAAGTAACGATAAAGTTCTGAACTGGCTACGGTATCTTAATTTTTAAATTTTTTTGCTGTTGTCAGACGCAAAAATAACCAGTCGTACTTGGTTGATAATTTGAACGCAACAAATAAATATTTATAAACGTATCCAAAGATGTCGTTACTTACGTTTTTTTATAGAAGGGTGACAAACGAGCACAATCCATCAGATGGTAAGTAGGTGTTGTGGCTCATAGACATCTACATTTATCCTCGATAATCAATAAGCGTATGCGTTGTCACTTCTGAGGACGCTACCACGTATAATATATATTAGTTGGTCCTTCCTATTCAAAAATTAATTGCCCCTTCAGGCCATGCTTTGGAATTTTCGGTAATTTCAATATCATACATACATACATAAACACTCACGCCTGTCACCCAGAGGGGTAGGCAGAGACTACGGACTTCCATTTGGCACGATCCTGACATACCTCTTTCGCCTCCTTTACATCCATATATCTACGCATACATGCTCGTCGGTTAAGGGTACTTCTAACGTGGCCCGTTTTCAAAATATCGCCAATTTGGTCGATAAACTTTTTTCTAGGGCGTCCCTTCCCGACTCGGCCGTTCACATCTGCCATATAAATTTGCTTTGTCACTCTTTCCTCATTCATTCTTTCTACGTGACCAAACCACCGAAGCATTCATTTCTTAATCCTGGTCACAATATCATCTTGCATACCACATTTATCTCTTATCATGCAATTTCTCCAGACGGCCCCCAGTCCCCGGCGGCCCCGCTATTCCTGGCTACGGTGGCGACCATGGTAACGGCGGGGCAGGGGGTGCTAAGAATCTCCGGTGGAGGTTCGGTTGCCACCTACGACGACTCGACCTGGCAACATATAACGCACGCACCCTGAGGACTGACGAGAAGATACTGGAGCTGGAAGAAGAGGTAGACAAGTTGCGCTGGCATATTATTGGATTATCCGAGGTCCGAAGAGAGGGGGAGGACACGGCAATCCTCGAGTCCGGCAACTTGTTCTATCACCGGGAGGGCGACCATCTGTCCCAAGGAGGTGTCGGATTTATCGTCCACAAGTCTCTCGTCAACAACGTTGTAAAGATTGGGAGTGTGTCGACGAGGGTCGCGTACCTGATACTCAGAATCACCAAACGGTATTCGCTGAAGGTCATTCAGGTTTACGCACCAACCTCGGCACACCCCGATGAGGAGGTGGAGGAAATGTATGAGGATATTTCCAGAGCCATACATTCCTCCAAAACTCACTACACGGTGTTGATGGGAGACTTCAACGCAAAACTAGGCACAAGAGAAAGCGGTGAGCTGAAGGTAGGGAAATTTGGAGTAGGGCAACGGAACCGAAGGGGCCAGCAGCTGGCCGACTTTATGGAGAAAGAGGGACTCTTTATGATGAACTCTTTCTTCCAGAAGCGGCCCCACAGGAAGTGGACCTGGTCGAGCCCCGACGGTTCGACAAAAAATGAGATTGACTTCATTATGACGACCAGACGCCAACTGTTCAGTGATGTCTCAGTGATCGCAAGGGTGAAAACTGGCAGCGATCACCGAATGGTTAGAGGCACACTGAACCTAAACGTTAAGTTGGAGAGGTCTCGTCTAATGAAGTCAACGCTCCGTCCCCCTCGTGCTCTAATCCAGAATCCCGAAACCTTTCAGCTCGAGTTACGTAACCGCTTCCAGTGCCTAGAAGATTGCAATGCAGTGGACGATATGAACGACAAGCTCGTGGAAACTGTCCATGCGGTCGGAGCTAAGTTCTGCAAGACCCGCCGCAGAAGAACACAAAAACTCTCCGATCACACTCTTAATCTCATGGCTGTTAGACGGGAGATGAGGCTGCAATCGTCAACAGATTTGACAGCATACAGGCAACTGAACAGACAGATCTCCAAATGCATGCGGCGAGACTTACGCAACTTTAATACTTCTCGTATTAAAGAAGCGATCGAGCGGAACCAGGGCTCCAAAGTCTTTGCCAGAGATCTGTCTGCCAGAAAGAGCCAACTGTCAAAGCTGAAGACTGAGTGTGGCAACATCGTTTCCGGGACACCTGAGATTTTGAGTGAGATTGAGAGGTTCTATGGGCAGCTGTACACATCATCGTTGGAGCCACACGCAAGTGTGAGTAACGATCCAAGAGCAAGTCTTATCCGACACTATTCCGATGATATCCCGGACGTCAGTCTAAGCGAGATTAGAATGGCTCTCCAGCACCTTAAAAACGGCAGGGCCCCAGGCGAGGATGGAATTACAGCGGAGCTTCTGAAAGCGGGTGGAACACCGGTACTTGTAGTCCTTCAGAAGCTCTTCAATTCCGTCCTCCATGGTGGCACTACTCCAGAGGCGTGGAGCAGAAGTGCGGTGGTCTTGTTCTTTAAGAAAGGCGACAACGCTCTCTTAAAGAACTACAGACCGATTTCCCTTCTGAGCCGCGTCTACGTGCTGTTTTCGAGAGTCATTACGAATCGTCTCGCACGCAGACTTGACGACTTCCAGCCTCCCGAACAAGCCGGTTTCCGAAAAGGCTTCAGTACCATAGACCACATACATACCCTGCGGCAGATTGTACAGAAGACTGAAGAGTACAATCTGCCACTTGGCCTGGCGTATGTGGACTATGAGAAAGCCTTTGATTCCGTCGAAATTTGGGCGGTGCTACAGTCCCTTCAGCGGTGCCAAGTTGACTGTCGGTATATCGAAGTGCTGAAGTGTTTGTACAGTAGGGCTACGATGGCTATCCGAGTACAGAACCAGAGCTCGAAACCTATCCAACTGCAGAGAGGTGTAAGACAGGGTGACGTTATATCCCCGAAACTCTTCACCGCTGCATTGGAAGACGTTTTCAAGCTACTGGACTGGAAAGGATACGGTATTGACATCAATGGCGAGTACATCACTCACCTTCGATTTGCCGACGATATAGTCCTTATGGCAGAATCGCTGGAGGACTTAAGCACTATGCTCAATGACCTCAATAGTGCCTCCCAACGGATAGGTCTTAAGATGAACATGGACAAAACAAAGATCATGTTCAATGTCCATGTCACACCTATGCCGGTAGTTGTTGGGAGCACTATGCTCGAAGTTGTTGACGAGTACGTTTACCTGGGACAAATAGTCCGACTAGGTAAGTCCAACTTCGACCGAGAGGTCAATCGACGGATTCAACTCGGCTGGGCAGCGTTCGGGAAATTACGACATATCTTTTCGTCAGGTATACCTCAATCTCTAAAAACTAGATTGTACAACCAGTGCGTGTTGCCAGTGATGACTTATGGATCTGAGACGTGGTCCTTCACTGCTGGCCGTATGAGGACGCTTAAGGTCGCTCAGCGAGCTATGGAGAGGGCTATGCTCGGAGTTTCTCTGCGTGATAGACTCAGAAATGAGGATATCCGCAGTAAAACCAGAGTGACCGACATAGCCCAACGGATTAGTAAGCTGAAGTGGCAATGGGCCGGCCATATAGCTCGAAGAACCGATAACCGATGGGGAAGAAAGGTTCTCGAGTGGCAGCCTCGTACCGGTAGGCGTAGTGTAGGGCGACCCCCCACTAGATGGAGTGACGACCTGGTAAGACATGCAGGAAGTCGATGGATGCAGGTGGCTCAGGACCGTGCTTTGTGGCATTACTTGGGGGAGGCCTATGTTCAGCAGTGGACTTGTGAAAGGCTGTAATGATGATGATGATGCAATTTCTCACCCTGTCATTCAGGTTCAACCCTAGCATATTCCTTAAAGACCGCATTTCTACAGCATTTATTCTACTTTCGTGCTTCTTCTGCCACATCCAGCTTTCACTACCATACATTAAAGTAGGTACTAACACAGCATTATGAATTACCATACGTGCCTGTTTTGACACATTCTGGTTCTTCATAATAGAGTGTAGTGCCCCATTCACTCTATTCCCTGCATTTACTCGTCGTTCTATATCCCTATCATATCTACCATCCCTGCTAAATACACATCCCAAATACACAAACTCATCCACTTGCTCAATTAACTCTCCTTCTATTCTTATTTCACATACCGTTTTGCTTTCTTCTCTTTCAAAAACCATCACTTTCGTCTTACTTGCGTTCACTTTCATTCCCCTTTCTTTTAATTTCCAGTTCATTAATGTAACCATCATTTTTTTATTTCAATATCAAGGAGTTTAAAATTCCACTTATTATAACGTTTTGAGCTCGAATAGCTGGAAAACTACGTTTTTTTCCTTTAAAAATAGAATATTTCACTTCAAAATAGAATATTTCACGAACCAATCAACCGATGTTGGTGTGATTTAAATTTTCTAGTTTGACATAACATTAACATTTTAACATTTCAATTCTTTAGTTTAACAAAAAAATCTTATTTAAAAACTTATTTAACGGAAAATTTTCAAGTTATTTTGAAAAAATGAATTTTCAAAATTTCTTTCGTCAACAATATCTCTCGAACAAATTAACCGATTTTAATGCAGTTCACAGCAATTGATGTCGTTTTTGAGTAGAAAAGCTCATTAGATCACAGTGTTGATCAAAACAAGGATGTCAAAGTAATTTCAAGAAAACTACTTTTTGAAAATTAAAAATACACGAATTTTTGAGGTTTTTCTCAGAATCAACCGAAATGATTCGGTCTAAATTCATAGAAATCGTTCAGCAAGGCTCTTTCAGATGCCGAAAACCACTTTTCGATTGGACACTCCGTTACAAAGTTATGAGAAGTTTACATGTTATACATACATTTACACACATTCGTGCATACGTACAGACATATGGACATCATCGCAAAAATG
Source organism: Parnassius smintheus behrii (assembly GCA_036936625.1). Taxonomy (NCBI): domain Eukaryota; kingdom Metazoa; phylum Arthropoda; class Insecta; order Lepidoptera; family Papilionidae; genus Parnassius; species Parnassius smintheus. The sequence continues at coordinate 27,243,966 of JAUPFT010000015.1, read as the reverse complement.
GTAAGAATAGCTTACTAGGACCTCGAAACGTCGAGATCTGATGAGAACTCGATTTACAAAAACCGGGTAAAAAAAACTTCCCTATTTTTTGAAATTCACAGATAGTCGGAAGTTAAAAAGTTGTCACATGTCATTGGGTGCGTTTGGCAGAAAAAAGCGCTAGCAAGCGCTGTCAAATCGTAAGTAGCTATTTTCCTCTAGGACACGATGTTAGTTTTAACCGGGGAACCTAACCTAATTTAGATATGTGTTTGTGAAGTATTCTTATTAAAAACTTACCAATCATGAATTTTTAATAACATGTATATGTCATTATATTACTTAAAACTAATATTGCACAAAACAACTTATAAACTCTACTTCAAAACAAACAAATTAAATAAGCAAAATGGCGGATTGTGTCAGCGCTACTGAAGTAGCAATCGTGTCCTGGCCGAAAACTATTTTAGCGCTAGTAAGCGCTTGCTAGCGCTTTTTTCTGCCAAACGCACCCATTGTCGTGATGCATGTCGACTCACTTGAAATAAAATCAATCGTGGAGATCGATTTTATTTCAAGTGAGTCGACATGCCTACATCATAGATAAATAAATATGTAGCAAGCAAATAATACAGATTACTATAAACTCAGTGCTGTCAACTCCAAAAAATTTCAGGTTACTTAACCTGAAATTTTTTGGAGTTGACAGCACTCAACTAACTAAGACTAACTTAACTTAACTAAGGTGATTTTAGGGGTTTTTGACTTCAAAAACCCCTAAAATCACCTTATTTACTTGGAAATCCCCTAAAATAAGTACAATGCTGTAATATTCTTTATATATAAATTATTTAATATTTCAAAAATCATTTTGTTTTCTTCAGATGATTCCGATATTTTAAAATCATAGGTACATTTGGATATTAGACCAAAAGCATTATCAAAAATTATAGACCTATATCAAAACTAAGTCTATTTACAAAAATCTTAAAGAAGATGTTGGTATATAAACAATTATTCGCCTCATTAAGATATACATATAGTGAATATCGACATGGTTTTTTAAAGAGGCGTTCTACCACATCGAATCTTACTCTATAGTATGGAGTTTAGAAGTAAGGAGTACCAACACCCATAGTAGAATAGTTGAAAAAGTGGTCATCTGTAAGCAGTAAATAACAGTTCAAAAACTCTCCACAACAGCGCTGGTGTAGCTACTGGGATGAAGCATTTTGAACACATGAAGCAGTTGTCGACGGTTTAAGTGTGCTGCTAAACTGCTCAGTAGCTCTAAAATCTAAAATGATTTTATTTACTAAATATAACCTCAAAGAAGTCGTCTATCCCACTAATATTTTTCGGCACGTTCTTTAAAATTTAGCCCGTAGCTATAGTGCGCCACCTTTATTTAACGGTTTTCTATGGACACTTTTTAATACACAGTCTGTAATCCTTACTTCTACACACCATACTCTATAGTCAACCAAATCTAATCTAAGAACGTAGACAGAGAAACCTATAGACTAATGATCGGCGTGGCCTCGGGTGAGAAAGGACGATAACGAATTTTTAGGTTATACAATAATCTTTATGACTTTTAAACACATTTAGATAAAAATTTTAATTATTCTAAGAACTGAACTGAACAAGATTCACCAATCTTAAGCTCACAAAACACTTTTTTTCTCACTTAATCCAACTTGTAAGCTCCTTAAATTGCTACGCTGTCAAAGTTGTTTAGCAAAGTGTAGAGTTTGCTAAACAAAAAACCGGCACGGAGAAAGGGACAAACAATCACACCGCTCTGTATCATTTCTATGCAAGACGTATGCATAAATCTATCTTTTTCGTGTGCGAATGCGAAAGAAGGTGTCAATTTGTCAATAGGTTTCTCTGTCTACGTCTAGGAAATACATTTTGACAGCTGTCAGACTTATTGCACCAGGCTTGCCAATCAAAACATGGGAACGTACAATATTCGATTCTTAAAAAAATAGAGTTGGTAATCATTTACAGTTTGGTTTGAATAATACCAGAATAAATCAAAAACGGATAATTTAAAACACAATACTTATCAGTGTCCACGTATTTGTTATTACTGCTTATTTCTAGAGGCACAGTTATAAAAAATTAGGATTAAAACTAGATTAAAAATTAATTTATTCAATCACTTTCAGTACAACTAGTTGAGCTGTCGTTGTTAAAATTAATTATTATTTGTTTTTCAATAATGCAGACAAAGTTAATGTCTCTATCAAAGTCATCCATAATAATTTTTTTGTTTTTGTCTGCCACTTTCGCCCAATGATCCTTTGAGACATGGGCACATCCTTCAACGAATATAGAAGAAACAGTCCAAAAAGTTAAAGCCGAGTCACAAAATAAGAAGACAAACACAAAATCACAAAATTACGCACAGTAAGCTCCCGAAATGGCGTTAAGTAACCTATGTACTTGTAGGTGATATACGAAGTATTAGAAAGTAAGCCAGTATTAAATAAACACTCGAATTGAACAAACGTGTTGCTCTTTCAATCTATTATAAATAACATAATTCATGGCGACCCATACCAAGCGCGCGTATCCGGGTGCAGGCTAAAGGTGCGGACTTTGCACATTCCTGTGTGCCTCGGCAGTGAATGCGACTACGTAATAATAATGAATAAGAATATAATTATTAACTTTGTGACTGTGTATGCGCGTGTTCATGCCAAAAAACAAAATGGGGAGTAGTAATTCGAGAAATGAAGAACATGAAACGACGATTGCCCAAACTGGAGGAACCAATACTGTGGAAATAGAAGAAAAGGATTATCATATAAAGATTAACAATATATTGATCACAACATTTTTAATTTTGGCATCAATCGTCCTGGTTGTTATCATATTTTTGAAGCTGAAAGAAAAATATAAGAAATGGGTAGAAAAGAAAATTAATGCGGAATTTTTAAGAAGAATGCGCACTAGACTGTCTAACAGACGTGAACCGCGTAATGAAGAAGATGTATAAATTTGTGTTGCCTTACTTTCTCCGAGTGCCTCTACACCGTATATCTACGTAACCGGCCTACCCCTGTACTGAACTCTGGACATAAGTGAGCGATCCTTGACTTCTCCGAGTGCCCCTACACCGTATATCCACATGACGACGCCTGTTTTTGGACTCTGCGCGTGAGCAGACAAGCAGCGTGAAACCGTGGTGTGTTTTATATTAGTGCAGTTCCTAAAAAGTGCATTTCCGTTTAGTTTTTACGAGAGTGAGTCAAACCCTTTTTTACGTTACAATTATAGTGACATTGGTAATTTTATAAACTTCTTTACGAAAATTATGTTAAATTTAGGTAGCATGTTTAATTTTGTTTCTCTATAACATTTAAAATAGTTGTTGTTATGTGTTAATTCTAAGAATTCCGACCGCTGCGATCGGTCGAGATGCAATTCAGCATTTTGTAATCGGTACACTGTATGACTGTGCTTCGTTTTAGAGTAAAATTAAAACCAATTGAATGAAATATGAACCGAGTGCAAGTTAACTTTAGTTTCTATATGAAATTAATGGTATTATGGCTGAGAAAATAATAAAAGATTATGAGCAATTGTCAGAAATAAGGAAATATTTGATTAAAAAGGGACAAAGTAGGTATAAATGATGAAAATGTTCTATTGCGTTAAATAAGTTGAACGAAGCCGAGATATATTTAAATAATAGTAAAGATATTATATTTTCTACATTAAGTAATATTAAGGATAAGTTGGAAATATCTTTAATTACTGAAACATATGACAAAATTTGTTCTTTATTTGTAGAAATAGCGAAATTTTGTGTTTCACCCAGCTTAGAGATGAAATCAGAAAAGATGGATTTTGATTCGAAAACTGCTTGTAGCTTGATACCTCTTTTAGATGATAGGGAAGATACTACGAAACGATTGATTGATGCTGTGGAAATGTATGCAGACATGCTTAGTAGTTAAGGCCAGCAACGTTTAATTTAATTTGTTCTCAAGGACAGGCTATCAGTAAATGATAAGTTGCGCGTATCCAATTCTTATACTTCAATAGACTTGATGATTCAAGATTTTCGTAATAAGTTATTGACAAAAAAATCTTTCACTGCAATACATAATCAGATACAGCCTCTGAATCAGGACTGTAGGACTATTGAACAATACGGATCTCAACTTGAAAAACTATTAACTGATTTGAATATTTAACAGGGTGACGGTGACGTCACTAAAAGTACAGTTGTGAAACCAAGTAATGAAAAAATGGTGATTAAAAAATTTACGGATGGACTTAAAAATGAAAAGTTAAGTACGATTATAGCTGCTAGAAATTACACATCGCTAAAAGAAGCCATTCAAGCGGTCAAGGATGAATCCACTCCATCGTCATCTACTCAGGCAGAGGGAATGAAAACTTCATCTTTTCCTAGAGGTCGAGGTAGATACAATAATCGTTCTTTTAGATTCCAAACCAGAGGTCGAGGGTTCCAGACAAATTACCACAACAATTACAACAACAGAGGTACTAACTTCCAAAATAATAATAACAATTTTAATAGATATCAAGGTAATAGATTTCAGTATACGCCGCGAGGTAGAGGACAAAACATGTTCTACAAAAACAGAAGGGGATACAACAACAAGAAAGGTAATTTTAACAATAGAATATTAGCGTTACAAAATGATAGGCCAGTACGAACTGCTGATAACGTAGAATACCCAGCTGATGAGAGAGAGAGAGTAACCAGTTTTTTCGGACTTAATAACTTAGCTTTTGCTTGTAGAGGTAACACTAAATTCGTAAATTTTTATGTTAAGAATAGGAAGATTATACTACTACGGAAGGTAGATACCGATGCATCTATTTCGGTAATTAAGGAAGAACAAATTCCTAAGTCGAGTGAAATATTTTACAATAATTTAATAATAAATGTAATCGGAGGAAAAACCGAAGCTTCGAGTTATGTTATTTTAGACATTTACAGTTCTAAATATGATATGTGTATTTGAATAAGGAAGTGGAAGAGTATTGTTTGTGTGCGCGAGAGAGATATAAAAGGATGTATTTTTGGCAGGAACTATTATTCAACCGAAAAATAAACGCGTTCCAATTAAGATTTTAAATACTAGAGATGAGGAAATAAGATTAAACAATTTTACTTTAGATGTGGAACCTTTGAGAGGGAGGGAGGAGAGACATTTTTAAATTTGGCCAGTGTAAAAGTAGCTCCAATAGGGCTAAATCTTTGTTACCTTTATTAGAACTTAACCATTTAAACAATGAAGAGAAAGAATCTATTAAAACCATTTGTTCTAAATATTCTGATATTTTCTTCTTACCAGGTGACAAATTAGAAACTACTAATATTTGCGAACATACTGTTACGCGCTCAAATCGGCGCACTAGCGCCATCTAGTCTCGAACCGAAGAACTAAACTTCTTGAAGTTTAAAACTCGAACTCTCGGTACCTTGCGCGTGTTTACTTGAACATTCTGGATATTTTGCTAATTTATATAAATAGGCGCTGCAAGATGCGATCGAGGCTGTGGTGATTTGGCGAGAAAAGCGAAGCTTCGGAGCGGAATAAAGAGAATAAGTGTGTTTAATTATTAGTGTTTTTAACTTTAATTTGTATAAAGTAAATTAAAGTGTTAATTTAGGTAATTCTATCGGCAATTTTTATTGTCACGAACCTCAAGCTCGTAACAATTCGTGTCAGAAGTGGGATAAAATCATGCCGATTTTACCTAAGGAGGAAACGGAGGGTGTCCGTACCCGAAGTCAACGCCAGCAGGAGACGGACCAACGAAGATTTGGTGGTGCAACGCCGCAGACGTCGGAGGGCCAGCCACCAGCTGCAGGCCCGTCGGTAGCTCCTACATCTGCAGCACCTGACTTAGGTGCTCTGATGGTGATGCTGCAGGAGCAGGCTCGCCGACAGGAGGAACAGGTCCGTCAGTTGAAAGAGCAGCTGCAGAGCGGACAGGAGGAACAGGCCCGCCGATTGGAAGAGCAGCTGCGGGGCGGACAGGAGGAACAGGCCCGCCGATTGGAAGAGCAGCTGCGGGGCGGACAGGAGGAACAAGCCCGCCGGCAGGAGGAACAGGCCCGTCGTTTAGAAGAGCAACTCCAACGCGATAAGGAAGAGCAGATGCTCCTCATGAAGGACCTTCACGCTATCTTCGGAAAAGAGATACGGGAGGTGAAGGATAAGGTTGCTCAACATGACAACCGCCTGTCGGAGCCCGAAACCCGAATCGACCAAGTAAACAATCGGGTTGACAACGTAATGGCTGACGTGAAGAAAACGCTGGACGACCTCAAACTTGGGGATGGAACAACAGCTCCCGTAGTAGCTACAACACCTTCGCTACGTGGATTCAAAGTGCCGCCGTTCGACGGGACTTCTTCCTGGTCGGCCTACAAAATCCAGTTCGAGGCCGTCATGGAGGCAAACGGCTGGAATAAAAGCCAGGCCATGACTGCACTCACCTTAGGCCTGCGCGACCAAGCCTTAACCGTGTTGGAAGCTCTCGGTAAGAAAGTGACCTACGAGCAGCTCCTTGAGGCATTGGAGGCGAGATATGGTGACGCTCACCTGGAACACGTCTTTCGCGCGCAGCTTTAAGATCGCGTGCAATGCAGCAACGAAAATCTGCAGCAGTGGGCCCTTGAGGTGGAGAAGATGGTTCGAAAAGCATACCAGTCTGTACCTGCGCTCGTTGAAGGGAACCTGGTGCAGACATTCATCGACGGCATCCGCGACCTGGAAGTCAGAGCTGCTGTGAGTCTCGGGTACCACGAGACGCTTAAGGACGCCTTGGCCCATGCACTGGAGGTGGAAGCCGTGCGGCAGGATCATCGTTCCCATCGCGTCAGGGAGGTTGCAGCAGCTACAGTTCGCGACCGCAACAAAGGATACAGCCCTAGGTGCTATGGCTGTGGGGAAAAGGGCCATCTTCGATCCAGCTGCCCTAAGCGAACCATGGAAAGGAGAGTTGATCGATCTCGAGAGGGTCGTGCAGCTAACGGCACCACCTGGCGGTGGCAGGATCGTCGTTCCCCTAGCGCTAGGGAGGTTGCCGCAGTTACGGTTCGCGACCACAATAGAGGATACAGCCCCAGGTGCTATGGCTGTGGGGAAAGGGGCCATCTTCGATCCAGCCGCCCTAAGCGAACCGCAGAAAGGGAAAGTGAACGATATCAGGAGGGTAGTGCAGCTAACGGCACTGCCTGGCGGCGACAGGATCATCGTTCACCGCATGCTAGGGAGGTTGCAGTAGTTACGGTTCGCGACTACAATAAAAGATACAGCCCTAGGTGCTATGGCTGTGGGGAAAGGGGCCATCTTCGGTCCAGCTGCCCTAAGCACACCCTAGGAAGGGAAGGTGAACTGTCTCAGAAAGGAAGTGCGGCTAACAGCACCGCCCAGCAGCAACAGGAATACGACTTTACTATCAGACACTGCAGCGGAAAATCTCACGGCAACGCAGATGCATTGTCAAGAAGACCTTGTCCTGAAGATTGCAACCATTGTAGTAGGCAAGGTAAGGAAGTGGTATCCGTGAGGATGCTCAGGACAGACCACCTCAGCAACGAGTGGAAGGACAGCCTACGACATGCACAGCAGGAGGATCCGGACATCAAGCCGATTCTGGGATGGATGAAGGCCCGTGCTACCAAGCCTAAGTGGAGGGACGTCTCAGCGATGAGTTCAACCACGAAAAGCTATTGGGCCCAATGGGGCAGCTTGCTGATTCAGGATGGAGTCCTGTGCCGTAAATGGGACAATGGTCGAGGAGACAGCTGTCGTTTGCAAATGATTGTCCCTAAAGCTAAAGTGCCGAATGTTCTACAGCTGTGCCATAATGGTCATTCAAGAGTCCATCTGGGAGTTAAACGAACTCTACTGAAGGTCCGAGAACAGTTTTACTGGGTCCATCATCGTGACGATGTCGAGGATTGATGTCGTACATGTACAAGTTGTGCGGCCGTGCGGGGACCTCAGACAAGTAGTAGAGGAGCACCGAAATTGTACAATGTTGGTGCACCACGGGATAGGACAGCCCTTGACATTGCGGAGCCGTTACAGAAAGGCGCAAGAGGGATTCCTAAGACCGTCAATGGGGATCGCCTAGCACGTTATTATGGGGCCGATAATGCTCGGGACGAGCATGTCTTAGGAGGGGGCAGTGTTACGCGCTCAAATCGGCGCACTAGCGCCATCTAGTCTCGAACCGAAGAACTAAACTTCTTGAAGTTTAAAACTCGAACTCTCGGTACCTTGCGCGTGTTTACTTGAACATTCTGGATATTTTGCTAATTTATATAAATAGGCGCTGCAAGATGCGATCGAGGCAGTGTTGATTTGGCGAGAAAAGCGAAGCTTCGGAGCGGAATAAAGTGAATTAGTGTGTTTAATTATTAGTGTTTTTAACTTTAATTTGTGTAAAGTAAATTAAAGTGTTAATTTAGGTAATTCTATCGGCAATTTTTATTGTCACGAACCTCAAGCTCGTAACAATACCATTACATTAAAAAATAAAACTAATCCAATATATACAAAACAATATAGATTACCACATGCATTAAAAACTGAAGTAAAAAAACAAATAACAAAGATGCTCGATGACGACATTATCGAGGAATCTTCTAGCGAATGGTCATACTACTAGTACCTAAAAAGTCTGAAAGCTCACAGAAATGGCGTTTAGTAATCGATTTCCGTAAATTAACAGACAACAACATAACAGACATTTTAGACTCACTATCTGGTTCAATTTACTTTACTCATCTAGATTTACAACAAGGATACTACCAAGTAAAATTGGCACCTGAAAGCAGAAAATACACAGCTTTTTCAACCAGTTTATCGATGGGTCTTAAAACTTCCTGTAGTGCTTTCAGTAGGGTCATGTCAATAGAAATGTCAGGACTAGCGTTTGAGAAGTGTTTCATTTATTTAGATGACCTTATTACGTTTGGAAGGTCTTTAGCCACTCATAACCAAAATTTGATAGACGTTTTTGAAAGATTGAGGAAGGTAAATTTAAAACTAAATCCCGCTAAGTGTCAATTTCTAAAGAAGAAAATTTTATATCTTGGTCATGTAGTAACCGCTGATGGTATAGCACCTGACCCAGAAAAAACTAAAGTTCTAGATAAGTTTCCAGTTCCTCAGAATGCCGATGAAGTAAGACGCTTTGTTGCTTTTTGCAATTACTATAGAAAATTTGTACCTTCATTTGCTACCATAACAATGCCTTTAAATAATTTGATAAAAAGGGATGTACCTTTCATTTCGAATTCAGATTGCCAAAATGCATTTAATTTCTTAAAAAACGCTTTAGCTTCTCTACCAATATTAGAATACACAGACTTTGGTGAATGTTATGAATTTTTATTGCAAACAGACGCCTCAGACTTGGCTGTAGGAGCTGTGCTGTGTTATAAAAATAGAAAACCTATAGCTTATGCTAGTAGACCATTAAATAAAGCTGAGTATGTAAGTTATTAGAAATCGATAAGTTATCGTCAACTGCATACCACCACCTATCAATCGGTTCTCTTGAGATAGCTTATAAACATTTAGGTGCGTTTCTAAGAACTAATTGTACTAATTCGAATTTTTCATGGTCCCATTGGGTTCCATTTTGGTGTTTTAGTTATAATAATTGTGTGAACACTCAAACTAAGTACACTCCTTTTGAACTTGTTTTTGGTAGACAATGTCGTTTGCCAAATAATTTGAATTATGATGTTGAACCACTTTATAATCCTGATAATTATTGTTTAGATTTAAAATAAAAATTGCAAGTAGCCTTAAGGGATGCTAGAACTAATTTGATAACTTGTAAGGAAAAAAGGAAAGATAAATATGATACTTACTTACTTACTTACTTACTTATCGTCACGCACAGTCCCTAACGGGGTAGCCAGAGAGAACAGATCGCCAAGTGTCACGATCCTTACATACCTCTTTCGCTTCTTTCAGGTTCATTAACTTCTTCATACATGCACGTCTAGGTATCCGAGTACTCTTGACCCTCCCCTCTTCAAGCAATTTGCTCACATGGTCTTCGAAAGTTAGTCTCGGTCTACCTCGACACCTTTTAATATTTACTTCCGCTCTATATATTTTCTTCACCATTCGGTCTTCACTCATTCGCTCAACGTGCCCAAACCATTGGAGTACGCCCCTATCATTTTTTGTGATAAGGTCATCTTTCAATCCTGCCATATTGCGAATCTCTTCGTTTCGCTTTCGGTCGGCTATGGTAACACCACACATTTTACGAAGAGATCGCATTTCCACTGCATTCAACTTGCTTTTATGCTTCTTCTGGCACACCCAGGTTTCGCTGCCATATAACAAAGTCGGTACCAACACTGCGTTATGTATTGCAAGGCGTGCACTCTTCACCACGCCTTGCCTTTTTACTAATGCATTCAGGGCACCATTGACTTTGTTTCCGGCAGCGACACGCCTATCCACATCTAAATCACATCTTCCATCCCGGCTGAAAGCACTCCCCAAGTATACAATTTCATTTACCTGTTCTAGACATTCCTGATTTACCCATATTTCACATTTCGTTCTCTCTTCGTCCTTTTCAAATACCAGAACCTTAGTTTTATTAACATTCAAACGGAGACCTTTAATTTCACATTCCTCTTTCATACACGTGACTAATGCCTGCAGTTCTGATGGTGCAATAAGCACTGCATCATCAGCATACAGCAGACAATTAACTTTTATGTCACCCAATTTCACACCCAAACAGCTATCTTTCAGCTTCTGTAAACAGCTGTCGAGATACAGTATGAACAGCCAGGAAGACATGACACAACCCTGTTTTACGCCCGCTTGGACGCTAAACATGGGTGACAGGTCATGCCCTACCCGCACGCAGGCTTTACAGTCATAGTAGAGTGACTGCACAGCCCTTAACAATCGACCATCCACACCATATTCCGGCAACAGTTCCCACATTTTCTTCCTTATAACCTTATCAAATGCTTTCTCCAGATCCACAAAAGTACAGAAAATCCTCTGGTTAACACTCAGAAGCTTCTCCGTGATCATGCGGAGAGAAAACATTTGATCCGTGCATCCTCTTCCAGGTCTAAATCCGCATTGTGCCTCCCATAAGAATCTTTCCGATTTCTCTTGCATCCTGCGTGTCAAAACCTTCGAATAAACTTTACTTGCTAAACTGGTCAAGCTGATCGCCCGATAGCACCCGCAGTCAAAATGTGAACCTTTACCTTTATATAAAGGCACAATGACCGCGGATCGCCAATCATCCGGGACATCTCCCGTCCGCCAGCACAAATTGCACAGCAGATGAAAGCTGTCCCAGACGCGAGGCCCACCGTACTTGACCATTTCAGCAGTAACTCCGTCTAGTCCCGCAGCCTTACCACATTTCAAACTTCGAATCGCACGTTCAATCTCTTTCATGCTGATGACCTCAGTGCCATCGAGGTCCGTGTCTGGCGTGCCAGTCACGACGTCACCCCCGGATCCTTCACTAAGATCATGACACGCATACAATTCTCTATAAAATTCACTCCATCGCTGCATGACGTCCGATTTTTCTGAGAGGACGTCATTGGTTCTCGAAAGCACTTTGTTCATTCTTAAAGCTGTCGCACCACTCCGGGACCTTCCAACCTCTTTCCAGAAGAGTTTGGAGTTTTCCCTAAAGTTGTGCGACAACCTCTCGTCCGCTTCTATTCTACACCTTTCACGTACTTCCTCAATCAATGTTTTCGCATGAACTTTCTGCAGCTTATATCTTTCTTTCATTTTCTCTCTCATATGCTCATCGTTACTAGAGGCCAAGTAGTCTAACCATGCTTTTTTCTTCTTTTTTACAGCTTCTTTCACTTCATCATTCCACCATGCATCTCTTCTTTTACTACTACCTCTTTTTGTCGTACCACATACTTCTTCCGCTGCACTTACCATTCCATCCCTAAGGTTCTGCCATGTTCTCTCCACACATTCTTTCCTGCCATCGATGGTGTCAAGCTTTTCGGCTACCCTCGTGTGATATTTGTCCCTAGTATCCGCTTCCTGAAGCTTCCAGCTTCGGATGCGACAGACCGACTGTGGTTCTGTTACTGCCGTCCGGTGGCGCCAACCCGCGAACAAACCCCTAAATCTAGTAATTACTAGATAATGATCCGTTCCCAGGTCAGCACCCCTGAACACTCGTGTATCCATCACCTGTTTTCGCAGTCGGTCATCCACTAGGAACAAATCAATCATACTTCTCTCATTCTTTCCTTCTCTAGTGTACATATGGATCTTCCTGTGATTAAACATAGTGTTTGTCACAAGAAGACCCTTTTCCTTGCATACAGCCAGTATAAGCTTGCCAGCATCATTAACCCTTTTATCGCCAAACTTTCTAAGCACCGACTCGTATCCTGGTCGAGCGATACCTACTCATCCATTCAAATCACCACATACAACAGTTCTTTCGTTTCCCTTAACCAAATCTAGAACTTCTCTTACATTCTCCCAAAACTCCTCCAGCTCAGCCCTGGACGACGAAGCTACCGGCGCATAAACAGCCAAAAGGAATAACTTCGTCAGTCCCATTTTGAAGCGAACCCAGAGAAGTCTTGAGTTCACAACCTTGTATTCAGTCATAAGATCGACCGACCGGGACGACAACAGCACTCCCACTCCTTGGCAGGCGTTCTCGCTTTCCGGGACTCCGGACCATATAGCTAACGTCCCGCCAGGGAGCTCTTCAATACCACTGCCTTTACGTTTGGTCTCCGACATACACACGACATCTAATTCTCTTTCTTTCATTATTTCGATCAACTCATTCGTCTTATCTCTCATGCCCCCTCTAACATTCCACGTGCCAACTCTGCACTCCGTCCTCCACCTTCCGCCGTTTCGGGCTGTACGTGACGGGTGGCCGTCCCCATCGCCGCTTTGCGCGCTGCATTCCACACCAACGGGGACGAGCTGGTGTGCGTCGCCTTGGGGGGACGCCCTAACCCTCGTTTGCATGGGTGCGCAGCTGTGTAGAATTGCAGCCCTGAAAAGGGCTGGCAGGGGTCGCGACGAGCACGCTTCTACAATGACCCCCTATAAATATGATGAATCAAGTAATCCTGTATTTTATAATAAGAATGATCTTGTTTTACTTAAAAATGAATGTGCTCATATATTAGATTGTGTTTTTGATGGACCTGATAAATTTGTAGAAGATTTAGGAGTAAATGTGAAAATTGATATAAATGGTAAAATTGACATTGTTCATAAGAATAGGACTAAGCCATTTAGTAGTTGAGAATATTCTTTTTTTTTTTCTCTTTTTTTTCTTTGCCCCCAAAGGTGAAGTAACCTATGTACTTGTAGGTGATATTCGATGTATTAGAAAGTAAGCCAGTATTAAATAAACACTCGAATTGAACAAACGTGTTGCTCTTTCATTCTATTCAATTCAGGCGGATATTGAAATTACGTACTGGTTTTTTTCAGCGCGGCCTTGTATATGAGTTTTTTGCTTACACAAATTTACGTTGACAAATTAAAAAAAAAAACTTGTTTTATTCATGATTCATGTAATTTAAGGCCTTTAAGCTTTAAAAATAGAAATTTACAATAATATATATAAATATAAATTTACACTGCTCTACATTAAAAAATTAACGATTCGATTATTTGAATACTTTTACCGATTATTGGAATATTTTTGTCGATTATTAGCATATCAATGAATTTTAATCATCCAAACACTACGGTAATGTACATGGCAACATATCATTGAAGCGACGTCATGTAAAAAAAGTTGACGTTGGTTATTTTTTTATATTTTGCTTTGTTTGAAAAATTCAAATTTAAATTAGTGATAAAACTAAACATGTTGTAAAGAAATATAGGTAACTTTATAATTCTTCGGATTTACGTAAAAGGTTATTTTTAATCGCGTGAGTACGCTTGTGCAAAGTTATTGCTGAATGATTAATGTGAAACGTCAAAAACTATAGTGATTAACTATCGGTTTTATTTAAACGTAAAGCTGTAGGAATAAGAGGTTATCTTTAGAGGTGGTTTTCTTCTTACGTTGAAAACAGATGCCAAACTGTAGTACCCAATAGCTATTCCTCTAAAGTTATGTTTATACTTTCTGGCATTCTACAGCAATAGTTACACGGCTTGTTGCTGTTTTCAATTTTTATGAACGATATTTCCATTTGTTTTTACTGCTGCAAAATGCACTTATATATGCAGATGACATGACTCCTTTTCGTGCGAAGAATCCCTGCGAGAGGACAGGTTACCACCAAAAACTGGACTTGGCGACGTATAATGGACGGACTCTGTGGCAAGACGGACACATTTATGAACTGGAAGCTGAGCTGGAAAATATAAGATGGCATATTGTGGGGTTAAGTGAAGTCCGAAGAGGGGGAGAGCACACAATTACCCTGCAATCTGGCCATCTGCTCCATTTTTGGGAGGGAGACGGCCTATCACAAGGCGGAGTAGGTTTCCTCGTTCATAGGATCCTCACTAACAACATTGTAGAAATCTCAAGTGTGTCGACACGGGTAGCGTACCTTGTACTTAAGTTATCAAAGAGATACTATCTGAAGATCGTGAAAGTTTATGCCTCGACCTCGGCACATTCGGATGACGAAGTAGAAACTGTCTATGAAGACATTTCTAGGGCCTTACGTAACACCACAAAGGTCCACTACAATGTTTTTATGGGGGATTTTAATGCCAAAGTGGGTAAACACACGGGCGTCGAATCGATTTTGGGACACCACGGTTTATTTATTTATTTATTTATTCACAAATTGCGTTACATGTGACTTAGAGACTAAACAAAACATGCAAGTTCTAACAATCACGTGCACCTCGAAAGGCATAGCAATGAACAGGAGAGGGGCAGACACTTAAAAATTCTTTTCCTCAATGTATTCATTAATTGAATAATAACTTTTTTTAATAAGTATCTCTTTTAAAGATCTTATGAATTTATTAATATTTGTTTCGGCTTTTATGTATTCCGGCAATTTATTATAAATTTTTATTGACATCGAGTAAGGACCTGTACTGTGTAATTTTAATTTTGATTTCGGTTGCAAAAGGTTATTCTTATAGCGAGTTACGTTGTGTCGGGGCGCGTCTATGATTTTGGTGTAAAAACTTGGGTGTCTTTTTACAAATTTACATATTTCTAATATATATAGGCACGGTAATGTTAAAATTTTTTTTTTTTGGAAGCAGGAAACACAGGGGGCAAATGCTGGTCAACTTCCTCGAGAAAGAGGGGCTATTTCTGATGAATACGTTTTTCGCGAAGAAGCCACAAAGGAAGTGGACCTGGCGCAGTCCCGATAATACTACAAAAAATGAGATTTACTTCATCATGACGGACAAAAGGCACATATTCAGAGACGTCTCAGTGATCAACAAATTCAATAACGGAAGCGATCACCGACTTGTTCGAGGCACTCTGGATATCGATTTTACGCTTGAAAGGTCCCGATTGGTGAAGTCTACGACCAAATCTGTTTCAAACCGTAACTGGCTCCCAACGCTTCCATCTAGAACTTAAAAATCGATTCGATGCCCTGAGACCCACTTTAGATATTGACGAGGACCTTAACAGCGTGATTAAGATCTTACGGGATGAGGGTAACAGGTTTTGTGGCCAGCAACATACGGGCCGAAAGTCGAAGTTCTCAGATGAGACACTTCAGCTTATGAAAAGAAGGCGTGAGTTAACAACAGCATCACTATCGGAACAGGTGACACTAACCAAGCTCGTGAGGAAAGCTGTGAGGCGAGACCTGCGTCGCTCTAATGCAATTGCTATACAAGCGGCAATAGAGCGAAACAAGGGATCCAAAATCTTTGTTAGGGAGCTTGAAAAAAGTCACATCACAAAACTCCAGACGCATGATGGCAAAGTCCTCACGTCAAAGCCTGAGGTTCTCTCTGAGATCGAACACTATTATGGCAAATTATATGCCTCACATAAGCCACAACCTGACCCTAAATGCGATGATCCCATACCCACGCTGACCCGCCACTATACCGACGACCTGCCAGACATCTGCCTTGGGGAGATTGAGCTGGCCTTCGGTCAACTTAAAAACGGAAAAGCCCCTGGAGAAGATGGAGTTACAACAGAGCTCTTAAAAGCTGGGAGTCAACCCTTGCTAAAAGAGCTCTGTCGAGTTTTTAACTGCATCTTACGAGATGGGAGAACTCCAAAAGCGTGGAGCAAAAGCATTACAGTCTTGTTTCACAGGAAAGGTGACAAGACTATGCTAAAAAATTATCGAACCATCTCGCTTCTGAGCCACGCCTATAAGTTGTTTTCGAGGGTCATCACGAATCGACTCGCGCAAAGACTCGACGACTTTCAGCCTGCGGAACAGGCTGGGTTTCGAGGAGGATTTGGCACTATAGACCACATTCACACATTGCGGCAATTAATACAGAAGACAACAGAGTGTAATCAGCCCCTGTGTCTTGCATTTGTGGACTATGAGAAAGCCTTTGACTCCATTGACTCTTGGGCTGTTCTAGATTCTTTGCAGCGGTGCCAAATTGACTGGCGGTACATCGAAGTGCTGAGATGCCTTTACAACACCAGTACGATGTCCGTCCAAGTACAGGACAGTCAAACAAAACTAATCCAGTTGCATCGCGGAGTGAGACAGGGGGATGTTATATCCCCTAAACTGTTTACAAATGCACTGGAAGATGTTTTTAAGACGTTAGACTGGAAAGGACGTATTAACGTAAACGGTGAGTACATTTCACACTTACGCTTTGCTGATGATATCGTCGTCATGGCAGAATCGCTGCAGGAACTTCAGGATATGCTGAACAGACTAAATGAATCCTCCCAACGTGTTGGTCTGTGCATGAATCCGAACAAGACAAAAGTTATGTTCAACGATTACGTCATGCCAGTTCCAATTACTGTTGATGGTGAAATTCTCGAAGTTGTCCAGGAATATACCTACCTCGGGCAGATATTGCAACTAGGTAAGAATAACTTCGAGAAAGAATCCGATTGGAGGATTCAGTTGGGCTAGCAGCATTTAGAAAGCTCCGTCGGGTTTTCACGTCGCCCATACCGCAAAGTCTGAAGACAAAACTTCAACTAGTACGTTCTGCCCGTACTCACGTATGGTGCCGAAACGTGGACATTGACGATACGTCTGCTCCAAAGACTTAAAGTCGCTCAGTGAGCAATGGAAAGAGCTATGCTCGGAGTTTCTCTGGTAGACAAAATTCGAAATGAAGAAATCCGCCGGAGAACCAAGGTTACTGACATAGCTTTCCGTGTTTGTAAGCTGAAGTGGCAATGGACTGGTCATGTCTATAGCAGAGGTGACAACCGGTGGAGTAGACGTGTTATGGAGTGGAGACCGCGTCTAGGCAAACGTAGTGTGGGACGCCCCCTGACCAGATGGAGCGACGACCTGCGCAAGGTGGCTGGTAGAAACTTGATGCATGTAGCCGAAGATCGGGCTAAGTGGCGCGCCTTGGAAGAGGCCTATGTCCAGCAGTGGACTGCCGCAGACTGATGATGATGCAGAAGACATGAAGATTCTGAGTCCCATAAAAGTTCATTGTGGATTTAAAAATATTCAACAAAATCTCCATCGCTTTTAAGCTTACTGTGCATAACAAAAATTAGATATCAATGTTACAAAGTGTTTTGTTGGCTCTTATACTTGTTAATCTAACCCTATCTTATAGAATTACACGGTCTAATGGGATAAAGTTCGACTCAAAACTTCTCTTTGATATGCAAATCTCTAAAATGATTAATAAAGCATCTAGTGCACTCGGATTTGTTTTGAGAATATTATCAGAGATGTAGAGCATAAAAACGTTAAAAACACTCTAATGCACATTTGTTCGAAATCATCTAGAGTACGCCTAACTTGTTTGGAATCCTAACTATAACACTTATATTATCATCATCATCATCATCATCATTACAGCCCTTCACAAGTCCACTGCTGAACATAGGCCTCCCCCAAGTAATGCCACAAAGCACGGTCCTGAGCCACCTGCATCCATCGACTTCCTGCATGTCTTACCAGGTCGTCACTCTATTTAGTAGGGGGTCGCCCTACACTACGCCTACCGCTACGAGGCTGCCACTCGAAAACCTTTCTTCCTCATCGGTTATCGGTTGTTCGAGCTATATGGCCGGCCCATTGCCACTTCAGCTTACTAATCCGTTGGGCTATGTCAGTCACTCTGGTTTTACTGCAGATATCCTCATTTCTGAGTCTATCACGCAGAGAAACTCCGAGCATAGCCCTCTCTATAGCTCGCTGAGCGACCTTGAGCGTCCTCATACGGCCAGCAGTGAAGGAACACGTCTCAGATCCGTAAGTGGTATTATTATAATCGGGGACCAAACCTCTACCAAATAAAACACCTTACTCCCCCAAATTCCTGCCAAACGATTCTAAATCTAACCCATAATTTTAGTCTAGGTTCAGTTGGAAACCTGTTAATTAATAAACATTTGATAATCATCTGTTCTTGGCGACTTTGTTTTTTAACAGATATGGGTAGGAAAGAACATCGAACAACTCGACCCGAAAAAAGAACTCGACAACCCTATTGAATTGTATTGTTTATCAACACTCAGTTACAGCCAAACATGTTAGTACATATGATATTAAGATTAGTAACAATTTTAAGTACTTATATTATGAAATAGGATTAATTTGTTTAATATTTGCTGCAATTTCACTTACTTGTGAAATGTTAGCCGTAGACAGAGAAACCTAACTAATGATTAGCGTGGCCTCGAGTGAGAAAAGACGATAACGTAGTTTTAGGTTACACAATAATCTTTATGACTTTTAAAGATATTTAGATAAAATTTTTAATTGTTCTAAAAATTGTGTTTGGGGCCGCACTGGGAGGACTGTACTTATGACATTGGAAAGGGCTCAACGTGCACTAATTAAAGTAATCCTGAATAAGCCATGCAAATATCCCACCAATTCTATAAATAAAGGAATTAAAGTACTACAGGTGCGAAAGCTGTTTATTTACAATGCCACACTCAAAATGTACAAAACTGAAAGATTTCGCCCGGACTAGAATGATTTAAGGAGCAAAAGCACTTTTAGAATCTCCGTTCCAATCTTAAAGTAAAACCTGGCTAAACGTTGTCCCACCTTCTCACATCCCCATCACCTATTATACAAATTATTAAAAATACCTTACCTTAAAGACCGGCCACTTTCTTAATGTCAAAACCCCATTAAATAACTTAACGTCTACACTTTTAAATATAAAGACACTGAAGAGCTAATTAAATAGCTCATAAGATACATATACACACACACACGCGCGCGCGCACATGCACAAACGCACACACATGCACACACGCACACACACACACACACACACACACACACACTCACACACACACACACACAAACTAGACCCGACTACTATCCTATACGCTACTACTAACTATATATATATATATATATTTATATATATATATATATATATATATATATATATATATATATATATATATATATATATATATTTATATATTTATATATATATTTGCTTTGAAGGTCCACAGCACACAAACCACCGAAGCATTCCTTTTTTAATCCTGGTCACAACATCACGATTGTTATGCTTGCCCATCCATGTTTTGTGATGTATGGAGTGAGCTGTTGCAGGTCCAAGTAGAGTTTTGGCATCTTCTCTTTTCAAAACTGCCATTAGCTGAGTCGAAAATATTATCCATAAAAGCAGCAGATCAGCATCTTTGTACTCTTCTGGATACCCTTTGTCTTTTTCTTGTCTGCCAATGTTCCTTCTTAAAAATTAAAAAAATTATCAACAAATTTTGTTTAAGAAAGGAAAAAAGGAAACAATTATTGCAACACCCCACAAACATCATTAACTATTTATTAGTGGTTGCGAATTGACTTTCCTAAATGTAATAATTTTAAATTTATTCAACAATAATTTAATGTCAATTTTGGTACCTACTCTCTAATCTAAATTCTTTATTATCGTTATTTTACGTTCATGCACAAAATAGTTCATAGGGCGCACTTAATGCCATAAGGCGCATTTAACATTGAGCTACTAAGTCAACTATTAAGCTAAACAGAGATAAACATATAAGAGGTGGTGCAGCAATAATCAAAATAGAAAGGGCTTTTTTTATAGAATGGGGTGACAAACGAGCACACAGTCCACCTGATGGTAAGTGGTTGCTGTGGTCCATAGATATCTACATCTATCCTCGATTACGAATCAAAATACAGACGCGTTATCAACCGTGAGAACTAAGATGGAATTCCTCGTTTCCAGTAAAAAGGGTATCCGGTTCTGTACACTCATTACAGCATTAAGCTACTATTTTACGCTGGTATTCTGTGAGGGCGTGGTCCTGCCCCGGTCGAGCCGACCCATTCGTGCTACAACTATACTACTAATATAACTGCAGCATGGCTCTACCACGTAAAAAAGGCCTGATAAAATACTAACAATGCTATTATCATTACTAATATTTCCCTTAACCACCAGCTTATAATGCTTGTGCTAGTAATGGTTCACGAGAGTAGTCGAATGGCGGATTCGATTTCACGACCTATTGAGTTCGCGGTCCGCACCCTGCCATTAGGCTAACAAAAGCCGGGCTTGCCTTATCAAACTGAATGGCTGCGTTTGGCAGAAAAAAAAGTGCTAGCAAGCGCTTGTAAGCAAAATGGCGATCGTAAGCGGTAAGCACTGTCAAATCGTAAGTAACTATTTTCCTCTAGGACACGAAGTTAGGTTTAACTGGGGAACCTAACCCTAATTTAAATATATGTTTGTAAAGTATTCATAATATTAAAAACTTACCAATCATGAATTTTTAATAACATGTGTAATATTGTTACGAGCTTGAGGTTCGTGACAGTAAAAACTGCCGATTGAATTACCAAAATTTACACTTTTATTACCAAACACCAATTAAAACTTAAAAACACTAATAATTAATCACACTGATTCACTTTATTTCGCTCCGTGCTTCGCTTGTCTCGCCAAATTCAATACTGCCCCGATCGCGGCTACTAACGGCTTTATATAGGGCTCTTCCACGAAAACATCCAGAATATTCCAGTAAATAAGGGGCCCGACCGACCAGGCGCAGAAAGTTCGAGTGTGGGGTTTTGAAGGTGTTCCTCAAACGTGCGGCCCACGATGATGATGTCATCCAAGTAGACCAGACAGGCATCGCCAATTAGCCCGGTAAGTACAAGCTCCATCGGCCTTGCAAACGTTGCTGGAGCATTGCACAATCCAAACGGCATTACTTTAAATTGCCACAGACCCTTTCCCGTCGAGAACGCAGTTTTCTCCTTATCCTTAGGGACAATTTCAACTTGCCAGTAGCCACTTTTTAGATCCAGCGTGCTAAACCTTTTTACTCCTGTAAGCATGTCCAGCGTGTCATCAATTCTTGGCAAGGGATAGCTGTCCTTCTTTGTAACGTCGCTCAGATGGCGGTAGTCAACACAGAACCGCATGCTGCCGTCTTTCTTCTTTACCAGCACCACGGGTGACCCCACGGACTAGATGAAGGTTCGATAACACTATCCTTCACCATTCCCTCAATCATGGCTTCCACTTCCTTTTCACGTGCTACCGGCAATATTTTTGGCCGTTGACGGATAGGCAGTTCTTCTTCTGTGTTTATTTTGTGTTGAACTAAGCCAGTCTTTCCTATGTCAGCATCGTTTGATGAGAATACATCGGCGTACTTGAGTAACAACTTCTTCGCCTTAACCACTTCGTTCGGGGAGAGAACGCTGCGACAGTCTTCCAAAAGTTGTCGTAAAGCGACAGTTAGAAACTAAAGAACCTAACCTAACAACAACGAAACAACCAAAAAAAATTATTTAAAATTTGAAAAGATATTTACAGTTTTTTTATAAAAAAAATATATGAAGATGATGATGGGTGACGTGAATTACAATTTTTTTATAAAAAAAAAATAACAAAGATAAATGAGTACTGAAACGGAGTATGCACAGGCTATGCCTGTGGTAGGTGCGCAGCGCCTGATCTAGGGACACGCAGCGTCTGGAGTAGGCACACGCAGCGTCTGAAGTAGGCACACGCAGCGTCTGGAGTAGGCACACGCAGCGTCTGGAGTAGGTACACGCAGCGTCTGGAGCAGGTACACGCAGCGCTTGAAGTAGGCAAACACAGCGCCCAGAGTAGGCACACACAGCGCTCGGAGTAGGCACACGCAGCGCCCGGAGTAGGCACACACAGCGCTCGGAGTAAGCACACGCAGCGCCCGGAGTAGGCACACGCAGCGCTTGAGGCAAGCACGCACAGCGACTAAAGATAGCGCGGGCACTAGTAGGTGGAGGCGTAGGCGTGGCTAGGCGACGACTTCAGGTGAAGGCAGAGGCTTGCAGGATCCCGGAGCAGTGCGGATAAGGCCTTTAGGAGGTGCTTCTAGTATGAAAGCTGAAGTGAGACTCCCCTTTATTGGCCGATTGTTCGGCTTTTATACTTTTTGACGGATCTGGGATAAGAACGGGAAATTATTTAAATTAAAAGCAAATTTTTGTAAATGGCCAAGAGGAAAAGAGTATTTTTGTGGAAGTATTGAAGTAAAAAAATTGAAGTCAAAACATGTCAAATTTTGGTTTTAGGCTCGTAATAGAGAAACGGCAAGATTTAAGTGAAAAATGAGATATTATTGATATAGGAAAAAAGGTAGCGCAACAGCGCGCACGAAGCCCGAAATTGCAGAGTTACGGAGAACTAAATAAAAGATTGAAAAAGGTGGACTCCATCGACACCGATTTAAAAAGTGCTGATAGCGTGAAAATACGAAGTGAAAATGATTTGTTATTGTGTTCTTATGGTTTAAAAACGTTACAGGATCCTATGGAAATAAAGGTGATGCAAAATATCCAGTTTTGAGGTGAATGCAGAAAATCAAAAACAGAATGGAAAAATAAATGTAAAATGATATGTAAGTAGCATAACACTACAAAGTGTGGTCACTCTCGTTTGTGAATCCTTGCTGGGGTCCCACTCGATCGATAGTGGCACCGACGTAACCAATCCACTTCCTCACAAGTACCAACTAGTGTGCCATTTTCTATAATCTGTTCCTGGTCACAAAGGTTCAGCACACGTACTCCTGAGATGTCAGTGGTTCTGACCAAGGTTCGAGCTACTTTCCACGGAAGGTCATTGTTTACCCTTTCCACAAGTACACAACGGTGAGCGTGGCCAGGGTTCCAAGGAAGACTAACCGGCACAATCGTTTCCGATCTCGGCGGAAGCACAATCTTCTTAATGCTGTACAAGTTCCCTGGTAACGCACCTTCCATAAAAAGTTCCTCCTGTCCACATTTTAAAACACCTTGCTTAACGTCGATCTCACAACAATTATTCCTCATAAAGTCTAGGCCTAGGTTGCAGTCGTCCAATATATCAGCCACGATGACATTGTGCAGGTAGATCATGTTGCCTAGCTTCAACTCCATCTCCTTCTCTCCACGGACGGGTATACGCTGACCGGTGGCTGTCACCAAATTAGTGCGTTCTCAGTTGTATACGGAGTCCCCAAGGAACTGTCTTATAAGTTGGGAACCAACAACCGTGCGAGAGGCTCCAGTGTCTATGGTCAGTTTACACGGCATTCCGTTGACCTCGCCCTTGATGATTAAACTTTTCCCATCTTGGGTTTGTGAGATCGAGACCCTTGGCGCTCTTTTAACCTCAGCCAGCACCCGCCCCGTAGTTCTGACTTTTACTCGTTTCCCTGCTGCTGCTGGGCGGGGCTGTTAGCCGCACCACCCTCCTGATATCGTTTACCTTCCCTTTCTACGGTTCGCGTAGGGCAGCTGAATCGAAGATCGCCCCTTTCCCCACAGCCACAGCATCTAGGGCTGTATCCTTTATTGCGGTCGCGAACCGTAGCTGCTGCAACCTCCCTGACGCGATGGGAGCGAAGATCCTGCCGCACGGCTTCCACCTCCAGTGCATAGGCCAAGGCGTCCTTAAGCGTCCTTAAGCGTCTCGTGGTGCCCGAGCTTCACAGCAGCTCTGAATTCAAGGTCGTGGATGCCGTCGATGAATGTCTGCACCAGGTTCCCTTCAATGAGCGCAGGTACAGACTGGTATGCTTTTCGAACCATCTTCTCCACCTCAAGGCCCACTGCTGCAGGTTTTCGTTGCTGCGTTGCACGTGATCTTTAAGCTACGCGCGAAAGACGTGTTCCAGGTGAGCGTCGCCATATCTCGCCTCCAATGCCTCAAGGAGCTGCTCGTAGGTCACTTTCTTACCAAGAGCTTCCAACACAGTTAAGGTATGACGTATCGTGCGTAATTTACTTATATGAGGACCTCCGATTCATTTTTCTCCAGTGCGCGGATTTTTTCCTCTGCACGCAATAACTTGATTTCATAGTCATCGAGTCGTATATTGCACTGCAACAGGTGATCGGTCAGTGACTTGAGGCGGGCTTTTAATTCTCTTACGTCTTCGCGAAGTAATATTATTTCCGAAGCCAGCAAGGATAATTGACATGAGTTTGCTGTCAAAGAGGGCAATTTAACCACAGATGGGCTGCATCTGTCGATATCTTTGTTGCAGTTGGGTGAGCGTATGGGTTTGTTTGTTTTATCCGTTTTCGGCGTCGTACAGCGGCACTGTGGGCATACCCATGTTGATCTTGTTATCTCTATAGTCTTACGATACTTGGATATGTTTACACACAAGAGGTGATATTGGTAATCGAACTTCGTGCATTTCATTAGATGATTTCCTCTTAAAGTTTTATTACAAGTCGCGCAATTTACCATATTGACAAAGTTTGTGATATTCTACTTTGTGAGTCAGTTGTAAAAAGTTAAAACTATTCAGAAGCAAAGGTATAATAATTACTCACGCATGCATTCTCGTCCCTCCCGCCATCGCTCAAAATCGAATTGTTGAAAAAGGATGAATTATTTTGTTTGCGTTCCCCGTCTCTTTTACCCGAGGTAAAGTGGGGCGTTGCTCAGCGACGTGAACGTCCAAATTACAATCACGCTGCACACCAAACTGGCTATAATACTCGTAACTGTTAATTTATGGATTATTTTGTTACGCATGAAACTTGCAATTCAAAACGCACAGCGACACGTTCGCACTATTGACTATCTGGATTGGCACTCATTAAGTAACGTTTTCTAAGAATTTTCTTCCTCGTACAACTTCTCTGTGGAATTGCTTACCACCGGCGAATTTTCTGGACCGATACGATTTAGGGACCTTCAAGAAAAGAGCTTACCCCTTCCTAAAATGTTGGCAACACACCTGCGATTCCCCTGGTATTGCGGTTGTTCATGGGCGGCGGTAGTCATTTACCATCAGGTGAGCCGCATTCTCGTTCGCCCCCTCTTCTATAAAAAAGTCTATAATTGCTCTGAACAAGTACATTAATTTTCCAACTGTAAGGTCTTTATTATTAAACTGTGGGTATACATGTATAATTCTATCACATTTGTAGATCTTCATCTTCATAAAAATATTAGTTACTATTGTTTATTCTGTGATAAAAATCGAACCGTAACCACAGAATAAATAATAGTACTACCGTAAGCTGTTACGCATGGAGTGTAGGGCGCAATACTTACATTTTATGTGGGCAAGATAAATTTTGCGAGGCCCTCTGCCCGCTCGAAAAGACGGATTATATAAAATGAAAAACAAAACACTTGACATTAAGAAGTTTTTATTCATGCAAAATCATTAAGTACCAACACCAAACAACTGAAAAAAATTCTTATAGAATTTTTCTGCTTTTATGCTGCTGAATTGTTTAATTATAATCTCATAATCTAGCTTGTATGCTATATCTGCCTCGATAGACAAAACTGCCAACGCTGAAAGTCTTTCCTGTGACAATGTATTCCTGAGATCGTTTTTAATGAGTTTTAATTTTGAGAAGCTTTGCTCAGCGGAGGCTGTACTGATCGGTATTGTTAATAACATTCTAATGACGATGTAAATGTTTGGGTATATTTCTTTAAAATTATTTTCTGTAACGTATTGGAGCAGCTGTTTCACATCTGTTACAAAGTTTGGTAAATTTTTAATTATTTTTTGTAGGCGTCCACAGTTTCTTCAGGTGATGAAAATATCAATTTATTCTTTATTTTAGGGAAAGTATAGAAATCATTAGTGCTTAGGTCGGGGCTTTACGGCGGATGGTCTAATAATTCTGTGTTTTCTTGCTCTAAAAACTCTTTTGTTCTGTGTGCGGTGTGAGAACTCGCATTGTCGTGATGGAGGATGATGCGGCGGTTGCAGTTCTCTTTACGGTGTTCAGAAATGATACCATTTTGAATTAACCGTTCTTTGTCCCTCAAGAGGAATAGTCGTAACATGGCCGGTTTTGGTGACAAACATGGCCACCATTTTTTTTGCAACACTCCGTGAACGAACAATTTTTGTTGGCTTTAACTCATTTTCGAACACCCAAACTCATGACTGGTTTTTTGTTTCGGGTTCGTACGCGTATATCCAGGATTCGTCACCTGATACGATGTTGTATACAGCATTTGAGGATCCTGCGCGGAATCTTTCGAGAGTTCTGACGCACAAAGTAACGCGAGCCGCTTTTTGCTCTTCACAGAACGAATGCGGTATCCATCGGGAAAACAACTTTTTTACACCTAATTGTTCATGCAAGATTATGTGTATTTGACTCATGCCAATGTCTAAAGTTGCCTGAATTTCGCGGTACGTCACATGTCAATCTTACTCAATCAGTTTACGCACAGCATCAACGTTTTCTTGGGTGACTGCAGTTTTTGGACGACCTTGACGGGGATCATCACTGAGCTTGACACGTCCACGTTAAAATTCAGCGAACCAGCGATAAATTGTGATTTTGGATGGGGCTTTATCACCAAATACAGAAATCATCCGGTCAACACACTGTTTTTGTGTTAAACCACTTCGAAAGTCATAATAAATAATCGCTCTTAAATTTTTTCGAGCCAATTCCATTTTCTCAACGACTAAACAAGTTTGACAAAACCTTGTGACAAGACCGAGAATCTTTTTTTAATTAAATAAATGGTATTCAATTTTAAAAACCAAGGAGTTTTCAATTAAAAAGATTTTAATATGACAGGAACAGTGGAAATATTCCCGTTACTTTTAGTGCAGCCTGTGTATTGAATTTGGTGTTACAAGTGAAGCTTCGGAGCAAAACAAAGTGAAACAGTGTGATTAAATATTAGTGTCTTTTAAGTTTTAATTGGTGTTCGGCAATTAAAGGTTTAATTTTGGTAATTCAATCGGCAGTTTTTATTGTCACGAACCTCAAACTCGTAACAATATTAAATATCTACAAAAAAGTCCTCAATATCATATGTATGTAATAGTGGAGATGAACGGTCCACTATTAACAGACTCCGAGTGGTTTTAAGGTGGAGAAATAAAACTACTGTTTATGTAAAGCCGATTGGAGTATGAATATGGAATGGAATATATTTTCGTTAACCTTGCCTATATTTATATGGCTAGCTGCGGTGTTGGTTTACCAATGGTAACAATTTTAATTTTCCCTAGCCAAATACAATTCTTACATTATGACCAATGAAAATTAATCAAAATATCCAACTATTATGTACGTTTCGTTTCCCGGCGTGAGACTCGTGTTATGTTCACGAAGCTACGTCGCTGGACCGGGCTATAAAAGTCATGCAGATCGGTGCGCGCGCGTACCTGCGCCCTCCTTTCTGCCAAGGAGGATCGCGTTCGTATACGGCTTAGAGATCTCTAGTCAGATCGTTAAGCCAGTTCCTAAAAGGTTGGGTTTAGTGGGTAAAAGTCACCACATAACCACGCAGCCGGCTGCGTGGTATGCTATGAGCATTCCCAACCTCCCTACCCCGCTTTCCGGAGGGTTGCCCATATTTGCTTCGGGCGCAAAAAAAAAAGTGCGCGCGCGTAGTCGGTGAGCGGCGGCGGCGTGGAACACAGCTCCGGAACAGCAAGAAGAAGCGGGCTGCGGCGTTGAAGAAACGGCTCACAATTGTTCGACGGATACGTGACGATAACGGTGTGTGAAGACAATGTGGTGCTGAATGATATTTGCGGCTGCTTCTTGTTTCTTTATAAGAACGTCAAATCATCTATATGCAGTCCGCAGTATCTCAGTAGCCGGGGATAGTTAGGAAATAAATGTTTTTTATCTTCACCTTCCGCGTTATGGTAGCAGCAGAGTATATATTATTTATTCCCGTTTAGGATTGATTAGTCTGGCTGCTACATGTATAACTATTACAGTTATGTCACAATAACTGCTTTTTCATGTTAATATATGTAATAGTTACACCGGTATAAACTAGTCCACATTATTCGTACCTTGGTATTAATCGCTATATTCAAATAAATCACTTCGTATTCAAGGATATAAGCAGAAATTGTGACCTTCTTCTGGACGAGTCTCTGGGCCAAATAGTACAAAATTTCTACATTTTAATAGATGCAATATTTTTATATACCCCGACATTGATAATTTGCACGAAAAGGACTTTCATTGGTTGTGTTCTAGAGCAATAGTGTCGCCTGGGAATGATACTATCAACAAAATAAACAATTTGATTATTCAAATAAAAAATTACAAATCAATCAAAGTGAGTAATATCGAAGACGCAGTCCATTACCCACAGGAATTTTTAAATTCACTAAACCCTTCTGGACTGCTATCACACGAATTGACGTTAAAAATCGGTACGTCAATCATGCTTTTAAGAAATTTAAGCTCCCCGAGCATGTGCAATGGGATGAGGCTACTTAGTAAGGAATTGAAGGAAAATTTAACTGTAGCGACCATCATCACCGACCTATCAGCTGGTCAACTATCTCATGTACCGAGGATATTTTGCTATCACAAAATGAAACAACATCAAATATCTTTAAAGGGAAGCTCTGAACTAATAAATTTAATGGCTTATGTTCTGAGATATTATCTTTTAAAAATTACATAATAGTATTTGTAATAAAAATAAAATAATCAAAATTAAAAGGGAACAAAAAAATAAGTAAAAATAATAACAAAAAAAATCGTTACCTATACTAATATTAAGAAGAAGAAGGATTTTTTGTTTGTTTGTTTGTACCTAATAAGCTTCTAAACTACTATACCGATTTTTATAATTTTTTCACCAATTGAAAGCTAAATTATTACAAAGTAACATAGGCTATAATTTATTTTCAAAAAAAAATGGAGATCTTTAAGAAAATTGTAACCCTAAGTAGCAAAATTTTGCCTATAAAATTCATTATTTGGCGTGTGTTGAGAAAACTTGATGATACATAAAAATATAATTTGCTACATAATTAAAGTACTCATTAAAGTGTTATTATAATGGAATTTATAGTCTTTTAGTGTATAGCAAAAACTAAATTACGAAAATATTTCGATTTAATATTATAAAACAATATTATAAAATCACCAAAACTACTTTGATGTAATTTTTCCGTGTGTTTGGTTATAAACGTATCTATTTTAATTATTTCGAAGAGGTTTTATCGTCCACAAGTCTCTCGTCAACAACGTTGTAAAGATTGGGAGTGTGTCGACGAGGGTCGCGTACCTGATACTCAGAATCACCAAACGGTATTCGCTGAAGGTCATACAGGTTTACGCACCAACCTCGACACATCCCGATGAGGAGGTGGAGGAAATGTATGAGGATATTTCCAGAGCCATGCATTCCTCCAAAACCCACTACACGGTGTTGGTGGGAGACTTCAACGCAAAACTAGGCACAAGAGAAAGCGGTGAGCTAAAGGTAGGGAAATTTGGAGTAGGGCAACGGAACCGTAGGGGCCAGCAGCTGGCCGACTTTATGGAGAAAGAGGGACTCTTTATGATGAACTCTTTCTTCCAGAAGCGGCCCCACAGGAAATGGACCTGGTCGAGCCCCGACGGTTGGACAAAAAACCAGACGACCAGACGCCAACTGTTCGGTAATGTCTCAGCGATCGCAAGGGTGAAAACTGGCAGCGATCACCGAATGGTTAGAGGCACACTGAATCTAAAAGTTAATGTAGTATGTCTAATGAAGTCAACGCTCCGTCCCCCTCGTGCTCTAATCCAGAATCCCGAAACCTTTCAGTTCGAGTTACGTAACCGATTTCAGTGCCTAGAAGATTGTAATGCAGTGGACGATATGAATGACAAGCTCGTGGAAACTGTCCATGCGGTCGGAGCTAAGTTCTGCAAGACCGGCCACAGAAGAACACAAAAGCTCTCCGATCACACTCTTAATCTCATGGCTGTTAGACGGGAGATGAGGCTGCAATCGTCAACAGATTTGACAGCATACAGGCAACTGAACAAACAGATCTCCAAGTGCATGCGGCGAGACTTACGCAAATTTAATACTGCTCGTATTGAAGAAGCGATTGAGTGGAACCAGGGCTCCAAAGTCTTTGCCAGAGATCTGTCTGCCAGTAAGAGCCAACTGTCAAAGCTGAAGACTGAGTGTGGCAGCATCGTTTCCGGGACGACTGAGATTCTGAGTGAGATTGAGGGGTTCTATGGGCAGCTGTACACATCATCGTTGGAGCCACACGCAAATGTGAGTAACGATCCAAGAGCGGGTCTTATCCGACACTATTCCGATGATATCCTGGACGTCAGTCTGAGCGAGATTAGAATGGCTCTCCAGCACCTTAAAAACGGCAAGTCCCCGGGCGAGGATGGAATTACAGCGGAGCTTTTGA
Organism: Parnassius smintheus behrii; assembly: GCA_036936625.1. Taxonomy (NCBI): domain Eukaryota; kingdom Metazoa; phylum Arthropoda; class Insecta; order Lepidoptera; family Papilionidae; genus Parnassius; species Parnassius smintheus. Next base: position 27,213,159 of record JAUPFT010000015.1, on the reverse strand, counting down.
AAGCGGGTGGAAAACCGGTACTTGAAGTCCTTCAGAGGATCTTTAATTCCGTCCTCCATGGTGGCACTACTCCGGAGGCGTGGAGCAGAAGTGCGGTGGTCTTGTTCTTCAAGAAAGGTGACAACGCCCTCTTGAAGAACTACAGACCGATATCCCTTCTGAGCCGCGTCTACGTGCTGTTTTCGAGAGTCATTACGAATCGTCTCGCACGCAGACTCGACGACTTCCAGCCTCCCGAACAAGCCGGTTTCCGAAAAGGCTTTAGTACCATAGACCACATACATACCCTTCGGCAAATTGTACAGAAGTCCGAAGAGTACAATCTGCCACTTTGCCTGGCGTATGTGGACTATGAGAAAGCCTTTGATTCCGTCGAAATTTGGGCGGTGCTACAGTCTCTTCAGCGGTGCCAAGTTGACTGTCGGTATATCGAAGTGCTGAAGTGTTTGTACAGTAGGGCTACGATGGCTATCCGAGTACAGAACCAGAGTACGAAACCTATCCAACTGCAGAGAGGTGTAATACAGGGTGACGTTATTTCCCCGAAACTCTTCACCACTGCATTGGAAGACGTTTCCAAGCTACTGGACTGGAAAGGATACGGTATTGACATCAATGGCGAGTACATCACTCACCTTCGATTTGCCGACGATATAGTCCTTATGGCAGAATCGCTGGAGGACTTAAGCACTATGCTCAATGACCTCAATAGTGCCTCCCAACGGATAGGTCTTAAGATGAACATGGACAAAACAAAGATCATGTTTAATGTCCATGTCACACCTATGCCGGTAGTTGTTGGTAGCACTAAGCTCGAAATTGTTGACGAGTACGTTTACCTGGGACAAATAGTCCGGCTAGGTAAGTCCAACTTCGACCGAGAGGTCAATCGACGGATTCAACTCGGCTGGGCAGCGTTCGGGAAATTACAACGCATCTTCTCGTCAGGTATACCTCAAAACCTGAAAACTAAGTTTTACAACCAGTGCGTGTTGCCAGTGATGACATATGGAACTGAGACGTGGTCCTTCACTGCTGGCCGTATGAGGACGCTCAAAGTCGCTCAGCGAGCTATGGAGAGGGCCTATGCTCGGAGTTTCTCTGCGTGATAAACTTAGAAATGAGGATATCCGCAGTAGAACCAGAGTGACCGACATAGCCCAACGGATTAGTAAGCTGAAGTGGCAACGGGCCGGCCGTATAGCTTGAAGAACCGACAACCGTTGGGGAAAAAAGGTTCTCGAGTGGCAGCCTCGTACCGGTAGACGAAGTGTAGGGCGACCCCCCACTAGGCGGAGTGACGACCTGGTAAGACATGCACGAAGTCATTGGATGCAGGTGGCTCAGGACCGTGCTTTGTGGCATACCTTGGGGGAGGCCTATGTTCAGCAGTGGACTTGTAAAGGGCTGTAATGATGATGATGATCTGAAATGTATTTATTTTAACTTTATACTTATTAATGTAATTTTATTGTTTTATATATAACTTTTAAAATTATTTTTTTACACCCCCTTATATAGAATTACTAATTATTAGTAATAATGATGGGTCGTCACAATATCAATGATATGTTGCAAATCGGTAGTATTCATTGCTATGCGGATGACGGTACTGGTGATTATCTGTAGTAATAGTACAACCGTGCCAATATTTCTCGGTAAAATGTCGCAGAGTACCGGAACAAACTTGGGTCTGCAGTCAAGTCCTCTCGGGTTGGGGGCGACTTAACCTAGTCCAGTTTAATCCTCAAAAGACACAAGTATGTGAGTTTACAGCTAAAAAGAATGCCTTTGTCGTATTATCGCCTCTGTTTTGAGACACTCCCCTTGTTGCCTCAGCCAGTATCAGAATCCTCGGCATTGACATATGGAGTGATGTGCAATTTTGTGATCACATGGAAGAGAAGGCCAAATTGGCTTCTAAAAAGCTTTGCGTGCTCAGCAGATCGGAACAGTACTTGATGTCGGCACACCCACCGCCTGCAACTTTACAAGGCACAAATTCGGCCTCACATGGAATATTGTTCCCATCTCCGGGCTAGCAAAATCATCGAACGTAAGATTACTCATGGGATGGAAATATATACAGTGTAAACTCTATATAATGGCACTCAAGGGACTGTGCACATTTTGAAGATAAAGTGGTTGTTAAATGGAATGAAGAAAAATCTGTATTTTTCTTCATTCCATTTAACGCCTTAGGGAGTTTGTCATTAAAACAAGTGATGTTACATGGAGTTTACACTGTACATAGATATACATATATTACGTAAATATATTATTACCTGCAAAATTCTTACCTAATATTTTACATTTTGGAAGTGTTGCACTTATGAACTGCTTACATTCTTTTAAATTTTCCACGCTGATTAAATCATACAATATAAGAGTTTGCAGATTTTTCAGAACTGTCATCTCCTTCAGACCACTATCTGTGACATTTGGGCATTTTGAGACTTGAACAAAAGTTACCACGTCTTTGCCATATGCCAATCCTTTTAGTGCTCTATCATCAATATATTTATTATTATGAAGTACTACATTTTTCTACATCGTACATCCCTCTAGAAAAGTAGATAATTTTGAAAACATTACTTAAATATTGTAAAATTTTGTAGTAATCCTCAAAGAAATTTACTTTACCTAAGTGAGGGAAACCATAGTGTGATATAGATGAATCAGAACCATCAATTTCTAATACTCTGACTTTGATTGTCATTGAAACAACTTGTGTTTTTCTTGCTCTGTTCATATTAAATTAAAACACTGGGAATTAGTGTTCAATCAAAGTGCTATTTGTGTTGTGTTTGGAGATTGACTTATATAGTACGTTGTTAATTGATAAATATAGTAAAACTGTGACTTTGAATTGAGTTTATTTTTGTGTTTAAATAGTGTTTTACATTTGATTGAATCCATTTATTAAAAATTTTCTTTTACTACCCTCGTAAAATTTGACATTGTCAGCTGTCAAAAAGTGACCATAGACAATACCGGGTTGCCACAAAAAGAAAAATAGACTACCTAAATCATACTACCATTTGGGGGCAATAAATAAAAATGGCACAGTGTTTCAAGTGTAACAGTCAAATTGATGATAAGATGCCAAAAATCAATTGCAAAGGCTGCAAAAGAGTAATATGTACTAAATGCAGTGGACTAAGTGCAACAGAATTGCGTGTTGTTGCACTTCAAACACCCAAATTGTCGTACCTATGTGATGACTGCGAGGAGGGGCTAAGGCAGATTCCAGATCTTCGCAGACTTGTAACAGAACTTCAACAACAGGTTCAAGAGTTAAGAAAAAACCATATAAACGTAGTGAATTTGGACACAGTGATAAATGAAATTCAGGAAAGAAAAAATCGTAGTCGTAATCTTATTGTGTTTGGAATACCTGAATCTACAGCAAATTCACCAGAAGAAAGAAAAAGTCATGATAAAGACCAGGTTTCTAAAACTATAACGTCACTGGCAACTCCAGAACCGGAAATTCTCACTGTCATCCGTTTGGGTAAACCTGTATCCAAAATTGAAAAGCCGCGTCCTATCAAGGTAGTCCTGGCCAATAAACATAATGCTATAAATGTTTTGAAAAATAAAGGTAAGCTGCCAAACTCTGTTAAAGTAAAGGCTGATATGACACCATATCAAAGAGATCAACTTAGGAGACTTCGTGAAGAACTAGTGGCTAGAACCGAAAAAGGTGAGCAAAATCTTACGATCAAATATATCAATAACATACCAAAGATTATAACAACTACAAAAAACTAGCACATCATAATATCACAGAACTCCGCATACTATACACGAATTTGGCTTCCATTATGGCAAAATTTGATTTATTTCTTCTTGAAGTTAATACACATAAACCTGCTTTTATTTTGATATCAGAAACTCATTTACATTCTGTAATTGATGACAGCCTTATAAATATAAACGGATATACGCTCTTCCGGTTGGACAGAAGAGAAAGAAAAGGGGGAGGAGTAGCAATGTATGTTGCACATGACGTTAACAATGTACCTGTTATATCAAAAGTGAATAAAATATATTATAATTCTTTGGTTGAGGCATTATGGTTAGATATACAATATGGATATTTAGATTTACTTTTAGCTTGTGTGTATCGTCCTCCCTCAAATGTTTTAACAAGTGCTGATGAAATATTATTTAACACCATAGAAAAGGTAGCCTCAAAGCAGACAGTGATTATTGCAGGTGATTTCAACTTACCAAATATAAAATGGCCTCTCGATAATTTAACCGGACATAACAAGCTATGCGAAAGCTTTGTAGCAATGTATTCAAACAGTAATCTCAATCAGCTTGTAACACAAATCACAAGGAAACGTAATAATGCAGAATCCCTACTAGATCTTATACTGTGTAATGATGAAACTTTAATAACTGATATTAAGTATCTTCCGCCCATTGGAAAGAGTGATCATTTGGTCATACTGGCTTCTATGCAGATAATTAATAACGATAGTAAAGTGCCGATAAAAAAGATTTTTGATTTTTATAAAGCTGACTATAACAAAATTAACAAAGATTTAGCAGAAAACTTTAACATAATTGGAAACCAAGTAGATGAAATGTGGCTATCATTTAAAAATCAAATACATACATCACTTGAAAATTGTGTAAAAAAATCACAGAGAATAAATAAATCAAATAAGAAACCATGGATAAATAAGGAAATTTTGGATTTAACAAAACGGAAAAAAGAGTTATGGAATATATACATTATTAATAAAACAGAAGATTCGTACCGAAAATTTAGAAATATTAATCATAAAATTATTAAACTGTCAAAATATAGAAGAGCTCAATTTGAAACAAATGTTATAGACTCTGGACCGAAAGCTTTCTACGGATACATTAGAAGACAACTTAATTCTAAAGTCACCATTCCTAACATGCTTAAAACCGAGTCACAAGAACTTGTAGAGGAACCACATAAAATCGCGGAGCTGTTTGCCGATCAGTTCGTTAATAGCTATGTAAGAGAACCAGATGGACCAATTCCCTCCATAAACATGCCAATGGTAACAAACTCAATTGATGACGTAAAATTTACAGCCAAAATCGTACTAAAGACCTTGTTAACCTTTGATGATGCTACTGCTACTGGTCCTGATGAAATACCATCTATATTACTAAAGCGGTGTTCATCATTGCTTGCCGAATATATATCAAGCATTATGAACAAATCCATGGAGGATGGACGCTTACCCGCTGATTGGAAGAAAGCTACAGTCGTACCTATTTATAAAAACGGCGATAAGATGAGATTTAGTAATTACAGATCAATAAGTTTGACAAGTATCCTCTGTAAAGGCATGGAAAAGATCATAACTGAAAGATTAAGAGAATTCCTATTACAAGAACAACTGATTTTAGATGAACAGCACGGGTTTGTACCAAAGCGATCAATCATTACAAATATGTTACAATGTGTTAATGAATGGGTCTCAAACCATGACAATGGATTACCTACAGATGTGATATATCTTGACTATGAAAAAGCTTTTGACCGTGTGCCATTAAGACGACTTATATGCAAATTAAAACACTTTGGTATACGCGGGAAATTGTTGGCCTGGATCAGTGATTTTCTATCAGACAGAACATTCTGCGTGAGAGTTGGAAGTATAATGTCTAAACCCAGGGAAGTACTCAGCGGAGTTCCGCAGGGATCTGTTCTTGGACCATTATTATTTATCCTATATTTATCGGATTTGAAGAGCACGTTACAGCTACCGTTCTCATTATTTGCCGATGACACAAAATTTTTTGGGAACCCTATTACGCAACATCAAGTTATACAACAGGATCTAAATGCCATCTACGATTGGACTAGTGATTGGCTCCTAACACTGAACGCAGACAAGTGTACGGTTCTACATATAGGGAAAAATAATCCACGAAATACATATTATCTAGGTGATCACCCATTGTCTTCTGTTGAATCAAAAAAAGACCTTGGCATTACAATAACCAGTGACCTCAAATGGGAAACTCATATCCTTAACATAGTAAAAAAGGCAAACTCCATGATGTATATGATTCGAAAAAGCTTTATGTGTCTCACTCCTAAAATATTTAACAAGATCTACCGAACGTACTTAAGACCTCTTTTGGAGTTTGCATATGTGATATGGGACCCGTATTTTCGTAAAGATATAATAATACTGGAGAATGTTCAAATGAGGGCCACAAAAATGGTAAAACAACTACGGAACATGACATATGAGCAGCGAATGAGAAAGCTTAACCTCACAACACTAGAGAACCGTAGGCAGAGAGGTAGTCTGATTGAAACATACAAAATACTAACAGGATATTACAATGTTCCTACTCTGCCGAATTTGTACTTACTAAATAGCAACAAACATCTGAGAGGACATCAACTTAAACTTTGCCATAGGACTGCCAAGCGGAATCCCATGAAGAATTTTATAACAAACCGTGTTGTCACCGAGTGGAATAAGCTACCACAAAATGTGATTGATGCTCATACATTGAACGCCTTCAAGAACAGATTGGCTAAAATCTCCAAACATTAAGATGCACACGCATCAGCTTTTTTAGCTGCTAGTGTGTTTATGTATAAATAATAAATAATAATAATAATAATAATAACTTTGCCACTTTATTTCCCACTGGTGGTAATAGGTTATAGTCCGATAGATTCTTGCCACCAACCCATGTTACTTTTCCACCATTTCTAAGTACCCATTCTGCACAAGCTCGGTCTGGACCAACAGCCTTTATCCGTTCAGGGTCTGGTTTATTAAACATCATATTCACATATTCCCAAAAAAATCTTGTTTGACCTGTTCGGGGCAAGAACATCTTTTGCGCAGGTGAAGATAAAATCTGTAAAATGAAAAGTGTTTAATTTTCCATATTACGGTTCTACCTTCTAAATAGATTTAAGATTTTTTTTACTTACACATCGCTGCATTCTTTTTGTGTGCGTAATGTGTTACAGTCACAAAGTACTTTTTTTAGTAATGCGTAGCAATTTCATGAAGAAATGGACTAAAATAACTAGGTAGGTATTAACTATTTTGACAATGTAAACTGATGTAAACAAATAGGGCAATTTTTTAATTAAATGGCTTTACGGCTCTGGGTTTAAGCCCTTATGAGCCTATCATTTCTTTCAGAATCTACATTTTTATATATTTTTTTAACAATATGCTGATGCGTCACATTGCGAAACCTTTGGGAGATTTTGACGACAGCTCAACCCAGCGGACAGTTGATGACGACAGCCACTCAAGTTCATAAGGTGCCTAAGCGATCAAAATAACTTGAGGTTTATATCGACATCAAAGCACTTGTTTCGTTGTTTTCTCTAATTGTTCTCACGCACGGACAGTTTATTCACAAAATTTAATCACTTTTACGAATTAAAATCCACATTAAACCATTACTCAAGCGACAAAACAGAGGCGACATTCCATCTACGGCCAAGTTCGCGCCAAAACTCACAAATAGGGCAATTTAAAAATGATGCATAGAGTAAATTAATATATACAGAAATGATGATATCAATATTTTCAGGTATACAAAAAGTACTCCGTGATTGATATCACAGATCACTATATACTAGATCAGTGATTCCCAAAGTGGTCTATATCGACCCCTAGGGGTCTATGACAACCTGCAAGGGGTCTACGTAAGCGAAAAAAAATTTGGGGATCCATGAAATGAAAATGGGGGTACACGATAGTGGATCTCAACACATACACTGATAGTACCTATTTACTTACATCATACTATCTTATAATATCAAAACATATATATTATTTATAAAAGTACCTATGAAGTAAAAAAAATTATTATATATGTTTATAAAATTATGTAGGTTGTAGGATGTTGGTATTCGCTTTGTGGTCGCAAGACATTTTGAACTTGTAAAAACCTGAGAGTCGCAGTCTCAGAGCTTCGCTACCTTGCACTGACTTGTTCAATTCGTCACTCTATAAATACGAATGTGGGACAAATACGTTTATTCGTTTCCTGAATCTTGAAAAGGAAAGTGCTAAGAAAATATTTTAAAGAATATAAATAAATAATACTTATATCACACAAAATATAGTGAGTCAGTGTTATTTTGTTTGAGAGTGCTGGAGAAAAATAAGTACATTATTTTTTATTAAATTTTGGTTTTGTACGTAGTTAGCAAAGATAGATAAATTACGCGAATCATGACTTTAGTTATTAGTAGTTTAATATTCAATCATGCAAAATTCCACGAGTACTCCTCAATAGTTTCTTTTTGAAAGTTTTAGCAATCGGTATTATAATTACATTGCAATCTCCGTGATTCTAGCTAATTGTTGCAAGGAGATATTCGAATTATGGAATGTTTTCGGAAAAATCAAAAAATATTTTTAATATACAGCTGCTGGATTTTCTGTCTTATGTAAATAATTAAATTATTTACATAAGACATTTATTTATTGGAGTTGATAGATGGCGCTTGAAAAGTAATCACTTGCTTTGACACGGTTTCAGTGAAAAATTAAAATTAAAATAGTTTTAGCTCAGAAAACTTTACATAAGTGTACTCAATTTAAAAATAAAGTCTTACATGTGACATGTGAGTGTTATCCAAACATATATTGAAGAAATTATAAAGTTATTACATACTAAATTTACAACCAAGGCGTAACTGAATTTAGTGCTTAAATTATAAATACTACTTTCTCTCTAAACGAAAACAATTTGAATTAACTTTATAAGTGACAGTGAAAAATAACAAGTGTGAAATAGTACTTTTAAATAGAAAAAAAATGTGAAAAACTGGAAAGTAATATTTTAACGAACGTTACAAAATTCAAATTAATTATCTCTCCGCTACTCGTCAAGAGATGGCGTAAATAAGTGTTTTTATTATAAACTATCGAAAGAATTCGGCACTCAATGCCATCTATTGTTGATTACCAATACTAAATCTACTACATACTAAATAGCGCTTCAATAACTTTCACATTTTATTTTATACCCCATCATATTTTGGAAACATACTAAAGTTATGGAAAACGTTACTTTACGTAGAAGACTATCAAAAAAATCTAATTCACACAACGATTTAACGAACATTTCACCAGAAAACTCATTCTTTCATTCAACCTTAGAAAATATTACTAACAAAAGTGTACCATTGGAAACAACTCTGGATACTCAATGATTATCGAATTAAAAGATAAATTAGAAGATTTGGAAATACAGTTAAACAGTGCTCATCGAGAGATTGAAAGTATGAATAGTGAAAATACGAAGTTAAGGCAAAGTATAAAAGAAAAAGACTTACAAATAGATTTTTTGAAAAAACTGACTAGGGTTGCATCAAAGGATACATCATCCATATCTCCGAAAAATGACATACCTTCTGTAATTACTGCACACGGACGACTCAGCGAAATTAGGAAAAAATATCATAGAACAGCCCCTAATCCGATGGCAAAAAATATTCCCATCTTAAATTTCTCAACGCCTCCTGCTTGCAAATCATATAAAAATTTCAAAAATCATTGTTCCTCAACACCCCGTAGAAAAGTCCAGTGCCCGCCTGTACTACAAATCGTAAAACAAGGCATAAAAATACCCACGGATGCTCGAAGTAAGCCGACTGTGAATTCAATATGCAATAATTGTCAAAATCGGGCAAAAGATGGCGTTACTCGCGTAACGCCAACACAAAATCATCCAAAATTATTATATTAGGAGATGAACAAGTACAAAAACTAGCTCCAGAAATGATTAAGTCGAGAACAAACAGGTGGAACGATATTTATTCTGTTACCGGGATCGTCAAACCTAACGCAACAAGTTCACAAATTTTAAACAGCTGTGATAATATTATAATATCTACACTTAACAAGGATGATATTGTTATTATAGGTCTGGGTGCACATGATAAGAATCCTTACGTTCTATACTCGGAATTGTGCAACGCCCTTTACAAACTGAAAAACAGTCATGTATTTATTCTTAGTGTACAATTTAATCCCTATTTAAATTTAAAAACGCTTAATGATTTTACTCAAAACTATACTCATTGTACCTTTATAAACTTAATAATTTTATCACTTATAATTATACCCAGTATAGGCACAAAGGTAATACATTTTTACGAATTAAACATATCTCATTTAAAATCAATATAGAAATTGGCTACTTAAACTACAATTTAGAATATATAAAAAAACCTAAAATATAATATATGTAGATGCCATACAAATGTTAAAAATACCAATACGTCATCTTATTTTAATAACTGTGATATACAGAATGGATCCAAAATGTCTTTACCCTGCAGTTACAAGCCTAAGAACACAAATAAAAACTTTTTTCGTGAATAATTTACGTACACAATATACAATTAAACTACTTCATCAAAATATTGCAGGCTTATTAAAAAAACTGGACATATTGGAACTAGCCCTAAACGAAATGAATTCACAAAATTATGACATTGATATCATATGTATTACAGAGACATTTGTAAGGAATGGCTCCGAGTCAAATGTAAAATTAAATAATTACAATCTCTTATCACATTTTTCCAGAAGTAATGAACGCAGAGGAGGTTCGTGTATTTTAGTCAAAAAACATTTACAATGCGAGTTACTGAATAACCTTATACCACCGATGCCATATTTTTTTGAATACTGCGCCGTGAAAATACTGTCAGTGGATATAATCGTGATATGCATATACAGAACACCAACATCAAACGTAGATCAGTTTTTCGGTAATTTATCATTATTACTTCATAAACTTAAAAACAAGAAAATTTTGCTGTGCGGAGATTGGAACATAGACATCCTTAAAACACTAAAAACGCAAAAAAATTATTATCTATATTGACGTGTCATAATTTATCAAATCACATTAATAAACCAACAAGAAATTCATCATGTATAGACTTAATTGTTAGCAACATAGAAAATGTTAAACCTCAGATACATTGTTTAGCTTTATCCGATCATGGAACAGCTCAAAGTGTTTCGTTTGATATCTGTTATAACCCAGAGAAAATGGCTCCATTACACTGGTTTGAAACACGACGTGACTTAAATACTAATAATATTGATAAGTTTCGAGAATGTATTTCATCGTTGTCGTTTAGTGAGGTTTTTTCTGAAACTGATACCAATGCTGCATTTGAAAAATTTCATGACATGTTAGTACTTTTTTATAAACTTTGCTTTCCCCTTATCACTGTTAAAAAAGTAAACATCATCATTCTCTAAACCATTTCCCATTATCTGGGGTCGGCGCAGTAAACCTTCTTGTTCCATTCCTCTCTATCAGCCGTCATTTCCATACTTACTCCTTTCATTCTCATATCACTCTTCACACAATCGATCCATCTTTTATTCGGCCTTCCTCTGCCCGTGTGTCCTTCCACATTCATATTCAACACTCGTATTGTGACATGACTTTCATTCCTCCGCATCACATGCCCAAACCATGCCAATCTGCTTCCTCTCACCTTTTCTACCACACTGTACTTTTACTGTTAAAAAAGTAAACAAGGTAACAAAAAATAAGTGGATAACTAAAGGACTCAAAAGGTGCTGCATAATAAAAAGATGTCTCTATCTTAAATATAGACTATCCACTCACAACAAGAAAAATAAAAGACGTGAATACATAAAATATGGTAAAATACTAAAGAGATGTATTTCGGAAGCGCAAGAAAATTTTAACACTAAATATATTTATCGGTCTAAAAACAGATGTAAGGCAACTTGGGACCTGATTAAAAACAACGCCACTAACAAGATAGATGTTGGTCATATTGAAAAAATTAGAGATAATAACAACTTGCTGATGAAACCAGAGGAAATTGCTGAAACATTCAATAAGTACTTTATTAACCTTACAAATAAACATAATACCAATCAATATTTAAACTATAAACATATTTTGTTTAATGACAGTAGTATGTATCTCATGCCAACTCATCCTAGGGACATCTATAAAACATTTAAATCTTTAAATAATACAAACTCAACAGGTTATGACGAATTAAATGTAAAAGTTTTAAAACAATGCGCTGAATACATCTCAGAACCATTATGTTATATTATAAATCTGTCTCTAAAACAAGGTGTATTTCCAACGCGTATGAAATTCTCCATTGTTAAACCTATGTATAAAAAGAGAGATAGGCAAGACGTTGGAAACTACCGACCAATAACTCTTATTCCTGTGCTCTCAAAAGTTTTCGAAAAAATAATGCATGAAAAACTATATTGTTTTCTTAGCGCATTTAACATTCTAAAACCAGAACAATTCGGTTTTCGAAGAAACTGTTCCACAACATTAGCATGTTATGAACTGATGAAAATTATAACTGAAAGCTTAAATTCACGAACTCCACTTTTAACTATATTTCTTGATATGAGCAAAGCTTTTGACTTCGTATCACACAGTCTTCTACTAGATAAATTAGAAAGGTATGGAATAAGAGGAACAGCCCAAAACTGGATTGAGAGTTATCTTAAAAATCGTAAGCAGTGTGTAGAAGTTACAAAAGTCATCAACAACACAAAGATATCAAAACGATCTCAATATCATGCAAACAGTTTTGGTGTTCCACAAGGCAGTGTACTGGGACCTTTGCTGTTCTTGATATACATTAACGATCTTCCTGACTTTACTACAAGCAAATGCATTTTATTCGCTGATGACACTACTCTTATAGTTAAAGGTAATAACAGATCTGAACTTGAAATCGCGGCTAATGGTGCTCTAAATGAGGTCATACAGTGGATGAATATAAATAATTTAGATATAAATATAAATAAGACGAAATTTATTGAATATAAAACCCTCAAAAACATTTCAAATGACATTAAACTCACATATAACAACTCGATAATTGAAGAAGTCGTTTCCACGACATTTCTAGGAATAATATTTGATAAATTTTGTAGTTGGAAGACTCATATAGAAAGCCTTTGTACTAAAATAGATCGTTTCGTTTTTGCATTGCGTAGACTAAGAAATATTGTATCAGAAAGAGCTGCACTGATAGCATATCATGGATATATCTCATCCATACTACGATATGGTGTTATACTCTGGGGGTATTCGGTGGATTCGGATAAAGCATTTAAAGCACAAAAACGCTGCATAAGAGCTCTTTGTGGTGTTGGTCCTTTAGTGAGTTGCAAACCTTTGTTCAAAACTAAAAAGATCCTGCCTTTGCCTTCAATAAACATATTTGAAATGTGCATATTTGTTCATAAGCATCCACATTTATTTGAACGTAAGTGTGATGTGAGTGAAAGTAAGGGTAGATACAAGAATAGGTTATATGCGCCAGCAAATCGTCTAAAAGTTACAAAAAGAAATGCTTTTGCAATGTCGATTAGAATTTATAATAAATTACCTGATAGTTTAAAGCGTAAAAGTTTATTGTCATTTAAGAAATCTGTTTTGGCATTGTTGCTCCGTAAATGTTACTATTCTCTAGAAGAGTTCTTAAACGACAACGACCTACATACGAGTAATAATGAATGATAATTTTAGAATAGGATTAATTACGTAATTACAAGATTCTGATACTTAAAAAAAATAATGTTTTTGATATTATTTTATATAAAATTTGACTTATGTATCTAATTAATTAATAAATTTGATGTAAAAATAGAAAGATATTAATGACAATTGGATATGTAACATTATATAATTATTGACGTAAGAACAATAATTAATATATGACATTGACCTATAATAATAATCTTACTTGATATAATAATACTTACTTATATTTTTTCTGACACTGTGGCATAATAAATAAATTATCAAATCAAGTAAATAATATTAAATAATTTTATTTTTTGTTAAATTAATATATGTTGTGAAATTCGATAAGTATTGTTGTTTAGGTTACTTGACCATTAATATTTGCACACCACTAAGGTAGAATATGTAGAACGAATTATACTCAAACACCATTGTACAACCATATTCTTGCAAATAAAGATTATTATTATTATTATTATTATTAATTTTGCTCACAGATGACTGATGCCATGTCCGAATCTAAAACGAAATGTAAACAGTACAGTGTCGATTATTTGAAATTTGGCTTCATTCCATCATTGCCGGACAAACAATCGCCTATGTGCCTTTAATGCAACAAAGTTTTGGGCAATGACGCTATGAAACCATCTAAACTGCAAGATCATCTGAGATTATGCCACCCTGATAAAACAGAGAAAGATTTAAAATACTTTCAAACACTCAAAGATAAACTTCAGAAGAGACCTACGCTGGACGAATGTTCACTTCGACGTCACAAAGAAATGATGATGGTTTGCGGGCGTCTTACAATATCTCGTTACTTATAGCAAAATCCGGAAAACCGCATACTTTCGGAAAGAAGTTAATTTTGCCAGCCATTGAAGAGGGTTTAAAAACTGTTTTACACAAACCTGCATCTGATATCATTAAAAGAATTCCCTTAAGCAACAATACTGTTGAAAGACGTATTGATGAAATGAGTTCTGATATTGAAAGCTTCTTATGTAATTATTTGCAAACGACCCATTTCTCTATACAACTGGACGAGTCAACTTTACCTGATAATGCAGCAGTATATGTTCGTTTTATTATGAATCAAGAAATCTACGAAGAACTGCTCTTCGCAAGAACTTTGATAACCGACATTAAAGGTGAATCAATATTTCATGTTTTGAAGGATTACTTCATTGAAAAAGCAATTTCTTTATCAAATATAATATCAGTAGCTACAGATGGAGCACCTGCCATGGTTGGACGTTATCGTGGATTTATAAGCTATTTAAAACAAAATGTGTCAGGGGTGTTAGCAATACATTGCGTCATCCATCGACAACATTTAGTTGCTAAAAATTTGAGTGTTAGATTGCATGAATCACTTCATTTAGTCATTGATGCAGTAAACCGAATCCGAAGCAACGCGTTGAATACGCGGTTATTTGCGCGGTTGTGTTAAGAAAATGACGAACACTTTCATCAATTACTCTTTCACACTGAAGTACGCTGGCTGTCGAAAGGCTTATGTTTGACAAGATTTTTGCACTTTTTGCATTCAGATTTTGAATCTAGGTTTGAGGATATCTTGACTATGGTAATACCACCGTGGATAATTAATCCATATGGTGACATAGAAGAAACGAATGTCATAATACAAGAGGAACTGACTGAACTAAGTACAAATGAAGAACTTAAGGTTCAGTTTAAAGACGGATATCAGCAATTCTGGCTGCAAAACAACATACCCGTTACTTATCCCGTATTATGGAATATAGCGAGGAAATTTTTAATTTCCTTTCCATCGTCATAACTAGTGGAAAGGGGGTTCAGCGCTGTTACCAATCTCCTAACGAAAAAAAGAAACAGACTGGACATCATTAGCCGAGGAGATTTAAGATTAACCCTTACAAAATTGATGCCAAATGTTGATAATTTTTTATTAAAGCATCAGGTTCATCCTTCTCACTAAAAATATTGACTTATTGCTTATGTTATTTTATTTATAGTTTATTTTATGTTTATTTAATGCTACGTATATTTTACATAACAGATACAAAATTTTATTTTGAGTAGTTTTAATTTAAATTCAATTAATAAATGTATGAATTAACATGTGTTTTACTTTGAGTTTTTAACACTAAACTTTACTACAGTTAGAAATTTACAGGAAATCAGGTAAGTAGGGGGTCTACCCAACACGGAAAAACGTGGCAAGGGGTCTACTACACAAAAAAGTTTGGGGAACTCTGTACTAGATTGATATCGTAGACCGAGACACTTTTTTTATTAACTGGCTTTACAGCTCTGGGTTCCAGCCCTTCTGAGCCTATCATTTCTGAATACTTTTTCTTCATCTTTCAATGTTCATTTTTGTATACTTTTTCTTCACAATATGCTGATGCGTCACATTGCGAAGCCTTTTGGAAGATTTTGACGACAGCTCAACCCAGCGGACAGTTGATGACAACAGCCACTCAAATTCATAAGGCGCCCAAGCGATCAAAATAGCTTGAGGTTTATATCAACATCAAAGCACTTATTTCGTCGTTTTCTTTAATATTTAACACGCGCAGACACAAAATCGCATTACTTTTACGAATCAAAATCCACTTCAAACCATTATTTAAGTGACAAAACAGGAACGACAGTCCGTCTACGGCCAAGTTCTCACTAAAACTCCTTCCTTATCGTAGACAGAGATTAAGTAGACAGATAAACCTATAGACAAATTAACGCCTTCTTTTGCATTCGCACACGAAAAAGATAAATTTATGCATACGTTTTGCATAGAAATGAGATAGAGCGGTGTGATTGTTTGTCACTTTCTCCGTGCCGGTTTTTTTGTTTAGCAAACTCTACAGTTTGCTAAACAACTTTAACAGCGTAGCGATTTCAGGAGTTTACAAGTTGGTTTAAGTGAGAAAAAAGTGTTTTGTGAGCTTAAGATTGGTGAATCTTGTTAAGTTCAGTTCTAAGAACAAATAATTTTTTATCTAAATGTGTTTAAAAGTCATAAAGATTATTGTATAACCTAAAAATTCGTTATCGTCCTTTCTCACTCGAGGCCACGCCGATCATTAGTCTAGAGGTTTCTCTGTCTACGAGAGATTCTCTGTCCATAGAGTGTTCTCTGTCTATGGATATTATTATGGCCGTAGACAGAGAAACCTATAGAGTATGATAATATTATAATGATTAGCGTGGCCTCGAGTGAGAAAGGACGATAACGTAGTTTTAGGTTATACAATAATCTTTATGACTTATAAACATATTTAGATAAAAATTTTAATTGTTCTAAGAACTGAACTGAACAAGATTCACCAATCTTAAGCTCACAAAACACTTTTTTCTCACTTAATATCAACTTTTAAACTCCTTAGATTTTTACGAACTTTCAAAGCTGTTTAGCAAACTGTAGAGTTTGCTAAACAAAAAAACCGGCACGGAGAAAGGGACAAACAATCACACCGCTATGTCTCATTTCTATGTGAGACGTATGCATAAATCTATCTTTTTCGTGTGCGAATGCGAAAGAAGGCGTCAATTTGTCTATACGTTTCTCGGGCTACGATTATGGCAGTTAACATTTGGGATATGGAGTGTAGAAGTAAGGAGTACAGACTGTGTATTAAAAAGTGTCTATAGAAAACCGTTAAGTAAGGGTGACACCACTATAGCTACGGGCTAAATTCTAAAGAACGTGCCGAAAAATACTAGTGGGATAGACGACTTTTTCGAGGCTATATTTACTAAATAAAATCATTTTAGATTTTAGAGCAACTGAACAGTTTAGCAGCAAACTTCAAACCGTCGACAACTGCTAAGTTCGTTTCATCCCAGTAACTACTCCAGCGCTATTGTGGAGAGTTTTTGAACTGTTGTTTACTGCTTACAGATGACCAATTTTTCAACTATTCTTCTGTGGGAATTGGTACTCCTTACTTCTACACTCTATAATTAGGGATGTACGTACGTTACGCCAGTATATTCTATGTCTACAAACTAATAACTAGTAAAAGTCCTGGCAAAATTGGTTCAGCCATTTCGGAGATTAATCGGAACTAACAGAAAAACAGATGTTTTAAAAATATTTCATATAGGTGTGCCCCGCGGTTTCAACCGCGTATATCACGTGTTTGCGCCGCGTGACATGACATGATACTTCGCTCATTTAGTTCTATCATTTTAGCTAAAAAATGGGCAAATTTAATGTATTATCTATCGGCATATGTACGTTATACAGCAAAATCAAATTTTACCCACTATTTTACCATTTATTTTTACTATTTTACCCACTCTATCCCCCTCCCGAATGAACGCCCAGGTGCCCCAAAACGCGTTTTTTTCCAGTTTTAAAGATACACAGTACATGAAGTACACGAAAAGTGTGTTACGAACCGATCCTTGATGAATTTTCTATCAACCTTTTATACATACGTCAGCGATACCATTTATAGTTTTTACGCTATCTGCCACAACATATGAACATTTCCTATATTTAGTCGATTTTTTTAGCTCGAGGTTTACGTTTTTTAAAATTTCCAACTTTACCGCAAAAATATGTATGCCTAAAAATAGAACATGCTCTTTAAAAGAGGTTATAAATTATTTCTTTACCTTTTCATTATGATACAACCATTTATTTGAATAAGAATTAATACTACGATACGACTGTTTATTTTGACCGGTGATCTAATTAAATTTTAGCACACAAAAGCTACTATTGTGACTATTATGATAGTTAAGAGCGCATATTCAAAAATATGTCCAAGTCGAAATCTACGCGATCACTTTGGAACGGCGTAATATTGAAGCACACTACAATGTTATCTCTGTGTGCGTGTCAGGGCGAGCGCGAGGCTAGTTGCCTTTAGTTGCACGAATCATTTTTATCCTATTGGAACTAAAATAATAAAAAAATATTTTCCACATAATGGCTTATATAGTGTACAGAAATCGGAGGCTAATATGTGGAAATTGTTTTATTATTTTAGCAAATTGAAGTCGGCTTTACATTTTCACCCTATTGAGTATATTAAATGCCGTGTAGTGGCGGTTAAGAATATCCACTACCCCATATCTTCCCGTGGGTGTCGTAAGAGGCGACAGAGGGAGACAGGCAGGAGATGGGCAGCAGCATCTTCCTGATGACAACTGTGACGTAATAAAAAAACAGCGGTTGCCAACCCGCTCGCCAAGCGTGGCAACTACGGCAAATACCCCCCAATGAACAAATACACAAAAAGACGGCCCCCAGTCCCCGGCGGCCCCGCTATTCCTGGCTACGGTGGCGACCATGGTAACGGCGGGGCAGGGGGTGCTAAGAATCTCCGGTGGAGGTTCGGTTGCCACCTACGACGACTCGACCTGGCAACATATAACGCACGCACCCTGAGGACTGACGAGAAGATACTGGAGCTGGAAGAAGAGGTAGACAAGTTGCGCTGGCATATTATTGGATTATCCGAGGTCCGAAGAGAGGGGGAGGACACGGCAATCCTCGAGTCCGGCAACTTGTTCTATCACCGGGAGGGCGACCATCTGTCCCAAGGAGGTGTCGGATTTATCGTCCACAAGTCTCTCGTCAACAACGTTGTAAAGATTGGGAGTGTGTTGACGAGGGTCGCGTACCTGATACTCAGAATCACCAAACGGTATTCGCTGAAGGTCATTCAGGTTTACGCACCAACCTCGGCACACCCCGATGAGGAGGTGGAGGAAATGTATGAGGATATTTCCAGAGCCATACATTCCTCCAAAACTCACTACACGGTGTTGATGGGAGACTTCAACGCAAAACTAGGCACAAGAGAAAGCGGTGAGCTGAAGGTAGGGAAATTTGGAGTAGGGCAACGGAACCGAAGGGGCCAGCAGCTGGCCGACTTTATGGAGAAAGAGGGACTCTTTATGATGAACTCTTTCTTCCAGAAGCGGCCCCACAGGAAGTGGACCTGGTCGAGCCCCGACGGTTCGACAAAAAATGAGATTGACTTCATTATGACGACCAGACGCCAACTGTTCAGTGATGTCTCAGTGATCGCAAGGGTGAAAACTGGCAGCGATCACCGAATGGTTAGAGGCACACTGAACCTAAACGTTAAGTTGGAGAGGTCTCGTCTAATGAAGTCAACGCTCCGTCCCCCTCGTGCTCTAATCCAGAATCCCGAAACCTTTCAGCTCTAGTTACGTAACCGCTTCCAGTGCCTAGAAGATTGCAATGCAGTGGACGATATGAACGACAAGCTCGTGGAAACTGTCCATGCGGTCGGAGCTAAGTTCTGCAAGACCCGCCGCAGAAGAACACAAAAACTCTCCGATCACACTCTTAATCTCATGGCTGTTAGACGGGAGATGAGGCTGCAATCGTCAACAGATTTGACAGCATACAGGCAACTGAACAGACAGATCTCCAAATGCATGCGGCGAGACTTACGCAACTTTAATACTTCTCGTATTAAAGAAGCGATCGAGCGGAACCAGGGCTCCAAAGTCTTTGCCAGAGATCTGTCTGCCAGAAAGAGCCAACTGTCAAAGCTGAAGACTGAGTGTGGCAACATCGTTTCCGGGACACCTGAGATTTTGAGTGAGATTGAGAGGTTCTATGGGCAGCTG
Organism: Parnassius smintheus behrii; assembly: GCA_036936625.1. Taxonomy (NCBI): domain Eukaryota; kingdom Metazoa; phylum Arthropoda; class Insecta; order Lepidoptera; family Papilionidae; genus Parnassius; species Parnassius smintheus. Next base: position 27,192,987 of record JAUPFT010000015.1, on the reverse strand, counting down.
TACACATCATCGTTGGAGCCACACGCAAGTGTGAGTAACGATCCAAGAGCAAGTCTTATCCGACACTATTCCGATGATATCCCGGACGTCAGTCTAAGCGAGATTAGAATGGCTCTCCAGCACCTTAAAAACGGCAGGGCCCCAGGCGAGGATGGAATTACAGCGGAGCTTCTGAAAGCGGGTGGAACACCGGTACTTGTAGTCCTTCAGAAGCTCTTCAATTCCGTCCTCCATGGTGGCACTACTCCAGAGGCGTGGAGCAGAAGTGCGGTGGTCTTGTTCTTTAAGAAAGGCGACAACGCTCTCTTAAAGGACTACAGACCGATTTCCCTTCTGAGCCGCGTCTACGTGCTGTTTTCGAGAGTCATTACGAATCGTCTCGCACGCAGACTTGACGACTTCCAGCCTCCCGAACAAGCCGGTTTCCGAAAAGGCTTCAGTACCATAGACCACATACATACCCTGCGGCAGATTGTACAGAAGACTGAAGAGTACAATCTGCCACTTTGCCTGGCGTATGTGGACTATGAGAAAGCCTTTGATTCCGTCGAAATTTGGGCGGTGCTACAGTCCCTTCAGCGGTGCCAAGTTGACTGTCGGTATATCGAAGTGCTGAAGTGTTTGTACAGTAGGGCTACGATGGCTATCCGAGTACAGAACCAGAGCTCGAAACCTATCCAACTGCAGAGAGGTGTAAGACAGGGTGACGTTATATCCCCGAAACTCTTCACCGCTGCATTGGAAGACGTTTTCAAGCTACTGGACTGGAAAGGATACGGTATTGACATCAATGGCGAGTACATCACTCACCTTCGATTTGCCGACGATATAGTCCTTATGGCAGAATCGCTGGAGGACTTAAGCACTATGCTCAATGACCTCAATAGTGCCTCCCAACGGATAGGTCTTAAGATGAACATGGACAAAACAAAGATCATGTTCAATGTCCATGTCACACCTATGCCGGTAGTTGTTGGGAGCACTATGCTCGAAGTTGTTGACGAGTACGTTTACCTGGGACAAATAGTCCGACTAGGTAAGTCCAACTTCGACCGAGAGGTCAATCGACGGATTCAACTCGGCTGGGCAGCGTTCGGGAAATTACGACATATCTTTTCGTCAGGTATACCTCAATCTCTAAAAACTAGATTGTACAACCAGTGCGTGTTGCCAGTGATGACTTATGGATCTGAGACGTGGTCCTTCACTGCTGGCCGTATGAGGACGCTTAAGGTCGCTCAGCGAGCTATGGAGAGGGCTATGCTCGGAGTTTCTCTGCGTGATAGACTCAGAAATGAGGATATCCGCAGTAAAACCAGAGTGACCGACATAGCCCAACGGATTAGTAAGCTGAAGTGGCAATGGGCCGGCCATATAGCTCGAAGAACCGATAACCGATGGGGAAGAAAGGTTCTCGAGTGGCAGCCTCGTACCGGTAGGCTAAAATATTTCCATTACCATAAACATATTTCAAAATTACTTACTACCGAAAATATCGCTTATAAAGTCTCAATTGTTTGAAATGCTCGATGCTGCTATAGATAGCTAGTTATAGTATAGCTCTATCGGTGTATCAAGTATCAACGCGATCGCGCGGTGTCGGTGAGAAAAAGTAATACGTCCTGTTGTTGGGATTACCCGGAGCGTACTGAATCGGTCGGCTTTTTTTTTTTTTTGCGCCCGAAGCAAGTATGGGCAACCCTCCGGAAAGCGGGGGAGGGAGGTTGAGAATGCTCATAGCATACCACGCAGCCGGCTGCGTGGTTATGTGGGTTTTTACCCACTAAACTCAACCTTTTAGGAATTGGCTTAACGATCTTACTAGAGATCTCTAAGCCATATACGAACGCGACCCTCCTTGGCAGAAAGGAGGGCGCTAAATCGGTCGGCGTCTGCGCGTGATGATTTATAGTATTTTTAAAATTATTATATAAAATAATTGACAAAACAAAACGAGCTAAAACTTTTTATGGATATTTAACATTACATGTATTTTGATATGCGATGATCCCATACCCACGCTGACCCGCCACTATACCGACGACCCGCCAGACATCTGCCTTGGGGAGATTGAGCTGGCCTTCGGTCAACTTAAAAACGGAAAAGCCCCTGGAGAAGATGGAGTTACAACAGAGCTCTTAAAAGCTGGGAGTCAACCCTTGCTAAAAGAGCTCTGTCGAGTTTTTAACTGCATCTTACGAGATGGGAGAACTCCAAAAGCGTGGAGCAAAAGCATTACAGTCTTGTTTCACAGGAAAGGTGACAAGACTATGCTAAAAAATTATCGAACCATCTCGCTTCTGAGCCACGCCTATAAGTTGTTTTCGAGGGTCATCACGAATCGACTCGCGCAAAGACTCGACGACTTTCAGCCTGCGGAACAGGCTGGGTTTCGAGGAGGATTTGGCACTATAGACCACATTCACACAGTGCTGCAAATAATACAGAAGACAACAGAGTGTAATCAGCCCCTGTGTCTTGCATTTGTTGACTATGAGAAAGCCTTTGACTCCATTGACTCTTGGGCTGTTCTAGATTCTTTGCAGCGGTGCCAAATTGACTGGCGGTACATCGAAGTGCTGAGATGCCTTTACAACACCAGTACGATGTCCGTCCAAGTACAGGACAGTCAAACAAAACTAATCCAGTTGCATCGCGGAGTGAGACAGGGGGATGTTATATCCCCTAAACTGTTTACAAATGCACTGGAAGATGTTTTTAAGACGTTAGACTGGAAAGGACGTATTAACGTAAACGGTGAGTACATTTCACACTTACGCTTTGCTGATGATATCGTCGTCATGGCAGAATCGCTGCAGGAACTTCAGGATATGCTGAACAGACTAAATGAATCCTCCCAACGTGTTGGTCTGTGCATGAATCTGAACAAGACAAAAGTTATGTTCAACGATTACGTCATGCCAGTTCCAATTACTGTTGATGGTGAAATTCTCGAAGTTGTCCAGGAATATAACTACCTCGGGCAGATATTGCAACTAGGTAAGAATAACTTCGAGAAAGAATCCGATTGGAGGATTCAGTTGGGCTAGCAGCATTTAGGAAGCTCCGTCGGGTTTTCACGTCGCCCATACCGCAAAGTCTGAAGACAAAACTTCAACTAGTACGTTCTGCCCGTACTCACTTATGGTGCCGAAACGTGGACACTGACGATACGTCTGCTCCAAAGACTTAAAGTCGCTCAGTGAGCAATGGAAAGAGCTATGCTCGGAGTTTCTCTGGTAGACAAAATTCGAAATGAAGAAATCCGCCGGAGAACCAAGGTCACTGACATAGCTTTCCGTGTTTGTAAGCTGAAGTGGCAATGGGCTGGTCATGTCTATAGCAGAGGTGACAACCGGTGGAGTAGACGTGTTATGGAGTGGAGACCGCGTCTAGGCAAACGTAGTGTGGGACGCCCCCTGACCAGATGGAGCGACGACCTGCGCAAGGTGGCTGGTAGAAACTGGATGCGTGTAGCCGAAGATCGGGCTAAGTGGCGCGCCTTGGGAGAGGCCTATGTCCAGCAGTGGACTGCCGCAGACTGATGATGATGCAGAAGACATGAAGATTCTAAGTCCCTTAAAAGTTCATTGTGGATTTAAAAATATTCAACAAAATCTCCATCGCTTTTAAGCTTACTGTGCATAACAAAAATTAGATATCAATGTTACAAAGTGTTTTGTTGGCTCTTATACTTGTTAATCTAACCCTATCTTATAGAATTACACGGTCTAATGGGATAAAGTTCGACTCAAAACTTCTCTTTGATATGCAAATCTCTAAAATGATTAATAAAGCATCTAGTGCACTAGGATTTGTTTTGAGAATATTATCAGAGATGTAGAGCATAAAAACGTTAAAAACTCTCTAATGCACATTTGTTCGAAATCATCTAGAGTACGCCTAACTTGTTTGGAATCCTAACTACATATAACACTTATATCATCATCATCATCATCATCATTACAGCCCTTCACAAGTCCACTGCTGAATATAGGCCTCCCCCAAGTAATGCCACAAAGCACGGTCCTGAGCCACCTGCATCCATCGACTTCCTGCATGTCTTACCAGGTCGTCACTCTATTTAGTAGGGGGTCGCCCTACACTACGCCTACCGCTACGAGGCTGCCACTCGAAAACCTTTCTTCCCCATCGGTTATCGGTTGTTCGAGCTATATGGCCAGCCCATTGCCACTTCAGCTTACTAATCCGTTGGGCTATGTCGGTCACTCTGATTTTACTGCAGATATCCTCATTTCTGAGTCTATCACGCAGAGAAACTCCGAGCATAGCCCTCTCTATAGCTCGCTGAGCGACCTTGAGCGTCCTCATACGGCCAGCAGTGAAGGAACACGTCTCAGATCCGTAAGTGGTATTATTATAATCGGGGACCAAACCTCTACCAAATAAAACACCTTACTCCCCCAAATTCCTGCCAAACGATTCTAAATCCAACCCACAATTTTAGTCTAGGTTCAGTTGGAAACCTGTTAATTAATAAACATTTGATAATCATCTGTTCTTGGCGACTTTGTTTTTTAACAGATATGGGTAGGAAAGAACATCGAACAACTCGACCCGAAAAAAGAACTCGACAACCCTATTGAATTGTATTGTTTATCAAAACTCAGTTACAGCCAAACATGTTAGTATATATGATATTAAGATTAGTAACAATTTTTAAGTACTTATATTATGAAATAGGATTAATTTGTTTAATATTTGCTGCAATTTCACTTACTTGTGAAATGTTACCCGTAGACAGAGAAACCTAACTAATGATTAGCGTGGCCTCGAGTGAGAAAAGACGATAACGTAGTTTTAGGTTACACAATAATCTTTATGACTTTTAAAGATATTTAGATAAAATTTTTAATTGTTCTAAAAATTGTGTTTGGGGCCGCACTGGGAGGACTGTACTTATGACATTGGAAAGGGCTCAACGTGCACTAATTAAAGTAATCCTGAATAAGCCATTCAAATATCCCACCAATTCTATAAATAAAGGAATTAAAGTACTACAGGTGCGAAAGCTGTTTATTTACAATGCCACACTCAAAATGTACAAAACTGAAAGATTTCGCCCGGACTAGAATGATTTAAGGAGCAAAAGCACTTTTAGAATCTCCGTTCCAATCTTAAAGTAAAACCTGGCTAAACGTTGTCCCACCTTCTCACATCCCCATCACCTATTATACAAATTATTAAAAATACCTTACCTTAAAGACCGGCCACTTTCTTAATGTCAAAACCCCATTAAATAACTTAACGTCTACACTTTTAAATATAAAGACACTGAAGAGCTAATTAAATAGCTCATAAGATACATATACACACACACGTGTATGTGTGTATATGTATCTTATGAGCACGTTAAGTGTGATGTCCCCTCTAATATATGCTTCACAAGCAATCACAGGAATTAGGTCGTGCGTCATAGCACGGGCTGCTTAGTAAGAGATATTTTAGTATAAATACTAGGCTAAGTTAACTGTAAGACGGATTTAGTTTTGGAAGTAATTATAAGCTGTAACTCTGTAATTTTGTATAAATAAATTATTTTTATAAATAAAGTCGTTGTCGTCAACTTAATTGGCGCAGCCGGTAGGATATTCGTAGTTGCCTAGGAAGAGTCTGTATCGTCGGTTATCATCGTGATCCAGCACCAGTATCCTGACAACGTGCGTTTCAACGCTTGGACGAATATCACCGAACAAATAAATAAATTAAGGACTTCGCGACTTCAGCAGAAACAGCCGAGACTCCAGAACTATCCCAGAGGGACATGGGCAGATCTGCGAGACTGTGAGTAAAACTTTTCACTTCCCGTAACCTTCCTTTTGTTTCCTCTTGTATTAGTTATACGTATGTATTGTCTTGGATTAGAAAACGCCATAACAATACTCTTCTACTAAACAATCAAAATTTTGTTAGTAGATCTTAGCTGAATCAATTTTATTCTTTGTATTTAAAAACTTTGATATTTATTTTTTTATTTTAAAATGGAAAACATTGAAAGAATTCCCGTAGAAATGACGAAAATTATCCCAATTTTTGATGGAGACGCTAGGTTATTACCTCTATTCATAAAAAAATGCGAATATATTTTACAAACATTCCAAGGGGGTAACTTACAAAATGAATATTTATTTCACGTCATTACCAGTCGCTTGTCAGGGGAAGCTGCTAGTTTAGTGGGAGAAAGGGAGCAGATAAACTCTTGGGCAGACCTCAAGTCACTGTTAAACCAACACTTTGGCGACCCAAGGTCTGAAGAATGCTTAGCTATGGAGCTAGAGAGTCTTAGGAAACATAAAAACGAAAGTTATCAAGAATTTTGTCACCGGGTGCAACATTTAAAAAGCATTTTATTTTCAAAAATTAACGAAACTATTAATAATCGGGACTTACGGCAAGCTAAACAAACGATATACGATAACACAGCATTAAACGTTTTTTTATACAATTTACCTGCTTACTTAGTAAGACTAGTACGACTACGTAATGTTACCACCTTAGAAGACGCATTAAAAGTTGTATTAGAGGAACAGAACTTGCAAACAGTTTACGAAAATAGGAACCCAAGGTCTAATCAAAATTTTAGACCAAGCCATCTCCAAAATCATCCCAATTTTAATCATAATAATAAATATAAAGGCCCAAGTTTTCAATATCAAACGAACGGCCATTCATCGAATAACCAAAGTAACTCATTTAATTCAAATAATATTTCTCCCCACTTCGTAAGTAATCATACAACGAACAACAAAAATAACTTTAATGCGAACTTTGAAACTGGGTCACCAGCACGACCGTCATCGGCGCAACACCGTCAGCATTTTTCGCGAAACAATGGGCAATACCGTGCGTCACAAGTGCCGTCGAACTCTAATACTGACGTAACAATGAGGACAGTTAGTTCAAGACGCGTAAATTATACCGATACAGAAAATAGAATTCAACTTAATACCTCGCAAAACCAAGGTGATTTTAACTCTCATCCGGTCGAAGGAGAAGACGAACACATAGGAAATTTTTTTATAATAGCCTCAACAATACGGAAAAAATAGAGATTAACTATACAAAAATTTTAAATTTGCCTCATATACGTATACCAGAGTTGAATGCAGTTTTTATGTTAGACACGGGGAGCACAAGATCCTTTATTAGCCCAGAGATAGCAAACTATTATTATAAAAATTTTAAACGGCGGGAGCCTTTTGAAGTCATCAGCACTCATTCGTCAAGTAGGCATGAGGAAGTTGTATATATTACCTTGCCGAATATTTTTAAAACTCAAATAAAACATAAATTCTACGTTTATAGCGTAGACGAAAGATATGATGGCTTAATAGGAAGTGAGTTATTAAAAGTTTTAGACGCTTCTATTGACATGAAAAATTTAACGCTTATTACAAAAAATGTTAAAATTCCTATAATTTATTCACCGCCGACAAAAAAAACGTATATTTTGCCCCCCAGATGTGAACTGAGAGTTTCATTACCAGTAAACGTTAGTAATGGAGAAGCAATTTTGAATTACGTACAATTTTGTGAAGGTGTTAGAATGCCGACAGCTCTAGTTAATTGCGAAAACAGTTTCGCTACTACAGTAATTCAAAATTGTACGGAAATAGAACAAAAACTAATAGTTACGTCACCTTTTAAAGTGGAACCACTTGAAAAATCTATGTTACAAAATAATAACAGGGAAACGAATTTAAATTTTGCAAATCACCGGGATGTAGACGAGCTACTTAACGAAAATTTAAAAAATTTAAGGTTAGATCACATGAATGAAGAGGAGAAAAATATGATACATAGTTTATGCAGGGAATATAAAGATATTTTTAATTGCGAACATTTACCCTTAACATTTACCAACGAAGTGAAACATGAGATAAGGACAAAAAACGAAGACCCAATTAATATTAAAGCTCACCGTCTACCACCAGTCCAAACGGAAGAAATAAAAAGACAGGTAGAAAAAATGTTAAAAGATAATATTATACAAGAATCCCACTCTCCTTGGAGTGCACCGGTTCATCTAGTACCGAAAAAATTAGATGCATCGGGTATCAAAAAATGGAGAATGGTAATCGATTATCGACGAATAAACGATATAACGATTGATGATAAATACCCTTTGCCCAACATTAACGATTTATTTGATATGTTAGGTAAAAGTACATATTTTACAACGCTGGACTTAGCGTCAGGCTATCACCCAATAGAAGTCAGAAAAGAAGATAGACCAAAGACCGCATTTAGCACACCTTTCGGCCATTTTGAATTTAATAGAATCCCCTTTGGATTAAAGACAGCCCCCGCTACGTTCCAAAGAGCAATGGACAACGTCCTGAGAGGACTGCAGGGAATACATTGTCTAGTCTACCTGGATGATGTCATTATTTTTTCAAAAAGCCTGCCTGAGCACATTGAGAAACTTAAAGCTGTTTTTGATAGGTTTAAAAGAACAAACCTTAAAGTACAACTAGATAAGTCACAGTTTTTAAGAAAAGAGGTATTGTACTTAGGTCACACAATAACAAGTGAGGGCCTCAAACCTAATACGGATAAAATAGATGCTGTACTTAATTACCCTCTCCCAAAAACAGTGACAGAAATTAAAAGTTTCTTAGGACTAGTCGGCTACTACCGTAAATTTATCAAAGATTTTGCTAAAATAACAAGACCTCTTACAGTTTGTTTAAAAAAGGGTAATAAGATAATTTTGAATGAAGAATATAAAGAAAGTTTTGAAACCTGTAAAAAACTTTTAACAAATGCTCCACTATTACAGTTCCCAGATTTTCAAAAACCTTTCATATTAACAACCGATGCATCCAATTATGCTATTGGAGCCGTTCTATCACAGGGCACTATTGGAAATGATAAACCAGTAGCTTACGCAAGTAGGACATTAAGTGACACGGAAACTAGATATAGCACCATAGAAAAGGAACTTTTAGGTGTAGTTTGGGCAGTAAAACATTTTAGACCCTATTTATACGGAAAAAAATTTACTATTTATACGGACCACAGACCTCTAGCCTGGCTCTACTCCCTCAAAGAACCCAACAGTAAGTTGACTCGTTGGCGTCTTAGATTGGAAGAATATGATTTTGAAATTAAATATAAAAAAGGACAGCAAAACACAAACGCAGATGCGCTGTCAAGAATAAGATTAAACATATTAGACAACGATCTTGACTCAACTTTAGCGAATATAGACGAAGAAGAAGAACGTATCAAACAAATAGTCAAAGAATTAAATGATGAATTTGTAACAATAAGAGAAAAGAAACCTAAAACACCGTCAATTATGTCAATTTCCGACACAGAAAGTGATAAATCTATAGTTGTTTCTGATACTGAAACCGAGCCACCGATGGAACTGATGGAATTATCAGACGATGGTGTCACAGCAAACTCAGTATCAAACAGGGAACACGAAGGGATTCCTATCATGAACGAAGCTATAGACACTAAACCACGCCAAATTTTAGTTTCTACATGGTTTACCGATAAAATATCCGTTAAAGACATTTCAAACAAAAAACAACGTATACTAGAAGTTCACATGCCCTTAAATAATGAGAAACTTGTCAAAGATTTTTTTAAAGAATATATAGATTTTAAACATAAATATTATATATATTTCGAAAACACGGAATTCAGGAAAACTTTTAGTAAAGTAGTAATTGAATTATACAAAAAAGGTACTTATAATTTGATGGAATGTACAGACAGAATAGTTAACCTAACCGATTCAGAACACGACCAAAGACGGGTAGTCATAGCGTATCACGAAGGGAAAACGTGTCATAGAGGTATCAACGAGACCTTAGCAAAAATCAAAAGACACTACTGGTGGGCAAATATGAAAGAAACCATAACTGCCATTATTAATTCATGCGAGCCATGTCGAAAAATGAAATACGAAAGAAAACCCCTAAAACCTTTTATCCAACTCACACAAAACCAATATAGCCCATTCCAAGAAGTCTTCATGGATCTTTTGTTCATAGAAAAACAGTATTACCTTACTGTAGTCGATGCCTTCAGCAAGCTTGGACAGGCAATGAACATTCCTAATAGAAGTACACCAGAAGTAGTCAGAGGATTAATAAAATACTTCAGTATGTATGGAATTCCGCGAAAAATAAATAGTGATTCGGGAGCTGAATTTAATAATGAACTTATTAAAGAATTTCTAAATCTGTACAAAATAGAACTTCACATTAGTACACCAAATAACCCTAGTTCAATGGCCATAGTGGAAAGATTCCATTCCACAGTAATTGAGATATATAGATTGGCAAAATACAATAAAAGTGATCTTGATGCGTGTTCAGTAATGACATACGCTATTATGGCATACAATAATACCATCCATTCCGCAACGGAATTCACGCCTTTTGAAATAGTTTTTGGTAATACTGATAGCGGTAATGTTTTTGATATAAATAGGGAACATAACTTAATGCAAAAGTTATTACAAGATCACAGAAAACGTCTAAAAGTACTATACGAATATGTTGGGGAAAAACTAAAAAATGATAAAGCTAAAGTTAGGGACAAGAAAGGAGGTGAAGAAATACCGGAAATTAAAGAAGGTGATACAGTATTTATGAAAGCAACTCGGACAAGGAAAGCCAAAGAATTACCACGTTATGAAAAAGCAAAAGTGATAGGTAAAACAAATCGTAACATAGTCCCAGTAGAGCTAAATAAAAGAAAAACTAGAGTAGCTGCTAAAAATATAAAACGTCCTCCACAGGTTGTGGCTAGTGCTTCTAGCACTTGTGAACCAGATCCACAACCTGGAACTTCAAAATCTGGAGCGGAATCCGGGAATAATCCCGCTGAAATATGGGACAGCAGTGATGAAGAGTAGTTATTGGACAGTTTACAAAACGGTAGAGATAAACGCATTAGGAATACAAATTAATAATAATATAAATATATACAACAAAATTAATACAATTATAACAGAAAATAGTTTAGAAAAAGAACTATCAGTTATACAAAAACAAATAGACTGGTTAATTAAAGTAGTTCAAGACAAATATGATCAAATAAGTCCTAGTCATAAAAGAAAAAGAGCCATTATAAGTCCTTTGGGTTCCATAATAAAAATTATATCAGGTAATTTAGATGAAGATGATGCTATCAAATTCAACGAGGAAATTGCAAATTTGAGAGTTAAAGAAAACTTAGCAGAACGTAAAATATCTTCAATGCAAAAAGCGTTTAATGCGTTAACCAATATATCGGAGGTTATCAATAATAATGTTGAAAACTTGCACTTTAAATTCAAACAAATTGACCAACTAGAATCAAAAACTGACCATCTCATTCATACAATGAACAGCCTTTACCAAATTCTTAATAACTTTCGTTATATTTATGAAAATATCCAAGAAATAGAAACAGCTATAGCATTCAGTAAATTACGCACCCTACACCAATCCATCATTAATTCTACGGAATTACTAAATGTTTTCAAAACAATAGAACAAAACGCACAAACCATTTACCCAGTAACAAAAAATAACCTATTAAAATTAGAACGTAACATTATTCTGAAAAGTTATATAGACAAAGACAAATTAGTTTTATCTTAGAAATACCATTAATAGAAAAAGAAACGTATAACTATTACAAGATTATTCCTATCCCTATAAAGAAATTGACCAACACCTATACCATAATTCCTAAATACCCCTACCTATTAGTGAATGGTTTGAAATACAGAAACGTAGTAAGCCCGTGTACCCAAATAGAACCAAACAAACACTTATGTTCGGAGGAAAATATGGCAACAGTTGATGAAGAAACATGCATCGAAGAAATAATGCGGATTAAAAATAACTTCAGTAATTGCCATCAACATCAAATAAAAATAGAGAAGTTGAAAATACAGAAAATAACTTTTGACCACTGGATGCTCTATGCAGAAGACGATGTTATACTGACGGAGCAGTGCAAAGATGATACCCACAGATATAATATACAAGGAACATACACTTTGACACCGAGCATAGGTTGCAACATACAAATGGGAAAAATAACCATTGGCCTATCGAGCAACATGTCGGAAGCCAGTCTACAGACACCACTTGTGAAGATTCCGGAGGTGCATTACAACGTGACGAAAGAAGTAAAGAAGTTGGACTTAACAAACGTAGATTTTAGTGACGTAAAAGAAATTATGAATAGTGTTAGAAATAGTAATAGTGAAATGGTGGTGGAAACCCTAGTGACGAATAAAATAAGTATATGGACTTTAAGTCTTTATGTTGTAGCACTTTTAATTATAATTGTTATCATATTTAAATGGAAATTTCATAGATTAAGTCAGAGACAAAATTCTCCGAAGTCAACTTCATCTCCTTCGGATAATTTTTCTCTTGGGGAGGGAGAGGTTAAGTGTGATGTCCCCTCTAATATAGCTTCACAAGCAATCACAGGAATTAGGCCGTGCGTCATAGCACGGGCTACTTAGTAAGAGATATTTTAATATAAATACTAGGCTAAGTTAACTGTAAGACGGATTTAGTTTTGGAAGTAATTATAAGCTGTAACTCTGTAATTTTGTATAAATAAATTATTTTTATAAATAAAGTCGTTGTCGTCAACTTAATTCGCGCGCGCACATGCACAAATGCACACACACACACACAAACTAGACCCGACTACTATCCTATACGCTACTACTAACTATATATATATATATATATATATATATATATATATATATATATATATATTTGCTTTGAAGGTCCACAGCACACAAACCACCGAAGCATTCCTTTTTTAATCCTGGTCACAACATCACGATTGTTATGCTTGCCCATCCATGTTTTGTGATGTATGGAGTGAGCTGTTGCAGGTCCAAGTAGAGTTTTGGCATCTTCTCTTTTCAAAACTGCCATTAGCTGAGTCGAAAATATTATCCATAAAAGCAGCAGATCAGCATCTTTGTACTCTTCTGGATACCCTTTGTCTTTTTCTTGTCTGCCAATGTTCCTTCTTAAAAATTAAAAAAATTATCAACAAATTTTGTTTAAGAAAGGAAAAAAGGAAACAATTATTGCAACACCCCACAAACATCATTAACTATTTATTAGTGGTTGCGAATTGACTTTCCTGAATGTAATAATTTTAAATTTATTCAACAATAATTTAATGTCAATTTTGGTACCTACTCTCTAATCTAAATTCTTTATTATCGTTACTTTACGTTCATGCACAAAATAGTTCATAGGGCGCACTTAATGCCATAAGGCGCATTTAACATTGAGCTACTAAGTCAACTATTAAGCTAAACAGAGATAAACATATAAGAGATGGTGCAGCAATAATCAAAATAGAAAGGGCTTTTTTTATAGAATAGGGTGACAAACGAGCGCACAGTCCACCTGATGGTAAGTGGTTGCTGTGGTCCATAGATATCTACATCTATCCTCGATTACGAATCAAAATACAGACGCGTTATCAACCGTGAGAACTAAGATGGAATTCCTCGTTTCCAGTAAAAAGGGTATCCGGTTCTGTACACTCATTACAGCATTAAGCTACTATTTTACGCTGGTATTCTGTGAGGGCGTGGTCCTGCCCCGGTCGAGCCGACCCATTCGTGCTACAACTATACTACTAATATAACTGCAGCATGGCTCTACCACGTAAAAAAGGCCTGATAAAATACTAACAATGCTATTATCATTACTAATATTTCCCTTAACCACCAGCTTATAATGCTTGTGCTAGTAATGGTTCACGAGAGTAATCGAATGGCGGATTCGATTTCACGACCTATTGAGTTCGCGGTCCGCACCCTGCCATTAGGCTAACAAAAGCCGGGCTTGCCTTATCAAACTGAATGGCTGCGTTTGGCAGAAAAAAAAGTGCTAGCAAGCGCTTGTAAGCAAAATGGCGATCGTAAGCGGTAAGCACTGTCAAATCGTAAGTAACTATTTTCCTCTAGGACACGAAGTTAGGTTTAACTGGGGAACCTAACCCTAATTTAAATATATGTTTGTAAAGTATTCATAATATTAAAAACTTACCAATCATGAATTTTTAATAACATGTGTAATATTGTTACGAGCTTGAGGTTCGTGACAGTAAAAACTGCCGATTGAATTACCAAAATTTACACTTTTATTACCAAACACCAATTAAAACTTAAAAACACTAATAATTAATCACACTGATTCACTTTATTTCGCTCCGTGCTTCGCTTGTCTCGCCAAATTCAATACTGCCCCGATCGCGGCTACTAACGGCTTTATATAGGGCTCTTCCACGAAAACATCCAGAATATTCCAGTAAATAAGGGGCCCGACCGACCAGGCGCAGAAAGTTCGAGTGTGGGGTTTTGAAGGTGTTCCTCAAACGTGCGGCCCACGATGATGATGTCATCCAAGTAGACCAGACAGGCATCGCCAATTAGCCCGGTAAGTACAAGCTCCATCGGCCTTGCAAACGTTGCTTGAGCATTGCACAATCCAAACGGCATTACTTTAAATTGCCACAGACCCTTTCCCGTCGAGAACGCAGTTTTCTCCTTATCCTTAGGGTCAATTTCAACTTGCCAGTAGTCACTTTTTAGATCCAGCGTGCTAAATTTCAACTTGCCAGTAGCCACTTTTTAGATCCAGCGTGCTAAACCTTTTTACTCCTGTAAGCATGTCCAGCGTGTCATCAACTCTTGGCAAGGGATAGCTGTCCTTCTTTGTAACGTCGTTCAGATGGCGGTGGTCAACACAGAACCGCATGCTGCCGTCCTTCTTCTTTACCAGCACCACGGGTGACCCCACGGACTAGATGAAGGTTCGATAACACTATCCTTCACCATTCCCTCAATCATGGCTTCCACTTCCTTTTCGCGTGCTACCGGCAATATTTTTGAACGTTGACGGATAGGTAGTTCTTATCCTGTGTTTATTTTGTGTTGAACTAAGCCAGTCTTTCCTATGTCAGCATCGTTTGATGAGAATACATCGGCGTACTTGAGTAACAACTTCTTCGCCTTGACCACTTCGTTCGGGGAGAGAACGCTGCGACAGTCTTCCAAAAGTTGTCGTAAAGCGACAGTTAAAAACTAAAGAACCTAACCTAACAACAACGAAACAACCAAAAAAAATTATTTAAAATTTGAAAAGATATTTACAGTTTTTTTATAAAAAAAATATATGAAGATGATGATGGGTGACGTGAATTACAATTTTTTTATAAAAAAAAAATAACAAAGATAAATGAGTACTGAAACGGAGTATGCACAGGCTATGCCTGTGGTAGGTGCGCAGCGCCTGATCTAGGCACACGCAGCGTCTGGAGTAGGCACACGCAGCGTCTGGAGTAGGCACACGCAGCGTCTGGAGTAGGCACACGCAGCGTCTGGAGTAGGTGCACGCAGCGTCTGGAGCAGGTACACGCAGCGTCTGGAGCAGGTACACGCAGCGCTTGAAGTAGGCAAACACAGCGCCCAGAGTAGGCACACACAGCGCTCGGAGTAGGCACACGCAGCGCTCGGAGTAGGCACACGCAGCGCCCGGAGTAGGCACACACAGCGCTCGGAGTAAGCACACGCAGCGCCCGGAGTAGGCACACGCAGCGCTTGAGGCAAGCACGCACAGCGGCTAAAGATAGCGCGGGCACTAGTAGGTGGAGGAGTAGGCGTGGCTAGGCGACGACTTCAGGTGAAGGCAGAGGCTTGCAGGATCCCGGGGCAGTGCGGATAAGGCCTTTAGGAGGTGCTTCTAGTATGAAAGCTGAAGTGAGACTCCCCTTTATTGGCCGATTGTTCGGCTTTTATACTTTTTGACGGATCTGGGATAAGAACGGGAAATTATTTAAATTAAAAGCAAATTTTTGTAAATGGCCAAGAGGAAAAGAGTATTTTTGTGGAAGTATTGAAGTAAAAAAATTGAAGTCAAAACATTTCAAATTTTGGTTTTAGGCTCGTAATAGAGAAACGGCAAGATTTAAGTGAAAAGTGAGATATTATTGATATAGGAAAAAAGGTAGCGCAACAGCGCGCACGAAGCCCGAAATTGCAGAGTTACGGAGAACTAAATAAAAGATCGAAAAAGGTAGACTCCATCGACACCGATTTAAAAAGTGCTGATAGCGTGAAAATACGAAGTGAAAATGATTTGTTATTGTGTTCTTATGGTTTAAAAACGTTACAGGATCCTATGGAAATAAAGGTGATGCAAAATATCCAGTTTTGAGGTGAATGCAGAAAATCAAAAACAGAATGGAAACATAAATGTAAAATGATATGTAAGTAGCATAACACTACAAAGTGTGGTCACTGTCGTTTGTGAATCCTTGCTGGGGTCCCACTCTATCGATAGTGGCACCGACGTAACCAATCCACTTCCTCACAAGTACCAACTAGTGTGCCATTTTCTATAATCTGTTCCTCGTCACAAAGGTTCTGCACACGTACTCCTGAGATGTCAGTGGTTCTGACCAAGGTTCGAGCTACTTTCCATGGAAGGTCATTGTTTACCCTTTCCACAAGTACACAACGGTGAGCGTGGTCAGGGTTCCGAGGAAGACTAACCGGCACAATCGTTTCCGATCTCGGCGGAAGCACAATCTTCTTAATGCTGTACAAGTTCCCTGGTAACGCACCTTCCATAAAAAGTTCCTCCTGTCCACATTTTAAAACACCTTGCTTAACGTCGATCTCACAACAATTATTCCTCATAAAGTCTAGGCCTAGGTTGCAGTCGTCAAATATATCAGCCACGATGACATTGTGCAGGTAGATCATGTTGCCTAGCTTCAACTCCATCTCCTTCTCTCCACGGACGGGTATACGCTGACCGGTGGCTGTCACCAAATTAGTGCGTTCTCAGTTGTATACGGAGTCCCCAAGGAACTGTCTTATAAGTTGGGAACCAACAACCGTGCGAGAGGCTCCAGTGTCTATGGTCAGTTTACACGGCATTCCGTTGACCTCGCCCTTGATGATTAAACTTTTCCCATCTTGGGTTTGTGAGATCGAGACCCTTGGGGCTCTTTTAACATCAGCCAGCACCCACCCCGTAGTTCTGACTTTTACTCGTTTCCCTGCTGCTGCTGGGCGGGGCTGTTAGCCGCACCACCCTCCTGATATCGTTTACCTTCCCTTTCTACGGTTCGCGTAGGGCAGCTGAATCGAAGATCGCCCCTTTCCCCACAGCCACAGCACCTAGGGCTGTATCCTTTATTGCGGTCGCGAACCGTAGCTGCTGCAACCTCCCTGACGCGATGGGAGCGAAGATCCTGCCGCACGGCTTCCACCTCCAGTGCATAGGCCAAGGCGTCCTTAAGCGTCCTTAAGCGTCTCGTGGTGCCCGAGCTTCACAGCAGCTCTGAATTCAAGGTCGTGGATGCCGTCGATGAATGTCTGCACCAGGTTCCCTTCAATGAGCGCAGGTACAGACTGGTATGCTTTTCGAACCATCTTCTCCACCTCAAGGCCCACTGCTGCAGGTTTTCGTTGCTGCGTTGCACGCGATCTTTAAGCTACGCGCGAAAGACGTGTTCCAGGTGAGCGTCGCCATATCTCGCCTCCAATGCCTCAAGGAGCTGCTCGTAGGTCACTTTCTTACCAAGAGCTTCCAACACAGTTAAGGTATGACGTATCGTGCGTAATTTACTTATATGAGGACCTCCGATTCATTTTTCTCCAGTGCGCGGATTTTTTCCTCTGCACGCAATAACTTGATTTCAAAGTCAGCGAGTCGTATATTGCACTGCAACAGGTGATCGGTCAGTGACTTGAGGCGGGCTTTTAATTCTCTTACGTCTTCGCTAAGTAATATTATTTCCGAAGCCAGCAAGGATAATTGACATGAGTTTGCTGTCAAAGAGGGCAATTTAACCACAGATGGGCTGCATCTGTCGATATCTTTGTTGCAGTTGGGTGAGCGTATGGGTTTGTTTGTTTTATCCGTTTTCGGCGTCGTACAGCGGCACTGTGGGCATACCCATGTTGATCTTGTTATCTCTATAGTCTTACGATATTTGGATATGTTTACACACAAGAGGTGATATTGGTAATCGAACTTCGTGCATTTCATTAGATGATTTCCTCTTAAAGTTTTATTACAAGTCGCGCAATTTACCATATTGACAAAGTTTGTGATATTCTACTTTGTGAGTCAGTTGTTAAAAGTTAAAACTATTCAGAAGCAAAGGTATAATAATTACTCACGCATGCATTCTCGTCCCTCCCGCCATCGCTCAAAATCGAATTGTTGAAAAAGGATGAATTATTTTGTTTGCGTTCCCCGTCTCTTTTACCCAAAGTAAAGTGGGGCGTTGCTCAGCGACGTGAACGTCCAAATTACAATCACGCTGCACACCAAACTGGCTATAATACTCGTAACTGTTAATTTATGGATTATTTTGTTACGCATGAAACTTGCAATTCAAAACGCACAGCGACACGTTCGCACTATTGACTATCTGGATTGGCACTCATTAAGTAACGTTTTCTAAGAATTTTCTTCCTCGTACAACTTCTCTGTGGAATTGCTTACCACCGGCGAATTTTCTGGACCGATACGATTTAGGGACCTTCAAGAAAAGAGCTTACCCCTTCCTAAAATGTTGGCAACACACCTGCGATTCCCCTGGTATTGCGGTTGTTCATGGGCGGCGGTAGTCATTTACCATCAGGTGAGCCGCATTCTCGTTCGCCCCCTCTTCTATAAAAAAGTCTATAATTGCTCTGAACATGTACATTCATTTCCCAACTGTAAGGTCTTTATTATTATACTGTGGTTATACATGTATAATTCTATCACATTTGTAGATCTATTTGTAGATCTTCATAAAAATATTAGTTACTATTGTTTATTCTGTGATAAAAATCGAACCGTAACCACAGAATAAATGATAGTACTACCGTAAGCTGTTACGCATGGAGTGTAGGGCGCAATACTTACATTTTATGTGGGCAAGATAAATTTTGCGAGGTCCTCTGCCCGCTCGAAAAGACGGATTATATAAAATGAAAAACAAAACACTTGACATTAAGAAGTTTTTATTCATGCAAAATCATTAAGTACCAACACCAAACAACTTAAAAAAATTAAAGGTATAGAATTTTTCTGCTTTTATGCTGCTGAATTGTTTAATTATAATCTCATAATCTAGCTTGGATGCTATATCTGCCTCGATAGACAAAACTGCCAACACTGAAAGTCTTTCCTGTGACATTGTATTCCTGAGATAGTTTTTAATGAGTTTTAATTTTGAGAAGCTTTGCTCAGCGGAGGCTGTACTGATCGGTATTGTTAATAACATTCTAATGACGATGTAAATGTTTGGGTATATTTCTTTTAAATTATTTTCTGTAACGTATTGGAGCAGCTGTTTCACATCTGTTACAAAGTTTGGTAAATTTTTAATTATTTTTTTTGTAGGCGTCCACAGTTTCTTCAGGTGATGAAAATATCAATTTATTCTTTATTTTAGGGAAAGTATAGAAATCATTAGTGCTTAGGTCGGGGCTGTACGGCGGATGGTCTAATAATTAATAATAATAATAATAATAAGGGAAAGAACGCGCATAGGGCCGCTGCCTGGGGGTCGCCGGGGCGCGTCTGGAGCTGGCGCTGGACGCGGCAGCATGCGGGCCGCCAGCCGAGCGCGAGGAGCTGCACGATCACCTAGCAGCCCCTCGCATCCATCATCCCCACCAGAAGGCTTGGTGTCGGCTGGGTCTTCTCGGACCCAGCAAGCGGCACCCGCCGCTGGTGGAGCACGTCGCATGCGTTGGACGAAATCCATGAACGAAAACGCATTGCGGGCGTACTATAGGGCGAAAGGGGAAGAAACTGTGGGAATAGCGTATAGGTCTCGGATGCATTGCTTTTTTGCTGAGCTGGAGCCGTCTATCCCCGTCACGGAACAAAACCTGGCAGACCGAGTTCGGTACATCATGCGCTCGAAAATATTTGATGATGCCGAACTCGAACGACTACGACGTGAGGCTATTCCGTCGTCGAATGAATCGGCTATGGCTGGAGATGCAGCTCCACATTCGACAGACCAGCATCCACACGTGGAAGCCGCCATGGATCTTCCAGTTGTGGTTGATTCGAACGACGATGAAATAGTCTCCCACGAACTAGAGCAAATGAGGAGTATATTGGAAGAGGCGATTTCGGAAACGCGCAGCACCCCTCTCGAAAATCGACCGCGACTTCCCCGCATACCCCTAAGCAAGCGAAATCGGGCTGTCGTGAGGGCTCTTAACCCAATGCTGGTGACCTATTTGGAAGCCAGCCGGGACCTTTGCGAGACGGACTCGATTCTCTTTGGCGCCGCAGTGGCAGTTTGCCGTATTATTGGCGCCAAACTTCCCATGGCTGGACGTGCTACTACACAAAGTAGCGCCATCCCAGCCTGGAGAAAAAGAATCGAGGACCGTATCGCAAAGGTAAGGGCCCTTATCGGCAGACTGACAAGCTTCAGGTCGGGTAATAATAGACCGAGGATTGTGCGCACCGTTAGGATGGCGTTTGCTGGGACAAATATCAGTTTGTCCCAGCCGGATATCACGCAGAAACTAACGGAGCGCATAGGCGACCTGAAGCAAAAGATCGCTGCTTGGGGGAGGCGGATTCGACAATTTTCCGAGAGGTCAAGGCGGTTCAACCAGAATCGTCTCTTCCAGAGTGATCAGAAGAGGCTCTATAAATCATTGGAGCGACCAAAGGTATGTGGAGCCGGCCAAGGACCGGATCAGGCTGACGTTATCGCATTCTGGCGTGGCCTGTGGTCAGAGCCCGTAAACCACAGCGAGGGCCCTGGGATGGAAGTTGTGGCGAGCCAGGGTGCGAGTGTTGCGCCTATGGACCCCATCACCATAACGCCAGAAGACGTGGCTGAGGCGGTCCGTAGGGCCCCGAACTGGAAAAGTCCGGGGCTCGACGGGCTGCATCATTACTGGCTGAAGGGGTTCATAGTGTGTCACGCTGTGCTCGCCCGACAGTTTCAAGAGGCTCTCGACCAGAAGTCACTCCCGAGCCTCTTCACTACTGGGATCACTCACTTGGTTCCTAAAGATCAGGATACCACAGACCCGAGCAAATACCGCCCCATCACGTGTCTACCCACCATATATAAGACAATGACATCCATTTTGAGCGCGAGAATCACTCGTCACCTGGAGCTAAACCAGGTGATGTCATGCGCTCAAAATGGATGTCGGGGCGGTGGTCGCGGAACTAAGGAACCACTCCTCATTGACGCGGTCATAGGCAAAGTGGTGAAACGCAACCGTCGGAACTTCTCTGCCGCCTGGATAGACTACAGAAAGGCGTTCGACTCGGTGCCCCATACATGGCTAAAGAGGGTCCTCGAGCTGTACAAGATTGACTGTACAGTTAGAGACTTCCTCGGGCAGTGTATGGGGCAGTGGAGTACGATCCTTTGTCATCTGGGCGAGCGGATGACGGCTGCGGAGAACCACATAAGGATAAGAAGGGGTATCTTCCAGGGCGATTGTCTGAGTCCAATCTGGTTCTGCCTCTCTCTGAACCCTCTCAGTACCTTACTGGAGGGCTCCGGGAGGGGATTTCAGCTAAGGAAAGGAGGGACAAAAGTGACCCACCTTTTCTATATGGATGACCTCAAGTTATTCGCCTCCAGTCGCCCCCATCTTATGGAACTGCTAAACATCACTTGTGAATTTAGCAGTTCCATTGGAATGGAGCTGGGGACGGATAAGTGTGCGGTCCTCCATGTGGAGAGGGGAAGGGTTGCTAACTCTGAGGGCATAGACTTGTCTATGCCCGTCAACTTAAGGACCCTTTCCGAGGCTGAAACATACCGATACCCGGGTATGTCACAGAACATCGGTATCGATGAGGCTGGTATGAAACAGTCAGTTTGCGACGTGTTTTATGCACGCTTGACCAAAGTGCTTAACAGCCTTTTGTCCGG